>OFHU01004304.1:0-548719 GCA_900245905.1 Lacerta viridis | reverse complement strand
AAAGGTAAAGGGACCCCTGACTGTTAAGTCCAGATGCTCATCTCACTTTACTGGCCAAGGGAGCCGGCGTACAGCTTCCGGGTCATGTGGCCAGCATGACCTGCTTCTGACGAACCAGAGCAGCGCACGGAAATGTCGTTTACCTTCCCACCGGAGTGGTACCTATTTATCTACTTGCACTTTTTGGGCGTGCTTTCGAACTGCTAGGTTGAGCAAGGAGCTCACCCCGTCGCAGGGATTCAAACTGCCGACCTTCTGATCGGCAGCCCTACTCCTGTGCTCTTGCTTTAATTTTTGCTTTTCAATGGGCTTGCAAAATTAGTTCACACTGCTTTGGGAATGCAATTTGAAAAGCAGCACATAAACCCCACAGGTCAATGTTGTAATCCTATGCACACTTCCTAGGCAATAAGCCCCACTGAACACAATGGGGCTTTTGTCCAAGCTAAACATGCCTAGGATTCTGCTGCACATATTCATCATGAGCTGTCACACAAGGCTGGCAATGCAGCATTTCCTGAAAAGCTGGTACCTCAGATGCAAAGCTCTGCTAAGAGCCACTGTAGCTTTTCAGTTGCCTCCCTCCCTCTGTGGGAATACCTCTCGGCCATGTTTCTCTGCTTCTGTGAGAAGCAAAGCTACAGGGAACCAGGCAGAGGGCCTTCTCAGTAGTGGCACCCTCCCATCAGAGGTCAAGGGAATAAACAACTACCTGACATTCAGAAAATACCTGAAGGCAGCCCTGTTTAGGGAAGTTTTTAATCTGTGATATTTTAAATGTATTTTAATATTTGATGGAAGCCGCCCAGAGTGGCTGGGGAGACCCAGCCAGATGGGCGGGGTACAAATAAATTATTATTATTATTATTATTATTATTATTATTATTATTAAATCTACCAGCATCAAAGAAGAGGTAGCAAAACAACATCACACCCTCACGATGTGGTATACAACTGCCAACCAGAGTGTTAACCTGAGATCAAGCTTTCCATTAAATGTAGATCCCAAAATATCAATATAATCAATGGATTTAAGTGCCACAAAAACATCAAGCTTAGAACCACACGTTATTCTCCCCTGCATTTTTTCACTGCGGCAGTTGCTTCCTAATCCATTACTGTTTCTCAGAGATCTTGCTGAGGTCTTCCTTTTCTCTTCTGACATAATTGCAGGTGCAGGTATCCACACTCCCTTAATTATATTTTCCATCCACGTCAGCCTCCATTTTCCCGAAGACATAATTCACATTGTGGCACTAATTAGAGTGTTTTATTAGCCCACCTTAATCTAGGAATTCTTTTTGTGTTGCAGTGGGTGGCTGACTTCACTGTTTCCCCGCCACAGGCAACATGCAAACAACATTGCATCGAGATAGCTGCTAAATAATGGGGGCTGGGGGCTAGGTAAGAGCCACAATGCTGCGCCTGAGGGAGTTTGTGGTGCCGGCTCAGCCTTCATTTCTGTCAGTGGCAGGTACAAATTTCTATGTGCATCAGCTTTGCTCTTCCATGTATGGTATAAATGTAATGGAATGATGATATTATTCTACATTATTCCAGCTTGCACCTGGAAATTAATGGACCCTGAAAAGGATTGCGACAAGATAATGTAATGCCATCTTCCAGGGATACCAGAGGATAGGTGTTTTAAAGTTATTCTCAAAGGGTGAAGCGTAACTAGGCTGGAGCTCTGTTTTATCTTTTGTGAAACAAACCCCAAAGAGCGTTCCCCCCAGGTCAAACAATTGTCATGCGAAACCAACTGGCCTCCAATAGCTGACCATAAAATTCCAGTCACCTGTTTCTCTTTTTGAAATTCAAGCCAGTGTTTTCAAGAGAGTGGTTGTGTGTACATATAAGACATCCAAAATTACTACAGGATTTCCCCCCAGCAATAAATGGGGAATGTATAATGAGAGAGGCATTTCCTGAGGTCCAAAGCCCACCTGTAAAGTTATATGTCCCTACTTACTCCCCAGATATGCACTGCCAGGAAATTATCCACCTGGAGAGTGAATCTTTATGTATCCTCTATTCTGTCATCTTATTGACCTCATCGTTGCTTTGTCTAATTCATCTGTGCCAAATGCTGCTGTTACAGAGGTTTGTAAAATTTTACTGCATCATAAACGGGAGACCGTGGGTGTGTATGGACTATCAAGAATAATACACCAATACGAGCTAATATCTCCAAAACAAGCTAAGAATGTGGATTCCCACATCTGCATTTTATATATAAAAAATTAAACCCTGCCTTTACATATTGTATATACAGTACCTATAAAAGAAAGCAAACATCCTATTTCAACTGTGAAACAATTCACTGTGTTTCATGTTCTCGTTTTTGAGTTTCAAAAAGGTCACCCTGTCCCTCTTTGATTATTTATTTACTAATTATTTCCAGAGTGTTCTCCCTGGAAGCGTTGCCCTTCTTCTGAATTGTGTTTGGGCACCAGGCAGATCTGCAT
Source organism: Lacerta viridis (assembly GCA_900245905.1). Taxonomy (NCBI): domain Eukaryota; kingdom Metazoa; phylum Chordata; class Lepidosauria; order Squamata; family Lacertidae; genus Lacerta; species Lacerta viridis. The sequence continues at coordinate 546,251 of OFHU01004304.1, read as the reverse complement.
GCATGCTGTTGTGGGTGTGACACCAACACATTTGCAACATCACATCAACAGGGCTGGGGAAAGGCCATTTTTCATAAAAGGGAACAGTTGAAGGGGAGAAAAGGAACATCTGGAAAACTACCAACTGGTTGGTCTGACTCTGACACAACAGGTGAGTTGTATATGAGGCAGCGTGGACAGCCACCTCAGGCTGCTGGATTTGGGCAGGACTATTTTTCTATAATGGGACGCGGGTGGCGCTGTGGTGTAAACCACTGAGCCTTGGGCTTACTGAACGGAAGGTTGGCAGTTTGAATCCCTGCGACCGGGTGAGCTCCCGTTGCTCGGTCCCTGCTCCTGCCAACCCTAGCAGTTCGAAAGCACGTCAAAGTGCAAGTAGATAAATAGGTACCACTCCGGTGGGAAGGTAAACGGTGTTTCTGTGTGCTGCTCTGGTTCGCCAGAAGTGGCTTAGTCATGCTGGCCACATGACCCAGAAAAACTGTCTGCGGACAAACATCGGCTCCCTCGGCCAGTAAAGTGAGATGAGTGCCACAACCCCAGAGTCATTCGTGACTGGACTTAACTGTCAGGGGTCCTTTACCTTTTTACCTCTTTATTTTTTTATAAATAGAAAATAGAGGTGCTGGAACTGAGTTCTGGCAAGTTCTGGCTAAAAAAGAGCCCTGGGTTGGGGCATCATGAAAGGGGAATATTGACTATACAGTGGTACCTCAGGTTAAGAACTTAATTAGTTCTGGAGGTCCGTTCTTAACCTGAAACTGTTCTTAACCTGAGGTACCACTTTAGCTAATGGGGCCTCCCGCCGCCGCCACACGATTTCTGTTCTCACCCTGAAGCAAAGTTCTTAACCCGAAGTACCGGTAATATTTCTGGGTTAGTGGAGTCTGGAACCTGAAGCGTCTGGAACCTGAGGTACCACTGTATTGGGTATTTATTCCCTGAGAAAGGCAATTGTGGAAATTTCTGTGTCAAAATAACTTGACCACTTTTGGTGGTTTCCTTTAAAAAAAAAAAAAAAACCTCAAGAATTTGGGGGGGTCTTCCTGGTTTTTACTTTTTGAAATATGGCAACCCCAAGCCTTGAGTACTATGCACTTTGTATTGGAAAGGGGAGTCCTTTACTGTTCTGCCTCAGGCACCAAAATGTCTTGGGATGGTACAGTGTTGTGCATGAAGTCTCTGCCACTTTAACAATGTTTTTGCTGTACCATTCAAGACAAGTGGTCACCTACTTCCTGATTTCCCCCAGTTATGTTTCTGTGGCCAAAGAAAGCTCTCTAAGCCTAGGACAGAAATTGCTATCCTGATTACACCCAGCATGTGATAAAATCAACATCAGTTGTAAAATTCAGTGGAATGTATCTGCCATAATCATAAATAATCTCCAGGGAAATGGAGAGCTTTCTTCTCTGAGATATTTTTGAGTGTGCTCTTGTTTGAGTTCAAGCACTTAGAAAATAAGCCATTTATCTTATTAAGCCATGTTGCGCCCACAAATGTCACATAAAAATGTAATAGGGAAAAACAGATGTTGCATTACAGAAAATGATAGTGAAACTTATTCACATTAAAAAATCATAGGAAATAACCTAGGCTTCCACAGCCTCATTTAACTTCTCTGTGGATGAGAGCTTTGTTCTGTTCTGTGTTTGTGAATCATACAAGGTGAGTCCCCCCACAAACACTTCTTTCTTTCAGAATCTTTCAGAGGGAACAAGCTTGTTTTCTCCTCCCGTGGAGGGTAGGTCTCGAACCAATTGCTTCAAGTTACAAGAAAGGAGATTCCATCTAAACATACGGAAAAACTTTCTGACAGTAAGAGCTCTTCAGCAGTGAAATAGAATCCCTTGGGAGGTGGTGGACTCTCCTTCCTTGGAGGTTTGTAAGCAGAGGTTGGATGACCATCTGTCATGGATGCTTAGATTCCTGCATTGCAGAGGGTTGGACTAGATGACCTTAGGGTCCCTTCCAACTCTAAAATTCTATGAATCAGCTCAATTTAAGGATTATTCTTCCTCAGAGACAGGTGTACTACATTCCCGGCTCAGAACCAAGTTCCATTTCTTAAAGATGTTGTAGAGCTCCAGAACGACCCAGGTTGGCTCAAGTCCTAGGTGATTTTGTTTTTTTTTTAATAAAAATTTATTGGCCTTTTTCATAATACAACATAAACCCCACCCACACCAACATATATAACACAAATACAAACAAAGCCAGGATTTTTCTTCTTACTTATATCCATAAAAAAAAAAATTTCTTGTTTCAAATCTTGACACATGACTTCCCCTGCCTATTCACCTTCGGTTTTAAATCAATCTAAAAATAAAACAATCATCTTAATCTTCTTACTTTATCATAAATCTTAACAAAATATTCTCAAAAAATCTAATCTTATTTCTTCTTTCCTTTATCATGCTGCTATTAACATATAATCTCAATATCTCGCTATTTATTCACTATAAACTTATAATTAGCAACCTTCACGCTCCGATTTCAGATACCATAACAGACCATTTAAATTAACGATTAATGCTTCACCCCACACCCCCTCTGTCCATTGTCTTTCTCTGTCTTTCGCCAGAACCAATCCTCGAGTTGTCTTCTTTTCCCAAATGTCCACAGATCCAGGCAACATTCACAACAGACCTTGCATCGAGCTTCAGGGTACACATCACATCCTTCCTGGGCTCCTCCGCTTCTTTGTACCATGCTTCTACTTCTTGTAAATATCTTAGTTCCATGTCCCTTGCCCCCGAGCTCCCACCTCGGGGTCTGGATATTATAAATTTTCCGGTTCCAGGGCTGCCACCCCCAGAAACCGGTTCCTTTTCCCAAGTCCTAGGTGATTTTGTTCCCCCCCCCCAAAAAAATTTAAATCTTTCCACTTCCAGATTTTGGTGTGTATGTGTGTGTTGGGGGGAGAGTTATGCAACTTTTGAGATTGCCATGACCAGCAAAAGGCTTCAGCAGGCTCAACGTATTGCTAGGAAAGAGCCCCACTGGTTCCGCCTGTCCCCTTACTAGGCCTGGGTTGGGTTGCCACCATTACCTCCCTGGCATTGCCACTAATAATAAATAATAATAATAATAATAATAATAATAATAATAATAATATTTATTATTTGTACCCCGCCCATCTGGCTGGATTTCCCCAGCCACTCTGGGCGGCTTCCAACAGAAATCAAATACAAAAATATCACACATTAAAAACTTCCCTAAAAAGGGCTGCCTTCAGGTATTTTCTGAATGTCAGGTAGTTGTTTATTTCCTTGACCTGTGATGGGAGGGCGTTCCACAGGGCGGGCGCCACTACCGAGAAGGCCCTCTGCCTGGTTCCCTGTAGCTTTGCTTCTCGCAGTGAGGGAACTGCCAGAAGGCCCTCGGCGCTGGATCTCAGTGTCCGGGCTGAATGATGGGGGTGGAGACGCTCCTTCAGGTATACAGGACTGAGGCCGTTTAGGGCTTTAAAGGTCAGCACCAACACTTTGAATTGTGCTCGGAAACGCATATCACTTGAAACCCCTGGTTTTGCAGGGCACTGAACATTGCTTGGACAGGCGGAGTCCCCCCAACCCCAGGCGACCCCCGAGAAGAATAATGACTCAAGACAATGTGCTATGGGATTAAAATTGGCCACAACTTATTATGTTTCAGATGAAGGGAGACCTTGGCTCAGGCACTGGGCATTTATCCTTCCCAGTCCCCAGCCGGGGATCTGGGAGACATCAGGGTTATCCAGAATGTGTGGGGATTGGGCTGGCTCTGGAGAACATATGTTCAAGCAGAGAGCCCCCCCCCCCGTTTTGCCGCCGTTGGAGGGGAGAGCAATGACAACCTCTCGGCGTATGGCCAATGCCTCCCCCCAAGACCCCTTTAACAGGAACCCTGGTATCGCCGCCGCAAAGGGGGCATGGGTCACCACTTCACGCCCCCCCCCCCATTTAGGAAGATAGACTAAAGGATTCCACCCAAGGCCTGAAACCGCCAAAGTTGTGACGTTTTGCTACGGGAAAGGCAAAACCTGCCAATGCAGGGAAATTCCTTTCCGGCCCTTCAACAGCAACCCTGACATAGCAGCGCCTGCGTACCTGTGGAGAAGAGGTTAACCTGCAAAAGAAGGCTTAGCTGAGGGAGTGGAGGGTGGGAGAAGCTCTGGAGCTTCGCAGGTAAGATTCACCTTCTGTTGTGTAGGCAGGGCAGTCCCGCCCCCTACCTGGCCGATCCCCTGGCAACGCCTCCCCAGGCAGGATTGGGCGATTGGCTGAGGTAGGCGGAGACCTCCAGGTACCCAGCCTGGGGAGGGTGAAGCCAGCCTGAATTACCGGGAGCTGCACTGGGATCCAGGGGGCTGTGCGCGACCATTTGATGTGGAGAGCAGTCATTGTGGAAACTATATAAAAGATTCAGACCCTCCTTCCAGATGGGCTTGCCTGGTGATGCCAATGCCCTAGGACAGGAACCTGTTGGCACAATGTTGTATTTTACACAGTGCCCAATGTTTAGTGTTGCTAATGTAGGGCTCCCATGTCAAGTGCCATTCATTGGTGGCTGTGGTGCCACCCCAGATTGTCTCACTAGAGGGCCCAACTGGGCAGACCATACATTTTCCATTCGTACTGTGTACACTTATTGGTTAAAAATAAATAAATAGCTACATTGATGTCTCAACTCTTCCTAATGTGGTAGAGGCCCAAAGGGCCATAATGAATGGGACAGTGTGAACCCCTATAAATCCTTGAATATGCCCCTAATAGAGAAGTTATGGTAACCTGTTGCTTTAAGAAACTGATGATTTTGCAAGATGCTGTCCCCCACTGGGGCAGAAGGACAGAAAATACAGTAAATCACGAAGATACAGCTCATAAACTAGAACATAAGTTGATACAATGTGCAAATGGCTACACGTAACACAGGTTCCCAACATGCATACTTACACAATGTAACAGATCACGGTGAGAATCAAAGTTTAGTTAGCAATGCTTATTGCGCATGTGTATTAAACATGAAATGAGGTAATTATTTACATGATTGGTGAAAATTGAAATCCTTTGTTTGAAATGTTATAAATACCACCACCCTGACCCTTGGGCGGGGTTGCAGTTCCGCGAAAAGATTCGACTGTAACCTATTGCTTTGCGATAAACAACAATGGACTCCTAACTCCTATTGTCTCTGAGTTTTGTTGGCGTAAACTCAGAGGATAAGCCATTTTTGGCTTACAACACTACGATGACACCAGTAGAGTACATATTTTATCCTAGCAGAGGGGAAAGGAGCATTTAAAAATATTTTATGCTAGTTTGCCAGGTCACATGACCAAACTGAATGAGTTTAGGGTCCAGTCTAATCCCCACTTGCCATAGGATTGCCCCCCTGAGTGCTTTCACTTGGTAGAATAGACCATACTGTCCAGGGGGCACTGATGCCAATCCCATTTCTCTCTAATGTCCATTTGTGAAGGTTAACCCATTTCACAGAATACCAGAAGCATACAAGTTATGATATTGACTGAGAATAAATTGTAAACTGGCTGTTTGCAAGAATAATGGTAACTTGTATCACAATTACTAAAGCATCAAATAAAACTCTGATAAATGAAACTTAGATTTTCATGAATCAAGAGAAACGGTATCAACGTAAATCTGACAACACAAAGATGGTATTAATAGTGCAGTCATAAGATTGCAATAACACTTCAGAGGTTACATTTGCCATTAGCATTTAAAAGGTCAGTCGACAATAGAAAACATATTTTCAATGTAAACTTAATTAAGAAAGAGAAGTTCCCCAACTCTACGGCAGATCAGATATTAATAGGAAAGTGCAGACAAGGTTTCCCCTTAGAAATCACAGAGGCAACTGTGTAAAAATGGCACTGATGGTCGTTCTTAGAGGTTAAATTGACGATTTAGAGTGCTAAAACCACAACAGCTGTCAGCAATAAGACAAAATTCACCTTATTTCTCAGTCATAGTTAATATATACGTTATATTAAACACATGCTTTGAAAAGCACAGACTTACAACTACTACTGCCTCTTTCACAAATCAGCCCCACAGGGACCCTAATCCAGATTGAGATTATGAGACAGGGGGGGGGGAGTGCTTAACCCTTTCCCCCCTCACACCATTTCCCTTTTGAGAATTACAGATTCAGGTAGGTAGCCGTGTTGGTCTGTTATCATAAATAACAAAGATAAAGATTTTTTTTAAAAAAACAAACAAACATTTTTATTGAAAGATGTTCCAGTAGCACCTTAAAGACCAACTAAGTATAAGCTTTCTAGGTGTGAGCTTTCATGTGTATACACACTTCCGATACTCTGAAACAGAGGTCACTACAACCTTATATAACTGTTGGTGACAATGATGGCAGTTGGTTCCACAGGGAAGGGCAAGGGATTTTTAAAGGGATAGATGACCAAAATTAGCTTTAGCGTGTATAATGGGACACGAATCCAATATCTCTATTCAGACCAGGTCCCTCCATAGTTTTTATTTGGTGAGGAGTTGTAATTCAGCAACTTCTCTTGTTGAGAATTGTTCCTGATGCTGCTATTGTTGGAGAGAGATTCCTACACTCTGGTAACAGAGTTAAACACAATGGTGATTGCTCCAAGCACATTAAAACTTGGTTAGATTTACACGTGCCCTCATCTAAATTTAAACAAATGTTTCCTGCAAAAATCCTTAGAATAAATCATAGACACTTAGCTTTGCAAACAAGTGAATCTTTTACTCACAGTTTCCAAAAGTCACAGCAAACAAGCTCCTCTTGTCTTCCTCAACCAGAAGAGGGCTGAAATGGGTGAAACAGTCTCTGATTGCTTGAGGAAAGCCCTGGAAAGGAGGGGAATAAGACACCTGTGAGGAGGCAAAGGCTTTCAGTCTCAGCAACTGATTGATGGGGTAAGACCTACTGTGGATGAACTGCTGTGCTCTTTAGGCATGACACTCTGCCAAATCTGTGAAGACCATGTTTTTGCTAATAAAGAGTTAACTCCAACTTTGAACGGTGTGATTTACTGCTGGCACATTTTTTGACACTGGCAGAGTGCAGCTTGGGGCCACCAAGTGTTGGTCCTGCATTGGTGGCACATCTCTCTGCCAGCAGAGGCGGACAAGAGAGGGGGTCTTCACAGCATCCTAATCTCCCCCAGTCAACACCAGGGGGGCTGCATTCTAAGTGGGGCTCCCAATGATCAGTAGACTGTAACATCTAATCTAGATTACTTTCCTTTTTATATAGTACTTGTGGGGTGTTGTTCTCATACACTTTCATATTCTGTACTCCCCCCGCCCCGCTCCATGTTCTCTATTTCACTCATAAAACTGCCTGCCATTTGGCAATTTGAAGAAGAAAAAAGCAATGTAAACAAGCATGCACATGTCTGTAATTGGAATCATTCATTCGGATCATAGAATGTGCATTTTCACTGCTCTGATTGCAAAATTATGGGTGGGAGTTTTGGGGGTGTGACTCTGAATTCTAGGTCCTTTTATCCGAGAAAGAGAGAGAGAGAGAGAGAGAGAGAGAGAGAGAGAGAGAGAGAGAGATTCCAGGATAACAGGCTGAATGCTCATTCTAAGCAGCCGTCAAAGCACAATGCATTTCCTGCGGATTATGCCTGCTGGGAGTTGGTGGCCTAAGGCATTGCACAGGGCCATTACTACCACTCTGCCATTAATTCTCCAGGAAATCATCTTTGCCAAGGTGATATCTATGAATGTTAACGGGGCAGATTTCTCCCATTCTCCAAATTACCAAATCTCTACATAGCTACATACCAAAGCTCACTCATAAACAATACCTTGCTTTAGAAAATATATGTATTCCAAATAGTTCCTTTTATTTTGCAGCCTTTTTCTGCCTTATTAGCTTTCTCCTCTTGTCTTGTTTTTACACAGCAGTACAGTTTCATACACTTGAATGGTCAGCCAACTCCCCCCCCAAAGGTGTTTGGTTATCAAGGTCGGTTAATATTTCCCCTTCATATCTCCTGTTGTGTTGGCGACAAGCTTTGCCAAGAAAAACCTTTCGAAATGTTAAAATGCTTGGGGTGGAAAATGGCGAATTTTTCATTTGCAATCAAGGTGTCAAAATTTGGTAAGGAACTTGTCCTTCTCTCTGCTTTATTTTCTTACCCTTAAAGAAAATCAGCTATAACAGCAAAGAGCGGCTGCTATTCTGAGTTAACTTATTTCAGATTGGACTGAATGTGCACACATCATAACCATTTTGTAAATGCTGCCAGTTCCTTGCTGGTTGTTCAGGTTTAGACGCCTTGAGATCATGATATCTAACAAAAATGGATGGGAAAGTCAGCTTGGAGGGGGAGCGAAACCCTGAGGAACCATCTAACTGCATCCCAATAATTCAACATTCTGCTAAGGTTAGCTAGCAACACTCTTATTTCTCATCTTGAAATGTTTACAGTGATGGGCATGTTTCTGAGTAAAGGTTAAGGAATGAACCTGGTATCTCATTCCTTGCTCACGCTGGAGAGAAACATCAGTTTTGACGTAGATGGGCATCCATTCCGCATTAAAGATGCAGGCAGCCAGTTTGGGGAGACAGGTGAGTAATCCAAAATGCATTGACATTGTGCCCATTTCAACAGCACTCTGCAGATGCAGTGAGAGACTCTGCACATGATTTCGGTGTTTACTGTGCAGTTTTCCACTTAAGAAAAGCCAGAATGTTGGATCTGCTCTTGCTATTCACATCCAGAGGAACAACTTCTACAGGGCAATTTATTCTTGTCTACAACTACTCTTTTATGTTAGCTGGGCTAGTGCTATTGGTATAAAGGTAAAGGGGCCCCTGACCATTAGGTCCAGTCGTGTCCGACTCTGGGGTTGCGGCGCTCATCTCGCGTTACTGGCCGAGGGAGCTGGCGTACAGCTTCCGGGTCATGTGGCCAGCATTACAAAGCCGCTTCTGATGAACACCGTTTACCTTCCCGCTGGAGCGGTACCTATTTATCTACTTGCACTTTTGACGTGCTTTCAAACTGCTAGGTGGGCAGGAGCTGGGACCGAGCAATGGGAGCTCACCCCGTCGCAGGGATTCGAACTGCCGACCTTCTGATCAGCAAGCCCTAAGCTCTGTGGTTTAACCCACAGCGCCACCTGGTATAGAGGCCGCTTAATTCTCAGCATTTTTGTAAGCGGGTGTGATGACCAACACGAAGTATGCATGCAGTTCTTTTAGATAAGAAGCTCTGGTGCATTTCTTTTCTACTGCTTGTCCCTTTAGAACACATGAGAGCAGCAAGTCTGCTTACCCCTTCTTTGTGGGGCGGCCGGTAAAAAAGGTAGAAAGGTAAAGGACCCCTGGATTGCTAAGTCCAGTCAAAGACAACTATGGAGTTGTGGCGCTCATCTCGCTTCTCAGGCCGAGGGAGCTGACGTTTGTCCACAGACAGCTTTCCAGGCCATGTGGCCAGCATGACTAAACCGATTCTGGCGCAACGGAACACCGTGACAGAAACCAGAGCGCATGGAAACGCCTTTTACCTTCCTGCTGCAGCAGTACCTATTTATCTATTTGCACTGGCGTGCTTTCGAACTGCTAGGTTTGGCAGGAGCTGGGACAGAGCAATGGGAGCTCACCCTGTTGTGCGGATTCGAACCACCAACCCAAGAGGCTTAGTGGTTTAGACCACAGCACCACCTGCATCCTGCGGCCAGTGCCTCGCCGCTGGCACTGCAAAGCTGAAATGCTGGCGGTTAGTCTTGCCAGAGCATGAGCTCCAGCTCCGTGCCAGCCTGTCAAATTGGCCAGTGGCTGCAGGCTGGTGCAGATGGTAGTGCTCATCGGGGGTGGGCTTGGGGGAACAATCAGGCTTCCCTCAGGTCCTCTCCCAGGGGATTCAAATAGCCCACACTAGCCCCCAACACCCAGGTAATCTTAGTCTTTGTTGGGGGGGTTGTACCCTCACCTACATCTTCAGTAATAGGGTATCCCATTAAAGGGATCTGTGAAGGAGTTGTTAGTGTCCATATGCCCAGACAGTGGCTTGGGCCTCAGCCCTCCTAGAGGCAACGATCCCCGTAGATTTCCCTATTTGATGTAAGTCATAGGAATCCCCGCTGCCGGGTTGACCCTGATGTCATTTCCAGCAGGCGGGTCGGAAATAAATGGTTACCTACTGCCTATGCCAGGCTTCCTCAACCTCGGCCCTCCAGATGTTTGAGACTACAATTCCCAGCATCCCTGACCACTGGTCCTGCTAGCTAGGGATCATAGGAGTTGTAGGCCAAAAACATCTGGGGGGCCGAGGTTGAGGAAGCCTGGCCTATGCCAAACTTTTCATCTGTAGTCAATAAAAGTTGGAGCCTGATTTGATCCCATTCAATGGTGTGGTGTCATTTATTGGCAGCTCATCTGAGCCGGTGGGTGGGGTGGGGGGTGGCGGTGCACAACCTGGGCCTGCAAGTGGGTCAAGAAGATGTGCATTTTACAGAGGAGAGAACTGAAAAACGCATGGAGATGCACTTTGTATTACTGACACCTCCCACATTTTGTATCTGAGTGCAGAAATGTTTCTTATGAAGCAGGTCTGAGTGCCTTTCAGTTAAACGGATTCAACTACATTTCAGGACTTAAAAGTGCTCCCCCTTCATGGATATTCTATTTTTTCTGGTGATCAATAAAGGTCCACTTCAAACTGATGAGATAAAGCAGCTCAGCTGACTTGGTAAAACAAGAATGGAGGAGTAGACCAGGCTTAGTTCTCACTGGAGATTAGGCTCAGGCAATGGAATTACAGATTTGCTGTAAAATAGTTCTTTTCCCTTGAGAAAATTTCTGAGATTTTTATTTTTCAAACTCCTCAGCGGGTAAAAGTCTACTACATGGATTCCACCCCCCCCCCCGAATATTTTAAACCATTTTTGTTTGTTTGGCAGCAATCTTCCTACCCCACCCCACCTTCCGACAATGCCACAGAATGGCCCTCATGGGGGATGCAAAATGGTTGTCAGGCTGCCAACATGGCTGCCACTGTCATTTGTGGTGGCAGCCAAAAGAAAGGAAGAAACAATGATTTGGTAATTCATAATCTGTCTCTGCTCAAATCCATACCTATCCTGAGTTATTTTCCAGTTAGAATGAATTAATATAGCTCTGCAATTTCGGTAAAAGCAATATATACATAAAAAATTAGCAGACTCCCAACTTTTCATTTCAATTTATAGTAATAGCATTTTCAGATTATAATCCTGTATGATCTGAGGGAAGCACAGCCAATGTGGTTTCCTACAGATAATGTTGGACTAATTTCCCATCATCCATTATTGGCCCTTCAGGCTGAGGATGATCGCAGTTGAACAGCATCTGAAGGGCTCTACCCCAATCTGAGGCCATATTCTATCCAATCTTTTAATATTTATTTATTTATTTATTTATTATATATAAAAAACCGTATCTCGGTTGGTTTCTCATCAGATGTTCTGAAGGTGAGATATGGAAAAATATAAAATGTATAAACAGAAATGTCAGTGGCATCCAGTTTGCATATGGTTGATTTGTTGATGTGAAATATACACATTAATGATTCCTAATTTTTCCTGTTCTGGCTTAGTGTAAAAAAATAACTCTCGGAGCAAGTTGGTAACACCCACGCACGCAATGGGAACATTATATATATATATATATATATATATATATATATATATATATATATATATAAATGTTCCCATTGCGTGCGTGGGTGTTACCAACTTGCTCCGTAACCGCTGGACCAAACAGCATCAAATTAGGACACAGCATTCCATGACCATCAGGGAATAACATAGGATAATTAAATTTCAAAAAAACCACACCTGACATACCTAAAATAAAGAATTAATTGGTGCGCCTATTAGATGTCACCAGCAACAGCATTGACATCACAACCAGCAACCAATAGAAAGGCGCCACCCAACTCCCGAGGCGACAACTTACAGCCGCCACCTCAAACTGCTGTCCGCCATTTGCAGCCTAACTTTCAGCCGCCGCCTCAAGGGGCCTGACAGGCAGCTGTCAGGTGGGGGGGGGGGGCGATAGAGCTGCTACTACACAACCAAACCTCAAGAGACAGGAGAGAAAGCCGGGCTTTGAGGCCAGGTTGCTATGGTAACGCGGGGCAAAAATGAGGCCACCAACCCCCGAAGCCATCTGCGTGTGCGTGCACGCCTTCCCAGGCCACAGCAATCGACAGCCACTTTCCAGAATGCGAGCTCCATTTGCAATTATACAGCAGTAAGCAACAGAGTTTCGGGGTGACCAGGGAAAGTGCGGAGGAGGGGAAGGTAGCAGGCAGAAATGGCGGGAAAGACGGAGAGGAGGCAGGCGGAAATTCAACGGGAGAAGCTGTGTGGAGGGAGGAAGAAACGGAAAAGATGGATAGGAGGCAGGCGGAAATTCAACGGGAGAAGCTGTGTGGAGGCAGTCAGAAATGGGGGAAAGACGGAGGGGGCAGGCGGAAATTCACGGAGAGCTGTGTGGAGGCATGAAACGGGGGAAATACGGAGAAGAGGCAGGCGGAAATTCAACAGGAGAAGCTGTGTGGAGGGAGGAAGAAACGGAAAAGACAGATAGGAGGCAAGTGGAAATTCAATGGGAGAAGCTGTGTGGAGGCAGTCAGAAATGGGGGGAAATATGGAGAAGAGGCAGGCGGAAATTCAACGAGAGAAGCTGTGGGCATGGACAGTTTACATTTATATATATATATATATAGATCTTCCTTTTCCATTTCAGTTATAAATATAAATAATAAAATTATTGTTATTATTATTTTCTGGAAACATTTTTTTGTAGTCTATAATCGACATATATAGAACTGGATAAAGTACACATAGATGTAAATTATTTTTTAGAGATTTCATACTACTGGAACTTTACCAAAGCTCACTTTTATTTTGATGATCTAACAATTTTAAAAAGAATTGTACCAGTGATTAGTATGAGCAAATAAACTTTTAAAGACGTTTTTATTGTGCGAAGTGATTAATGCTTCATAGCTGAAGAAGACTGCCATCAGCATAGATGCAGATATATTTCATAGGAGACGTATTTATGCTTCAAATTTGATATAGAAAGGTACATTTTTTAAAGTTGAAGAAGATTGTCATCAGCATAGATAAAGATATATAGGTATATTCAGTAGGAGACAGGTCCATATAATAATTATAGCGGACAGTTAACTTACGTTCTTCAGTCCTCCCACTCGGTACAATGAAACTACGGTATGTTGTTTTCAAATGAAAGTTTAAGAAATTTAATTTTAAAAAGTGACATCTGTTCCATGGGCTTTAATGTTTGATATTTGCCTTGAAATCCACCTGTATTTCCCAGACTACAGAATCCTTCTGCGATGGCCTCGATTTTAATTTTTTATTTCATTTTAAACGGATTTGATCTTTTATTTGTGAAATACTCCTAAGAGTCACAGAGCAAAAGCAACCTCATAGTTTTCCTCACAGGGCTTTCCGCACCCCACACATTAACAACTCATTCAATTATATCTTTATATGGTGCTGCTGTTTGTGATTATTATATCCAGGAATGATGAGGATCAGTGCACACTCTTGCTGTAAGGTCTTTGGGCACCAGAGCATGAGATTCTGGGCCAAGATGATTTAGATTTCTAGTCCTTCATTTTGTTTTATTAATACCCAAGAAAGCATCTTGTTAACTGAACCCAATCATTTTATGGTGATGTGCATATGATAAGCTCAAGGTGAACTCAAATGGATAAATATATCTAGGGAGCGCAGCTGCAGATGCTGGAAGAAAATGATGGAGGATAGCTTCATAATGTCAAATACACAAGAAGCAAAATATTTTTATTCTGATTCAACTAAGGGCTGTCCCTGCTAATTGTGCATATTGCTAGCTGGATGGTGAATTGCCTCCGCAAACTCTTCTGTATTTTAAACTCTTACAATGCAATCCTTTACACGTCTACTCAAAAGTAAGTCCCATTATTTCAAATAAGGCTTAGTCTTAGGTAAGTGGGCATATATTGCAGCCTTAGTTTTAAATTGTATTATTGCTTCACCTAGAATATTGGTTTGTAGTGGATGGTGACCAATAAATTCAATAATAATAAAGAATAAAGCAACAGGGTATTGTAGCACCTTAAAGAATAACAGATTTATGATAAGTTAGAGTCCACTTCATAACCATGTTTTCATATTTTGGCAAGTTCCTAAGCTTGGTCTTATGGAGAAAGCTAGAGAGAGACCTAATGCCCAGTGAATTGCATACCTTGGTTGTGGATTTAAATATCCATATCTAATATTCATATCTACTATCCATATCCATATCTAATAGCCATATCTACTGACAATGGTCTCTCTGGCTGCGGTTCCAGAGTTGTGGTGTCACTACTGAGAAAACTAAGCAGTCAAATACAACATTCCTTGTTTTACTAAAGTGGACATGCAAGGGGATGTTGGTCCAGCCAGTCAAAACTTCCTGTTTCCTCCTGGGCTGGAGCATCTTTCCTTGCATGTGACTAGAGGTGGGTGTGACCTTACCTGTCCAGGTAACAAAAAGGACAAGGCAAGCAGCCATCTGTCTCCCTTTTTGACCTCCTCCATCATTGGACCAGCTCTTAGCTAGAATTGCTCTGTTGGCTCTCCGCCAACAGAGGACACTGGGATTATCTCCATATGGGATAGATCCACATGTATATACTTTGGAATTAAGTCTGCCTTCAGAGATCCAACTGTGAACTGATAATGTGAGTAAACTTATTTTATATACTTTACACAAGATTGTGGCATGTTTATTCTTTTAAGGGGGATATAAGGGAACTTACCAGGAATCTAATACTGAGAGGCTTAAACAAGCCTGCAACCAGCTATCTACTGTGCCTTTAAAAGGGGAATGTAAAACTCTGCTAAGTTATAGAACTTGCTAGCGCAAGTTAGGAAGGATATTAATAAGCAATATATCTTCTCCTGCCTCCCTGAACATTCCCTCAAAAACCCATGTCCTATACGTTTAAGGTGCCACAAAACTCTGCTCATTTTGCGAATAGTTGTTTACCACAGAAACAACTTGCGACCAAGGGCTCATCAGGTACCACCTCACCCTATGTAGGTCCCTGCTCAGCAATTGCACTCCTCAGATGGGGCATGGCTGAGAGGTGCACTTAGCTCGGCAGAACTGTTGGGATCCACTGCCTGGTAATCTAGCAGGGAGGTGATGGTGGAGGAAGGAAGTGTCTCCATCCACAACATGCAAGTGCACGACATCGTTGCCCTTGGTGATGTCAGCAACCCTTCTCCACACCAGAGACCAGTATTCATTCTTGGTTATTATTTTTACACAGCAGGAGTGATCTGTGCTTCCAATCTTAATGCAGCAAAAGGGTTGCTTCGACTACCAAAGCCAGCAGCAAGAGAAACTATTGGTTAATAACCCAGTGCTATCTGGTTCTGCAAAACAGTGGTAGCTGACCTGTTACCCTCCAGTGTTCTTGGACTGCAACTCCCATCAGTGCCCCATTCCTCCCCGCACCATGGTCAGCGGTCAGGGATGATGGAAGTTTTAGCCCAGTAACACTCAGACTTTACGCCCATGTTGCAAAGGCATACAGTGAAAAAGGTTGTCACATAAAAAAGTGACAAAATGGATGGGAAGGGGCACGCTGCCATTCCCAACCAAATGTGGAATAAGAGACCTGATCATTTGGAGAAAAACTTAGCTTAGAACAGTGATTGTATTCTCACTTGCATTTAGTGACAAACTACAAGCATTTTTTTATATAAAAAAGCATCTGTATTTACAACCCATAAATTCTTCCCAGCCCTTTAAATGAGCTCTCCGTCTTCAATATATTTGAGTTCTCTATAAATCTACCATTCCTTAATCTAAATGTAATCATCTTGTAATAGACCGATTCCAGTAAAAATGCCATTAATCTTTTTTTCCTTGGAAGAGAAGGAGGCAGAACGGCAAAGAAGGGAATGAAGAGAAAATTGTCTTCTAGTGTTTCGCTGTGGTGTTTTTTATTTAATTTCCAGATTTAAATAGAATCATGATGAACAGCAATAAACATGGGCAAGATCCAGCGAATGGCAAGCATTTCTTGCAAAGTGGAATTTAAAAATGCTCCGTATTGGCTCAATTGTGCTGCCGAATGAAGGCCCTTTCAAATTACCAATTGTCTAATGCAGCTTAACAATTCAGAAGTCTCCATTTTACAAAAAAATAAAAATTAAAACACTCTCTGTAGCATTCCCATTATTGTCACAGAGAATAAATAGTACTGTATGTCACAACAGTGGCATTATGCTTCCTTAAGTTTGTATTTCTGCAGCCTCAAACAACACTTGGTTGGACTACTGTAATGGGATCTTTATGGGGCTGCCTTCAAAAATGAACCGCACGTTGCGGCTTCTGCAACATGCCGCTGCTCGTTTGTTGAGCTTAGCAGCTTGTCAACATCATTTCACAGAGGTCATGAAGGCGTTGCACTGCCTGGCGATATGCTACTGGATCAAATTCAAGGTGCTTGTCAGAGGTGCACCTAGGCTCCCCTTGCACCCTTGACAAAGAGCTGTAACAGCACCAGGGCCGGATTTGGGTTTGACGAGGCCCTAAGCTACTGAAGGCAATGGGGCCCTTTACATGTCCAGCTGTCCTTTGCCAACAACAAAATGTCACTGTTTCTTGTGTTGAATATACAGTGGTACCCCGGGTTACGTACTTAATCCGTTCCGGGTTACACTATGTAACCCGAAAAGGACGTAACCCAAACAATTCGTAGACAGAAAAAAACTGGAAAAACACTCTGCGCATGCGCAAATTGCATGCGTCAGTTTGCGCTTCCGGGTTAGCAGAGTTCATAACCCGAAAAGTACGCAACCCGGAGGTACGACTGTATGCTACATGGTAATTTATGGGCCTAATAGGTATCTAAAGCCATTTGCACATAACAAAATAACCAGTCCATGCAGAATGTAGGCACCCTATATATAGAAATGAGCAAACCAGTGATATTTTAGGGAGCAGGCTAGCAGGCGGGGCCCATTACTTACATCATAGGAGCCTACACAACACAAAACACTGTTGCTGTATGTAGGTTTTATTTTATTTGTTTTTTATCTTATATTTTGGAAATGTACACCCAGTGTTTTTTTTTCCTTTAAAAAAATTGGGGCTCCAAAGAGAGTGGGGCCCAAACTATAGCTTGTTTAGCTTATATGTAAATCTGGAAAAGACCCTGATGTTGGGAAAGATGGAGGGCACAAGGAGAAGGGGACGACAGAGGATGAGATGGTTGGACAGTGTTCTCGAAGCTACTAGCATGAGTTTGGCCAAACTGCGAGAGGCAGTGAAGGATAGGCGTGCCTGGCGTGCTCTGGTCCATGGGGTCACGAAGAGTCGGACACGACTGAACGACTGAACAACAACAACAAAATCTGGCACTGATGTATCGTTACCTCCAAAGCTGGGAGAGACCAGGGACCAGAAATGCAAAAAAGTTTGCTTTTCTGTGCTCCGCCAGCAATTTCCTCCATGCCCGTGGGGATTGAGTCTGCTCTGCCCCTTTTCCTTCTACTTCTCTGCCTCCCTCCCTTTCCCCTCCTGCTGCAACTCTCACCTGCTCTCTCTGCCTTTCTTCCCTTTGAGTCATGCTAGGTGCTCCGGTCAAGCTTCTAATAACACCACCAGCCAAACTAGAGAGGGAGCCCTGCAGGGCTACCGCAACGGCCCATGTCAGTTGCCAGATTCCTCCACCAAAATGCCCAGGGCTTCATCCAGCCACCCAGAGCAATGGAGGAGCAGCCTGGCGGTGGCCACAAATGGGTGAGCTCCTAGCCCCTGTGAGCCAGAGTGGAGACTGTAAGCCTAGCCCTTGATGCCACCTGGAGCTCAGGAGCTTCACCTGCATCACAAAAGACTGGATTCTAAACCCTCCAATGACATTTGCTGGTACATGGCAGGCAGCCAATCCCTGCTGCGATAGGGCCAGCATTGTGATTTGCCAGTCACAGCATAAGGCGACCTATCACAGGTGGGGAGGTGTGTTGCCTTTGGTGGCTTCAGGTGTCTATCTACTGGGCTGAATGCCTCTGTTTGTCATCCTTGTTCTTCTTGATGTTACAACAAATCCTTTTTGAGCTGAAAGCCCTAAACAACTTGGGACCTAAATACTTCAAGGAGCATCTTCCTCCGAACCAACCTGCCTCTGAGTTCAGATCATGAGACCCCTTTTGTGGCAACCTACAAGAGGGACCTCTCTGCAGTGGCAGCCTCCCTCTGGAATGTCTGCCCTTCAGATATATACAGCTGGCTCTGACTCTGTTGAGTTTTCATTGTCAGCTGAAAGCATATTTATTTGCTCAGGCAATTTGCTTTTTGCTATATTTGTTGTTCCAAGTTGTTAAAAACACACACAACAACAACCTGGCCTTTGATCTGATCTTGATGTAATTGTTATTTTAATATTTTTTTCCTATTTGCTTTGTTGCACTCCACCCTGAGATTGCTAGTCAGTGAAGGGTTGGTTTAAAATGTTCTTAAATAAATAAGCACTTGCCAACAATGATAGGAGTGGTGATTTGGATTGCAGAGTACAAACCAATTTGTGCAATCAACATCAGTAAACAAATGAAAAAAAAAGTTTGTGTGTCCTCAGCAACAATGGTCACATCATACCTTTCCTTTTCCTCTACAAAGTTCTTGTGAGATTCATATCCCACTTGCCTCTGATATGCTTCCAAAGATCCCCCAGAAAAGTTTCTTTTCAAAGAGCAGAGGCATTTGAGAAAGGAGAATATTTAGATCTTTAATTAGTTGTTGTTGTTCAGTCGTTCAGTCGTGTCCGACTCTTTGTGACCCCATGGACCAGAGCACGCCAGGCACGCCTATCCTTCACTGCCTCTCGCAGTTTGGCCAAACTCATGTTAGTAGCTTCGAGAACACTGTCCAACCATCTCATCCTCTGTCGTCCCCTTCTCCTTGTGCCCTCCATCTTTCCCAACATCAGGGTCTTTTCTAGGGAGTCTTCTCTTCTCATGAGGTGGCCAAAGTACTGGAGCCTCAACTTCAGGATCTGTCCTTCTAGTGAGCACTCAGGGCTGATTTCTTTAAGAATGGATAGGTTTGATCTTCTTGCAGTCCATGGGACTCTCAATTTATATCCCACTTTTTTCTCCAAGGAGCGCAAGCTGGAATACACAGGTCTCCACCTCTCCATGTTATTCTCACCACAGCCCTGTGGGGTAGGTTAGGTAAGTGAGTGACTGGTGCAAGACCACCCAGTGAGCTTCTTGGTTGAGTGGGGATTCGAACCCTGGACTCCGAGGTCCTAGTCCGACACTACACCACACTATTAGTTTATTGGAAGAAGCAAAGATCACCAGTGCTGAAGCAATGATTCTTCAACATCTACTTCGTTGGACTGGTCATGTTGTTTGGATGCCCAATTATCATCTTGCAAAGCAACTACCTCTATTCCGAACTTAAAAATCAAATGCGTAATGCCGGTGGTCAACAAAAGAGGTTTAAAAACTCTCTCAAGGTAAATCTTTTTTAAAATGTAGTATAAACACTGACAACTGGGAAACACTGGCCTGCAAGTGCTCCAGTTGGAGAACATGGGCTTTGAAGATGCTAAAACTCAGGACAAAAGGGAGAAACATGCTAAGAGGAAGGCATACTTGGCAAACCCTCACCGTGATCAACTCCCACCCGGAAACCTACCTGTATGTCCCCACTATGGAAGGATGTGTGGATCCAGAATTGGCCTCCAGAGTCACTTATGGACTTACTGTTAAAACCGTGTTTATGGAAGACAATATTACTTGGCTACGACTGATCGCCAAAGAAGAAAGAAAGAGAAGAAGTTTCTTTCTAATTTGTACTGCCCATTGATAGCCACATCCTTAGCATTCATAGTGGAGAAGTGTCCTCATTACCTCAAGGGCATTTATTTCTAGAGTTTTTATTATTCTTCTTCAGCCCTTTTATTTTATTTAAAAAGGACTTTGGTCTTGAGCTTCATCTGACCAAGGCAGAATTGACCAAATGATTGTTGTTCACTTTAGCCAGCCAAGTAGCCACCATACAGAATCAACAGTCTGATCATAAGCAGATTTCCTCCTTTGCATGGGACTTACTCCCACATACGTGTGTACAGAATAGCATGCTCAGTTCCTAGTAAATATGCTTTGGATTACAGCTTTATGCTTAACAGCTCAGCAAAAGCATGAACCTGAGACTTCTGCAGGATCATCTCCAAATTCAACAGCTGAAGAAACAAATCTAACTTCATTATGTCACTTCTCCAATTTCTTTCTCTCTTTAATGTAATGTACAACAGATTTCCTTCTGCAGAGCATTATCCGACTTCAGTGTCAGACCAGCTTATTCAGATCCCATCTGTGTGCTTCCAAAAACAGTAAAAACAATTTCTTGAACAAGTCTCATATTATCGTAATGACTGAAGTTAGCAAAATCTCTCCAAAACCACATTTTTGGGGTCTTCTCTGGAAAGAAAAAGACCCCCAGACTAGAATGTATTTTCCTCCTGTCTCCCTGCAGTAAATTTTGCCATCTTCCTGGGCTGAGAATTTTGAGACTATCTCCACACTGCAATGGGTAGAGAGAGGCTCCCACACCGAGACCCGGCCATGCCCTCTTCTCCTGATTCTCCACCCTGATCTCGTTGCCTCTTACACTGTGGCAGCAGCATGGATCCAGCTAGCATGCTCTGCTACACCTATCACTGCCACAGTACAAGGAAGCCAAGCGGGCAGAAGAGTGGAAGGGCCTCCACCCCTGAGCTTTAGTGGCATCAAGCTGCCCACCTCCCTAGAGTCCCACCTTGAGGCTGGATGAAACCAACTCTTCCTTAGGTAGCAAAAGAATCCCCTTGACTTCCTAGCAACTAGGAAGCGACTCATGTGGCAACGTCACAACCTTTCTTGAATAACCTCTGGGAAGGGGAAGATCTTGAAAGGAAAAGATGGGGGGTGCCAACCAGACAGCCCAAGTGGCTCAACGGACAGCAAGGTAGCAGGAGCCCCATGTAATAATAATAATAGTAATAGTAATAATAATAATAATAATAATAATAATAATAATAATAATAAACAACTTTTATTTGTATCGCGCCCTCCCCAGCCGAGACTGGGCTCAGGGCGGCTAACATCAAATATATAACACTGGTATAAGATCAAACAGTAATTAAATTACCACCTAAAACAAGTCAGGATGAAATTAAAATCTAATTAGATGGCTTTCCGCAGGATTAGGGTTAGGAACAGTAAATGCTCATCAGGCCCAACTGTGTATGCCAGGCATAGGAAAACTCCGGCCCTCCAGATGCTTGGGACTACAATTCCCATCATCCCTAGCTAACAGGACCAGTGGTCAGGGATGATGGGAATTGTAGTCTGAAACATCTGGAGGGCCGGAGTTGCCTATGCCTGGTTTATGCTGCTCTTATATGGGCCTGTGAGAATGCTGGGAGGCATATATTTGGAGCAATGGGATAAATTTTGGGGAAAGGATATTAAATTTACGGCCTCATATAATATTAAGGAATATTAATATTAAGGGAAAAATTTTTAAGATGCATTATAGATGGTATTTAACCCCCGTGAAACTTGCGAGCATCTATAAATTGAAGTCTAACCTTTGCTGGAGATATGAGAAAGAGGTGGGGACGCTATTGCATATGTGGTGGCTATGCGAGGATATAAAAAATTTTGGGGTAATGGACTTCCGGCGGCGACGCCATCGCGGGTGGTCGTGGGCTGCTTCGGCTGCGAGGCGCCCAGTCCATCCCGGGGGTTAGGAGCCCCGCTACCGCAAAGCGGGGCTCCGGTTGGGGTGCGGGAAGAGCGTCCCGCACCCTGGGCTCCCCGGCTGTGCCCGTTGTGGCTCCGAACCCTTCCCTCGCCCCCCCTGTAAAGGGGGAGTGGGGGTGAAGGGACGACGGAGCCGGGCTATAGGGGACATGCCCCAACCGGGATGTAAATGCGGCGACAAAGCCTGTGATGAGCGTCTAAGTTCTACCTGTATTTAGTCATCTGAAAGAACCCGGTGGTTGTGAGTATTTGGCTGACTTTTCTATTTTTGGAACGATCCGGGGGGAAGAGGAAAGGGAGCCTGCCTCCCTCCCTTCGGGAGCGAAAGATAAGTAACCAGTTTAAGTGACTGCTGCTACAATAATGGATACAAAGTGCTCGCAATTTGAAAACTGAGACTGCTGAGTTTTCCCTTTGGGGATAAAGTGGGGAGAAAATATCTCCATCTAAAGTTTTGGTCTTCACATTCTGGCTTCAGAAAAAATGGCGATGGAAAATTTGGACTGACGTGGGAAACAATTGAAACAAAAGAAGGAAGAGACAGGAACTGAAATTTGATACCCACCCTCCCTTTCAAAATGCTGAACTTTGTGCTGGAACTTGTTTTGAACTCTGGTCTAAACGATGAAGAATTGCTGGATGTCTTGAAGCTGGAACTGCTTAATCGTAAATTGCAAGTCTTGAGTGGGATTATAAATAAAAACGAATCAACTTCCCACAGAGGAGGCTTTTCAAAAATTTTACACAATGGAAGCAAACCTTGGCAAAGAGCTGGAAGGGGTGCTTGAAGGATGCTATGAAATGGCTGGGCGACTCCGGGAAAAGGAACCGGTTTCTGGGGGTGGCAGCCCTGGAACCGGAAAATTTATAATATCCAGACCCCGAGGTGGGAGCTCGGGGGCAAGGGACATGGAACTAAGATTTTTACAAGAAGTAGAAGAATCGTACAAAGAAACGGAGGAGCCCAGGAAGGACGTGATGTGTACCCTGAAGCTTGATGCAAGGTTTGTTGTGACTGTTGCCTGGATCTGTGGACATTCGGGAAAAGAAGACAATTCGAGGAATGGTTCCGGCGAAAGACAGAGAAAGACAATGGACAGAGGGGGTGTGGGGTGAAGTATTAATCGTTAATTTAAATGGTCTGTTATGGTATTTGAAATCGGAGCGTGAAGGTTGTTAATTATAAGTTTATAGTGAATAAATAGTGAGATATTGAGATTTATGTTAATAGCAGCATGATAAAGGAAAGAAGAAATAAGTTTAGATTTTTTAAGAATATTTTGTTAAGATTTATGATAAAGTAAGAAGATTAAGATGATTGTTTTATTTTTAACTAAAGTGAATTTTTAGAGAAAAGGTGTTATAAAAAAAGAAGATTGATTTAAAACCGAAGGTGAATAGGCAGGGGAAGTCATGTGTCAAGATTTGAAACAAGAATTTTTTTTTTTTATGGATATAAGTAAGAAGAAAAATCCTGGCTTTGTTTGTATTTGTGTTATATATGTTGGTGTGGGAGGGGTTTATGTTGTATTATGAAAAAGGCCAATAAATTCTTATTTAAAAAAAAAAAAAAATTGGGTAATGGTACATACAGAAATGACAAAAATGATGCAAAACTCAATAGCAAAGAAACCGGAAGCATACCTGTTAGGTCTATTAGATGACCAAATACCAAGTGGAAAGAAAAGTGTATTTCTGTATGCTAGCACTGCCGCCAGAATGGTGATAGCAGCTAAATGGAAGACACAACAGGTCCCAACAAAGAATGAGTGGATAGGCAAGTAAATGATGAGTATTTGTTAATGGCAAAACTGACAGCAGCAATAAGAAACCAAACACATCAAAATTTGAAGGAACAATGGAAATGTTATGAAGAGTATATGGAGAAACATTGCTCAAAGAAAGAAGTGCTAATATGCTTGGAGTAATAGGTATGAAGGAATTGTAGAATAAACAGATCAAGATAAAGAATTAAAGAGGAGTATAGAATTATTTAGTAATTATGATTGTACAAATAAGGTATAAATAGCTTTAATGGAAGTCGAAAGAGTGTTGGAGGGAAGTCAGAGGGACGCGGGGGGTGGAGGGAGGTGGGATTAATGGGAAATGTATGATAATAATGATACTGTATGCTATTGTGAGATTGTATGAGATGTAATGTGTCTTTTAATCAATAAAGCTTTTTTATAAAAAAAAGAGAATGCTGGGAGGCCTCTTTCATACTAGTTCTGACACAGCAAGAGAAGGGGAATCAGGCTAAGCCCTGACCAAAGGCCTGGCGGAACAGCTCCGTCTTGCAGGCCCTGCGGGAAAATGACAAATCCCGCAGGGCCCTGATCTCTTGTGGCAGTGTTCCACCACGCCAGGGCCAAGGCCAGCCTTTTTTAAAAAAAAAAACAACACATATATTTATTAACTTTTTTCAAAACATCAACAAAACAAACAAATACAACAAACAAATACACAACAATGCACCAATTACAAACAAACCTATAATAAAAACAAAAAATTATTCATTTCACATGCTCCTTTCCTTAACATTATGGATTGACTTCCTCACGTCTGCCCTTCCTGCGTTCATTGTCTATCATCTTTAGTAATCTCTTTACCTCATATAAACCTTGTTTTACAAAAAAAAATCCTATCCACTTGTTTAACCATTATCTTAATTCATTATCTCCAAATTCCTCAACACTTAACATGATTCTAAATCTGCAGTCTAACTTATCTTCCAAGTTACAGCCTAATCTCCCTGGGGCCCAGGATCTCCAAGCTGTTATTATTTGCAGACCGTAAGGTCCTCCGTGGGGCATACCAGGAGAGGCGGTCCCGTAGGTACAAGGGTGCTAGGCCGTATAGGGCTTTAAAAGTTAAAACCAACACCTTAAACCAGATCCTGTATTCCACCGGAAGTTAGAAACACTCTAACATCTTGCATAACTCCAAGGGAGCTGGCAAGTGTGGAAGACTCTGTCTGGAGCAAGTTGGTTGGCAACCCTGCAGAGGAACAACCAACGCCCAACTTCTCACTGCTGCTGGTCATGCTGTAAGCCTTACTCCTGGCCTACATGGAAGAGGGTGGGGTCCTGTTCCCATTGGAGAGTGGCCTGTGGAGAGACTGTTTTGTCCCAGATGAAGAACCTGCAACACATTGTCCCTGTGTGGAGGAGAGAGGGCTCCATCCGAGCATAAGCCTTAGTTTTCCCAACCATATCTCCTTCTTGGGGCTCGCAGGGGAACTCTGTGTGTGCGTATGGCTGCACCCAGTTATGTCAACATAGCTCACATTCTTCCATCCGAGCTAAGGGAGGGGGCTTCCACCATTTCCTAGGGCTTCCCAACCGACACGACAAGTGTAGAATTGTTGCTCTTAAGTTCCCTTTTCTTGGAGCAAAATAGATGAATAAATATTGCAATTGGTATAGGTTGTGACTTCAGATCACGGGATGCTCGGCCAATTAGAAAACAATCCCAGGAACAAAAAGTCAAGTTCAAAAGACTTTACAGGCACATTTGCCATCAAGCTGGAGAAGGAACATCTGCAAATAATCAGCTGACGCGTCTTTTGGGGCAGAGTTGAAACAGCAGGCAGTTTCTATTATCTTGGTCACTTCATTACTTTAGTCATCCAGCCCTGTTTGGTGATCCTGGCAGATGTATTTAAGTGCAGAATGGAGCACATAATTCACAGTGAATAATTTCATATGAATAGTTCATTCTCTCATTTGAGTGTACAGGACGCAGGCAAAAGTACAGATACCTCCGGTTTAGTCATTATTTTAAAATGTTTGGCACTGTGTGTTTTTTTTCCTGGCAGCCTCCATTATGCAGTGGCTTAAAAGTCGCAGTATCAGCCAATGAATGAATGAACCAGAATTTTTTTTTCAGGGAATAGGATATGAATCTCTTCATGAGCAGGCAAAAGTCCAGCAGCAGTGCTACAGACTTCAGATTCTTTTCAATGAATGAGCAATTGAGACCCATGCCGCCTTTGGAATCTATCTACTTACAATTGTCTAAGTAGACTCCTAAAAACAGGCAGCAAAAAACCCATCAGTCCTGAATTAGATTCCCACTGACCATTTGAATGGACTCTGCAGCGCACGCTCTTTCCTGATCGCTTCCAATCCAGCTGAACATCAGATCAAAACCTCTCTCCCAACTTGAATGGCAAAAATATCATTTTTCTGCCTCCCCAGTTTTTAAATACCATTTAGAGATCATCCCTGAGTTGCGGGGAAAAATCAGTTTGACAAACAATGAATGCATATACCTGTATGGGGAGGCTATATTTTTCCATTCCAAATTGGTCAAAAAAGAAGAAGTCCATTTTTGTATGTGCTGCAAAAATACATAGGAAGATGTGATGAGTCAGCCCAAATCTGAGTTATCTCTCCATCAACTTCCCATTATCAACTTTCGGTCAAAATCAAGCTCTTAAAATAATCAGGAGAATAATGGTCTTCATATTCCAGGCGCTTACATTAGGTGTTTAAAGCACTAAACAACTTAGGCCCCAAACATCTGAGAGACCACCTCCTTTCCTACAGACCCTCTTGGGTGTTAAGATAAACAGAGGGGGCTTCCTTGGCAGTTCCATCACCTTCAGAAGTTCACGGGATGGTGGCCCAAGAGACAGCATGTTCTCTGGCAGCCTCTAAGCTGTAGACACCCCTCCTAGCAGAGACCTGGCATCTTCATTATCAGTTCGCATTGTATGTTGAAGGGATTATCCTGACACCTCCGCTGACTTTGCTGCTTCCATGCGGGGAAACCTGACCTTTAGTGCTGAGTTGGAACCAACGACAATTGAGTTTTCCATGGATTGTTGTTTGTTCCAATTTAGCACTAAAGAGCGGGTTTTCAGGGGGAAAGTGCTCAGAACTGAAGTGTGGAATAGCCTGAAGATCCAGTTCTTTATCCTGGCCTGTGACACCTGACATATTTTGGAGACCCACCCTATTCTCGAGACTATTCACATTGTATTTTAAAATGTTGTAACCCATCCTGAAGCCTTATGGCGAAGGGTGGGTGATAAATTGAACAACCAAATAGTAAATAATGGTGCTATTTAAAATGTAGTAAGTTTGCGTAAGTTAGTAAGTTTGCGTAAGTTTGCGTAAGTTAGTTAGTTTGCGTAAGTTAGTTAGTTTGCGTAAGTTAGTAAGTTTGCGTAAGTTAGTAAGTTTGAGTAAGTTAGAAAGTTTGTGTAAGTTAGTAAGTTTTGAGTAAGTTTGCGTAAGTTAGTAAGTTTGAGTAAGTGAGTAAGTTTGAGTAAGTTAGTAAGTTTGAGTAATTTAGCAAGTTTGAGTAAGTTAGTAAGCTTACTGGTTTGTACTGGTTCACTTTCCTCTTGCTTCCTATTACTTGCGTAAGTTAGTAAGTTAGTAAGTTTGAGCAAGTTTGTAAGTTTGCATAAGTTAGTAAGTTTGCGTAAGTTAGTAAGATTGGGTAAGTTAGTAAGTTTGCGTTAGTAAGTTTGCGTAAGTTAGTAAGCTTACTGGTTTGTACTGGTTTGCTTTCCTCTTGCTTCCTATTACTTGCTGGTGCGTACTGGTTTGTACTGGTGCTTACTGGTCTGTACTGGTTTGTACTGGTGCTTACTGGTTTGTACTGGTTCGCTTTCCTCTTGCTTCCTATTACTTGCTGGTGCGTACTGGTTTGTACTGGTGCTTACTGGTGCTTACTGGTTTGTACTGGTTTGCTTTCCTCTTGCTTCCTATTACCTGCTGGTGCTTACTGGTCTGTACTGGTTTGTACTGGTGCGTACTGGTTTGTACTGGTTTGTACTGGTTGGCTTTCCTCTTGCTTCCTATTACTTGCTGGTGCGTACTGGTTTGTACTGGTGCTTACTGGTCTGTACTGGTTTGTACTGGTGCTTACTGGTCTGTACTGGTTTGTAAGTTTGAGTAAGTTAGTAAGTTTGAGTAAGTTAGTAAGTTTGCGTAAGTTAGTAAGTTTGCGTAAGTTAGTAAGTTTGCGTAAGTTAGTAAGCTTACTGGTTTGTACTGGTTCACTTTCCTCTTGCTTCCTATTACCTGCTGGTGCTTACTGGTCTGTACTGGTTTGTACTGGTGCGTACTGGTTTGTACTGGTGCTTACTGGTTTGTACTGGTTGGCTTTCCTCTTGCTTCCTATTACTTGCTGGTGCGTACTGGTTTGTACTGGTGCTTACTGGTCTGTACTGGTTTGTACTGGTGCTTACTGGTCTGTACTGGTTTGTACTGGTGCTTACTGGTTTGCTTTCCTCTTGCTTCCTATTACCTGCTGGTGCTTACTGGTCTGTACTGGTTTGTACTGGTGCTTACTGGTTTGTAAGCAATGCTTTTCCCCCTTTGCAAAAGCTGCACAAATCTGAACTGATCCTCAAAAAAGCAGGGCTTTTCCCTTTGCAAAAAAAGCTGCAAAACTTTGAGCTGATTCTAAAAAAAACAACATGGGTTTTAGAGGAGGAAAACCAGAAAAATTCTTGTTTCCTCCTCTAAAAACGAGGTGCGCCCTATGGTCCGGAGCGTCCTATGGAGCAAAAAATGCAGTACATCGTTCTCTCCCTCCTCGTCTAATCCCCACCACAACCCTGTGAGTTAGGTAAGGCTGAGAAGGAGTGGCTGGCTCAAGGTCATCCATTAAATGTCATGGCTTGAGTGGGGATTTGAAGCCGGGTGCCACAGGTTCTAGCCTGACACTCTCGCAACCCTGCCTCTCCCAGCTCTACCACTGGACTGCAATTAAACCAGCCCCATTTGAATCCTGATGCTAATTGTCAGATTGGGTTTCCCTGCAGAGATGCAGCCCCTTGCTGTCATATGGAAACCAGAAATAAGGATCACTCTTCGTTTAGGATTCTGTGCTCTGACATGCTTTTGCCCGCCGAGCCCGGGCTAATCTGTCTCCTTGCTATTCAACACCTGTCTCATCTATTTCGTCTTTCCATTTTATCTGTTTACCGCAGTGACTGCTCTTCCAGCATTCTGGACAAGCATCATTTCACCTTGCGGCAGAGTTAAACAGCTGTAGCTGCTTTCCTGTAGAAGAATTACTCGGTAGAAACCCTTTAGGGTAGCTGGTTTGAATAGCCAATGACTGCACCCATATGTTTACCCTAGGACAGCTTAAAACAAAGTAACAGAAAAGGACAGGTTTGAAAACTAATTAGAAATACCATTGCCACTCAAGGCAGAACAGCTACCATGTGAATGCAAGAAAACAGTCGACATTTCATTCAAAAGCTTCTCTATACAGACAACCAGGCTTGGTAAACAGACGTTCCGGGCAGGGCCTGGTTTTGACTTCTGCCTCCCCAATGCTCTATCAGTGCACCCTTCATCTAATTTCCTCTCCTTCCAGAAACACACTGCCTCAGGTGCATTCTGGTATTTACCTGAACATGCAAAGGCTCAAGCTGTGAATGTGGGGAGGGGTGTGCAGTTCACGCAAGCCCCCACCCCAAAGTGGCCCTTCTTCAGACCTTTGTGCATCTGTGCAGGTCACATTCACACAAAGGTCTAAAGGGTTTTGGTTTTTTTAAGTGTGTTAAAAGATCTTCTCCCTGCCCCATTTGGATTCCCAGTTGCAGAGAGGTTTCAGAGGGCATCTGACAGAATGCCTGTAAAAAAGCCCCCTTTGGACCTTTGCACTAAAGCCTACAAAAGTCTGAGGGAGAGCAAGTGTGGTGTAGTGGTTAAGAGCGGTAGACTCATAATCTGGAGAACTGGGTTTGTGTCTCCACTCCTCCACATGCAGCTGCTGGGTGACCTTGGGCTAGTCACACTTCTCTGAAGTCTCTCAGCCCCACTCACCTCACAGAGTGTTTGTTGTGGGGGAGGAAGGGAAAGGAGAATGTTAGCGCTTTGAGACTCCTTCGGGTAGTGATAAAGCGGGATATCAAATCCAAAACTTCTTCTTCTTCTTCTTCTTCTTCTTCTTCTTCTTCTTCTTCTTCTTCTCCTGCTCAGAGGCAAGGCTTGCATGCATGTATGCCTCCCCTGTGCATTCACATGCTCAGATATGTGAATACACACACACACACACACACTTCTGAGTAAATAGCAAATGCCCAAAAACAGTTTATCATTAAATAAATAGTAAATATTGGGGTGCTGATGCCGATGACAGATTTGCCCATGGCTCATTATCTAATTAGATGGTAGCTAATTTTGAAAGATTACGAACTGCCTTAAATTAAACTCGAATCTATAAACAAGAATATTCTAATATAGCAGATAAAATGATTTTGTAATGTCATTGATAGGAAGCAGGTGGCTGGAAACTCATGCCTGTGTCAGGATGACTTCATTGCTTTGAAGGGGATTCCCAGTTTAAAAGAAAAAGCAAAAGAAATTCACACATGGGATTTAGTGGCCTTCAACTTTCCACAGCCATAAAATCTCTTCCATAGTTCTCTGCAAACTGCTGGCAGCCAGTCCAGGTTTGTTACTTCCAAGTGTAGGCAACAAGCTGACTTAAAGTAATCTGCAAAAACAATGATGTGATTCCTTCACTTGTCATTCCAGGGAGTTTTCTCCTTCCTCGCTTTAGACTCAGACCCTCAGTGTGATGGTTTGTGCACAAAAGGATGGAAACGGGTAAACTAAAATGATCTCAGCCTGGCTTGAACTGTCATCAGGAACATGATTTTGAACAGCTGAGAAGGGACTTTGGCAAGTGGTAAGTGAGGGCTGAAGTTCTGTTTTGTCCTTTGGTATTATTAGTCCCGAGACCAAACATCTCCTCAGACCATGCTCACCGCATGTGCCTCTGGTTGTCTACTCCGAAGTAAGCCCCCATCGAGTTCAAAGCAGCTTACTCCCAGGTAAGCGTGCCTAAGATTGCAGCCTTATGCAACACAGGGGTCATAGCTTGGATGGAGCTAATTGGTGGGATAAGATTTTTTGCTGATTAGTCATTACTTTTCTGGTCCGATCCAGAAACACCACGTTCTGGCATGTAATCAGTATTGGGGTCTGAGATAACAGTAAAACTCAGAGCTAGCCAGGCAAAGATCTCTGCGCTACTCCTCACTCCACCCCTAGCAAGCATCCTAGTATCTCACAAAGTCCCCACATTGGCTCTGCCATTCAACCCATCAGATTCTGCCCAGGTTCCACCCTGATTCTACCTCCTCACCTGCCACATTCGATCCAAGCCCTGAGCTGTCAGAATCTGCCCTGGCTATACACTCCATCTTCAGTTGCCTGGCCTCGATTTCAAAGGAGCAATTGTCTCCTATTGCATACGCCCCATTATGTCCTCTCTAAAGCAAATATTGCCACCGGTGTAATTCTATTTGGCCCATGGTCATTTCAGCTGAGCCCTTCCTGACTTACCTACGCTTGACATTAATGGTTTCCAAACGCTTCAGATTTAAATTGTCAAAATGAAAATCTTTGCATCCCTATCCGGTTTTAAAGACAGCCTTTAAAAAAAAAAAAGTCAATAATCGCTCCAAAGCTTTGACATTAAACAAACTAAACTTCAAATAATACAATGATAGAATAGATTTAATAAACTCAATGTCCAACTTCAGTAGCACTTAATCTCCCAGAATTATTATGTCACCCACTATCACCTCATAAGAAAAATTCCAGAAAGCAATTTCCCAGTGCACAAAAGCACACTATTTTATGCTTTTCTGTCACATTAGAAAGCACCAGCTATATGTCTAACTGTTAAGGAGTTTCCACTGGCAGCATACAGTATATATGAGATAATAATTTTGGCAATAGGGTACGGATAGATAGCTCTCAGTCCGAGGGCCGGATTCAGCCCACTGAATTCTGCAGACAGGCTGCATTTGCCAAATCTCCTTCCTCCCACCCTCCACCCCACTTACCCCTCCTGCTTCTTAACCCCAACCCCACCTACCTCCCATGCTGAGTAAAGCGGAGGACTGGCCAGCAGGGGTGAAAAGGAATTGTTCGGTTCACATTTTCATGCAATCACATCTTTCCAAATGAGTATATGTGAACTGAACTGAGGCTATCCTTCAAAATTTGCACTCCTCTGAAATTTGCAATGCAATTCTACATCTTAAAAGGGGGGGGGGATTTGAAAAGCACGTATTAGGGGAGAGTATATTGGTGAAGACAATGTACAGAATCCATTGCACTGGGTAACATTGCTTGCAAAGTTGCGTATATATAGGGAAGTGGCATATGAACGTGTGTACGTCAAAGAATGCACATGAAAGTATACGAATTTTCATGATTTTTTAAAACCACAAACTTACCTGGAAATGGGCAGAACTCAGCTTAAGATTGGGGAGGGGATGAAAAACTGAGAGAAATTGAAATTGACAAACACATCCGTCTTTGCTGGCTGGAAACTCCTCCCCACTCCCTCCTCCTCTCTCAACCTCAGCCAATCAGGAGTGTTGGCATCACCTTACTTCCTGTATGTTGGTCAAGCCTGGCTTGGCCAGCCATGCCATCACCTCCGTCTATTTCAACATCATTATTTGCTCTCTCTTTCCCACTTGTTTCTGCACAATAGTCAGCTGGAGCTCAGACCTGGACCAGGAGCTCAATCCAGGGATGGAGGACAGCTCAGTCCCCAACCTTCCTCATGCTGAGTGAGGGATGTGAGTGGAATTTGAGAACTTTCCCTACAACTGAGGAGCCTATCTTATCACCTCCACCCACGTGAATTTACCTGTAAGCTAATGTCTTCAGGAGAGGCCTTTTGTGTGACCCTCTGCCATGTGAAATATAGAGTGTAGGCACTGTGAACAGGCCTCTCCAGCAGCTGAACCCAAACCTTGGGAAGTCTGAGTCTGTCTTTGAGCATGTTCCTCTTGTTCCTTTTCCCAGCGAACTCTGCAAAGGGAATAGGGGATCTCCTAACAATTATCAGCAGTCTTAACAAACTATAGTTGCCAGGGTGCTCTGGGGGAAGCCATGGCTGTTTAAAGTGGCCTGGTACTGGTTTAAATATATAGGGCAGGTGATGCCTTAGCATGAGGCAGATCCCAAAACCAGGTGGGGAGAAACAAAGAGAGATTTCCTGCATTTATCCACTCACTATATTTATTTACTGTACCAAAGAATCAATAGATTCCTTGCCGCATAACTTAAACCAGTCAGTATATTTTAAAGCTATGGTTTTCCCAGTAGTAAAGAAGACTGATCGCCGAAGAATTGATGCTTTTGAATTATGGTGCTGGAGGAGACTCTTGAGAGTCCCATGGACTGCAAAAAGATCAAACTTATCCATCCTTAAAGAAATCAGCCCTGAGTGCTCACTGGAAGGGCAGATCCTGAAGCTGAGGCTCCAGTACTTTGGCCACCTCATGAGAAGAGAAGACTCCCTGGAAAAGACCCTGATGTTGGGAAAGATGGAGGGCACAAGGAGAAGGGGACGACAGAGGATGAGATGGTTGGACAGTGTTCTCGAAGCGACTGGCATGAGTTTGGCCAAACTGCGGGAGGCAGTGGAGGATAGGGTGCCTGGCGTGCTCTGGTCCATGGAGTCACGAAGAGTTGGACACGACTGAACAACAACAACAAATATTTTAAATCAATTTTAAACATTCTGCTTAGAGTATTCTGCTGCAGACTGCAATCCTATATCCCTTTACCTTGGTGTAACCCCATTGAGTTGAGTGCGACTGCTGAGTAGACAAGTACCAAACTTGCAAGCCAGCCTCCATATTATCCTCAGTAGCTGTGGATAGGTAGCTGGCATGATGTCATCTTAACAAATTTAATTCTTTCGCACACCTTGAGCAGCCATTCACTTTTGGTAATGATCATGTATTTCACACTCTGGCACAGGTCAGCCTAGCGGATTCAACCTATGTATCCTCTTTCCAGCATTGCGTAT
This sequence comes from Lacerta viridis, assembly GCA_900245905.1. NCBI lineage: Eukaryota > Metazoa > Chordata > Lepidosauria > Squamata > Lacertidae > Lacerta > Lacerta viridis. Next base: position 512,607 of record OFHU01004304.1, on the reverse strand, counting down.
TTTACAAAATTCCTACCACTGCATCCAAAAGTAACTTGTGCACCCAAACCAGTTAATCAAAGCTAAAGAGAATGAAAATATAAAAAATATCCCCCGACTGCTAGAATGGGAAAGAAATGGATAACCTGAATTATTTGCTGAAGCATTAAAACAATTGAATAATTTCGGGTGTTCTGATCATGAATACAATGCAATGCATAATCAGATGAAATAATTACTTTCTCAAATGAGAATATCACTCATAATCCCTGCATTGCTTGCGTTCTCACCACCTGTTAGATTTCATCTGCAGTACAGAGACAAAGGGCAAGTGACAAAATTCACAGCGTTCTCAGAAAAAAAATGCGACAATATGTATTCTGACATTTGCAACAGGAAGACACCCAGTATGGTTGGGCGATTAGTAAGATGGAGGGATACATGAGAGAAGACCTGGATTAAGACTAAGGACACATGAGGTGGTATCTGAAAATTTCCTTTGCATTGATGGAAGGCTGTCTGATCCAGCAGTCTTCCATTAGTGGAACGAGGAAATAGGCTATTTTTGCCATTCCTCCCTGCCCAGTCCTCTGCATGCAGCCCAAATCTTTTTCAGAGTTAGGGGACCCTTCCAAACAGGGTGGGAGCTGATCTGGAGGGCTACAGCAGGTCCCTCCTCATTTGTATACCCCACTGGATACAACCAATTGGGCTTTAGCCCAATATCTCCCCCTGTTCCTTTTCTGCAAAATGGAAACAAATGCAAAGAACTATTGAATTATGGTGCTGGAGGAGACTCTTGAGAGTCCCATGGACTGCAAGAAGATCAAACCTATCCATTCTGAAGGAAATCAGCCCTGAGTGCTCACTGGAAGGACAGATCCTGAAGCTGAGGCTCCAATACTTTGGCCACCTCATGAGAAGAGAAGACTCCCTGGAAAAGACCCTGATGTTGGGAAAGATGGAGGGCACAAGGAGAAGGGGACGACAGAGGATGAGATGGTTGGACAGTGTTCTCAAAGCTACTAACATGAGTTTGGCCAAACTGCAGGAGGCAGTGGAAGACAGGAGTGCCTGGCATCCTCTGGTCCATGGGGTCACGAAGAGTCGGACACAACTAAATGACTAAACAACAACATTTAATAAACCCTGTTCATGGAAGATGTTACGTACAGGGAGCACATGTGCGGTCAGAATTATGCCTGTTGGTGATAGTTATTTAGTAGCCATTGTGAAGAGATTCTACACATGCAGAAACAGAATATGTGTTGGCATGTGCAGATGATCAGGGACACTCTTTTTTGCAGGGTCCTTGCTTACACATACAGTGTGTCCATGTGTGGAGTCTGTTCACAAGCTCTAATGGATATAGAGTTTGGGACCAGAAGGTCCAATTCTGAACCCTAGCCTCATTTTCTGTATACACTATGCCATCTGAACAGGGCTATGGTATCACCATGAAGCAATTTAAGCATTCAGGACATGGCTAGTGACATCCAATTCAGTTTACATTGAAAGGCAAACCTACCTCATTTGCACCTTTGGAATAATATAACACTGGTCTTGAAAGACCTACATTGGCTCCCAGGACGTTTCCAAGCACAATTCAAAGTTGGTGCTGATCTTTAAAGCCCTAAACAGCCTCGGCCCAGTATATCTGAAGGAGCGTCTCCACCCCCCATTGTTCTGCCTGGACACTGAGGTCCAGCTCCGAAGTCCTACTGGCGGTTCCCTCAATGCGAGAAGCAAAGTTACAGGGAACCAGGCAGAGGACCTTCTCGGTAGTGGCGCCCGCCCTGTAGAACGCCCTCCCATCAGATGTCAAGGAAATAAACAACTATCTGACTTTTAGAAGACATCTGAAGGCAGCCCTGTTTAGGGAAGTTTTTAATGTTTGATGTTTTATCGTGTTTTTAATATTCTGTTGGGAGCCACCCAGAGTGGCTGGGGAAACCCAGCCAGATGGGCAGGGTATATAATAATAATAATAATAATAATAATAATAATAATAATTATTATAATTATTATTATTATTATTATTAACGAACTAAAACACAGCCATCCTTCCAGATTTGCACGTCTCTGAATGTTGTTATGTGTATGAAGATAATAAGGTAAAATTTCCACAAATTAGTGAAAGCAATGCCTTATGTTAGGAAATATCAATCTATGTATGTATACCTACATCATTGTAGTGTGTGTATTAGGGAAAATATGCTTTGCAAAGATGTGCATATTATTATTATTATTATTATTATTATTATTAATTTATTAGGCAAAATCACGTGCGAAATGTGTATTTTAGGAAGAATTCACACAAAATACCAATGAATTTTCACGCAGGCTTTAAAAAACACACAAACTGATGTGGAGATGCAGGTGCCTCACATTCCTGCTGCATTGAGACCACATTATTTCTTACAGGCCAGGGTATGGAAATGGCGGTCATCTCCCAAAGGGTAGTGAGGGGGCCTGTTCCCAGCTCATGTGGGTCCATTTATGTGGGGAGCGGCAGTGAGAAGCCATCATATGTTCAAGAGCAGCCATGATGTGTCCCCAAGGACTCATCAGAAACTAGAGCCAGGCTGTGCTTGTAAATGAGTCTGGAAACAACATTGGTTTCCTTCCGACTGGAAAACAAAACAAAACTGAGAAACTGTGAGAAACCCAACCTGACAGATTCGCCCATCCCTAAGTACGCCATCTGTCCTATTTAAAGCAGCTGCAGTTTTACTCCTTGTGCTTCAGAGATTGTCAACGTGATCTTGTTTAGAACTAGTTTCAGAAGGTGGCTCAGGGAGGTGGCACTGGCTCCATTTGCAGTTAGTTAGACACATCCCTGAGTGTAATAGATAGATAAAGGTTTCTAGATAAAGGTTACCAGAAAACTCTCTCTCTCTCGTGTGCCATTTAATGGAAAGATAAAATTCAGTTTTAGCAGTATAAGCATGATGAAAGGAAATATGTAAGCCTGCCTGCCAAGTCTCCGACCAGATTGTGAAGAACAGCCAAATCTTCAGCCTGGCCTTGTTCCTGAAGCATAAGGAAAGGAATTAATTGGGGGAAGAAACATGCGAGGCAAAAGAGGTTCACGGCTGAGAGGCCAAGAGATCATTCATCAACTCTCCAGCCAGGGGAAACTCTTAAGATTTATTGCAGGGTGGGAATCTATTTAGGGCTAAACCACTAGATGACTGCCATGCCAAAAGGAGGAGGAAGACAAGAAACAGAGCAAAGGAAAGGCGTGGCAGGGTGAATGGAAACCAATTTGTTAATTCAGAAAGCAGCAGCTGCTCCCACCACTCTTCAGACTCTCTTCGCCCATCTCTATGTCTTTTCCGTGGATGCTGTTTTACCTGTTTCCTCCTCCCTGGCTGGTTTCTAGGCAACCTTTGGAACCAGCCGTGTACCCAAATGAGCTCAGAAATTTATTGACTTGCAGGCAGCAGGAGAGGATTGGTCTGTTGGCTGCTAATGTCACAAAAACACTCGGGCTGAGAGCCTCGCCAGTTCCTTTCCTAACTGGCAGTGACTGGGACAAAGGGGCTTGTAACCAGGCATATGCTGTTATTTCTGTGGGAAGGGTAGCAATGTTCCTCAAACATAGCCGATTAAATGCATGTATGCATGGTTTTATTTCTATGCTGCCTTTCCGCAGTTCAAACCAGGCTGAAGGTAGCTTACAACATGAAAAAAATACATAACTACGACATAACAAAAGTAGTCATAAAAGTAAATAAAACGTTTTTTTAAAAAAACAACAACCAAACTGAACAATTTCCACATAAATCAGAAGAAGAAGAAGAAGAAGAGGAGTTTGGATTTGATATCCCACTTTATCACTACCCGAAGGAGTCTCCAAGTGGCTAACATTCTCCTTTCCCTTCCTCCCCACAACAAACACTCTGTGAGATGAGTGGGGCTGAAGGAAGAAGAAGAAGAAGAAGAAGAAGAAGAAGAAGAAGAAGAAGAAGAAGAAGAAGAAGAAGAAGAAGAAGAGAGAGGAGGAGGAGGAGGAGGAGGAGTTTGGATTTGATATCCTGCTTTATCACTACCCTGAAGGAGTCTCAAAGCGGCTAACATTCTCCTTTCCCTTCCTCCCCCACAACAAACACTCTGTGAGGTGAGTGGGGCTGAGAGACTTCAGAGAAGTGTGACTAGCCCAAGGTCACCCAGCAGCTGCATGTGGAGGAGTGGAGACGCGAACCCGGTTCCCCAGATTACGAGTCTACCACTCTTAACCACTACACCACACTGGCTCTCAAGAACCATGTGTCTGAAATTGTATGGGAGAGCAATCCTGAAACCATTTCTTCTCTCCCAATGACCTCAAATATTCCTCTGCAGTAAGGGAGGCAAATGGGGAAAGCCTCCCCATTGTCTTTTTGCTTACAAATCCTGTCTTAAGGGCATATTTGTGTATGAATAGGGTGAGCCTGTGACCTGGATTCAGGAACTAAAGTATTAACCATCACAAAAGAATGGCCAGGCTGCCCAGGTAATGCAATCAGTGACCATTATCAGGTATCCTGGCAGACAGGATTTCTGCTGTAGACCGCCTCCTTCTGTGATGTATGTATGATGTTTTTTTTGGGGGGGTCTTGGGCTACAGGGTGGGCAATTTCAAAAGTCTATATAAGGGCTTGCGCACCATTGTTCAGGGTTCTCCTCCCTCCTGTGTGTGGTGAGTGGGGACCCTGTTGCAACAGTTCCTTTAATAAAGATCAGGCTTACTAGCCGCTTTGCTTCTCAATATTCTCTGGTTGGCATCTGTTATTTTCTCCTACTGATAGGGAACCCATTTAACGTCTCTATACGGGCTCTGGAATACCCCATAAGGGAAGGGAGCAATTTTTCTTATAACAGGATCTAAAATAAAGCTACAGAAGACCAACAGCAACAACAGCAATACCCCCTTCCAAAAAAACAAGCCCTCCCAAAGCCCTCTCAAAGAACACCCCAGCCCAATATCTTGTTCCGCAGTCTCAGCTTTTGCAGTTGGAGTCCGTCCACCTAGGCCAGGTGAATGCTGATGTCACGAATGCTGCAATTCCTCCCTAAAAACAAGGGGAATCAATATGGCATCCTAGGCAGTTCTGATTAGGGGAGGATATTTGGGGAGCCCTCTTCCAACTGAAAGGTTGCAGGTTCGCCAAATAAACTAGTCCTGCTACAGGAATTGCTCTTCCTCACACAGACCGAGCAGTGTAGACTATGTCTGTGAAGAACTTTTGATACAGAGAGAAATATATTGCATGAATATTATTTTGTTACAGCCGGTTACATCTTTGTGGTGTGTGTGTGTGTGAATGCTTCCACGTAACCTAGGTTTAATGTTGTTTTAAAGGCATGAACTATGCATGGAGATCAAGGGAAATAGGGGTCTGCTCTCCCCTCTCAGCACCTCTGTGTACTCTGCTTTCAGTTGTCTGTATGGGGCAGAAGTTTCCCAGTGTTAAAGTAAAGGTAAAGCGACCCCTGACCATTAGGTCCAGTTGTGTCTGACTCTGGGGTTGCGGTGCTCATCTCGCTTTACTGGCCGAGGGAGCCGGTGTACAGCTTCCGGTCATGTGGCCAGCATGACAAAGCCGCTTCTGGCGAACCAGAGCAGTGCACGGAAACGCCATTTACCTTCCCGCCGGAGCGGTACCTATTTATCTACTTGCACTTTTGACGTGCTTTTGAACTGCTAGGTGGGCAGGAGCTGGGACCGAGCAACGGGAGCTCACCCCATTGCGGGGATTCGAACCACTGACCTTCTGATCAGCAAGCCCTAGGCTCTGTGGTTTAACCCACAGCGCCACCCGCGTCCCAGTGTTGTGCTGTAATAAATTACTGAAGATCTGGGACTTTGCTTTGGAAATACAGACTAGAGATTTTCAGCCTAAATTGAAGCACTTTTTTTTTTTTAATGAAGGAGGGAAGGCCTTTCCGAAGAGCGAGGAATTTAGAAGTAGCTCCAGCAAGATATCTCCAAGTAAAATGCAGTGGAAGAGGCCAAAGCTGGGAAATGATTGCAATTTAGCTCAGGTAGCAAAATACGCAGAGGTGGGGCTGGGAGTCCGATTCAGAAATTTCACCAGGTGAGTAAGAATAATCACACTGGTGTTTTCATTTTGTGGTTGGCAGACTTTAAAAAAAGAAATTAGTCTCCTTTATTGTTAGGTCTCCCACTCCACCTCCAAGCCAAGAATCCAAAGAAATAATATGCTCTCGGTCATCCTTGATACAAGAAGAACCCAATTACAAAAGAGGGGGGGGATCTGAGGGGTTACAGAAATGAATGAAACCAGCTCTTTGCAGGATTATTCCCTTTCCCCATAATGCACATCTAATTCAAACCACAAGTAATTTTTGTTTTTTTCAAAAATAGTGGTGGCGATTTTAATTTTACATTAAAAATCTTGTCACAACTTAATCCTATGCACGCATACTCAGCAGTAAGTCCCATTGTGTTCTGTGGGGCTTGCTCCCAAGGTAAGTGGGCATAATGTTACATCCTGCATCTCTTAACGTCCCTGATGTGTGTTAAAATGTTTTTGAGCCACAAACAGGTTTATAGCGTTAGAGTAGGGAGCAAGTACTGGTGGAGAGATCAGAGCAGATTAGTGTTGTGCAAAATTTCATTTATTTAGAAGCTGTATTGACTGGGAAGTACTAAACTTTAGGAAAATAGCAGGACACTCCAACGGAAGGACAACAGGAAACCTTCTGAATCCCATGTAGTCTGAGTTGTTGTTTTTATTCGGTGTGTTTCATTGATCTTTTCCCACTAGCTGTTCACATCAGCACAGCTTCAATTCATTTCTTTTGTGTACCTACATACCAGATCTGGAATTGATGTTGGTTGTTGGCATCCAACAATGGAGTACGCTTCTGGGGGTGAAGCCAAACTGCTGGCTTAGCAGGACCAAAGTGACCTCCCCGGGGCGCAAGCCTGGGCAGTGTGTATGGAAGTCCTGGGCTGCCCCGATGACAACCCCCCCCCCTTCTGGCCTCACCGATGTGGTCCAAAGGAAAACAGCGGAATACGTTTGGCTCCAGCTTGGCTGCAGGAGTTTCCAGAAGGAGGCGTACAAGACCCCATCCAACGATTTTAGGGACTCCAGATTTGTGTAGGATTTACTCCTTAGCCCTTCCTTCTCCCAAAGATGTTCTGCAAGACAGTGGAAGTTTATGATCAGCATGTTCTTTCTCCTAGACGAGGTACCTTCCCAGTCTGACTTCCCTATACAGGATGTGCAGAAACTGCCTTCTCTTGACCACTGGACCCACTATTGCAACGCGCTCTATGTGGGGCTACCTTTGAAGGTGACAAGGAAACTACAACTAATGCAGAATGTGGCAGCTAGACTGGTGACTGGGAGCGGCCGCCAAGACCCTATAACACTGGTCTTGGTACACTGGCTCCCAGTACGTTTCCGAGCATAATTCAAAGTGTTGGTGCTGACCTTTAAAGCCCTAAATGGCCTCGGCCCAGTATACCTGAAGGAGTGTCTCCATCCCCATCATGCGCCAGGACAATGATGTCCAGCTCTGAGGGCCTTCTGGCGGTTCCCTCACTGTGAGAAGTGAAGCTACAGGGAACCAAGCAGAGGGCCTTCTCGGCAGTGGCGGAGCTTCATGCTCCGGCACCAGGGGTGGGAAGCAGGCGGGGGCGGGGCTGGCACGTGTTCTGGGGGCGGGGCGCACCGCCCGCAGGGGTGGGGTGTGCGTTCTGGGGTGGGGCACGCCGAGATGGAACCCTATCGGGATCCCACTGCCCGGGGTGCCCCGCCCCCTACGCCCCACCCTTCCTACGCCAGTGCTTCTCGGTAGTGGCGCCCACCCTGTGCTATGTCCTCCCATCAGATGTCAAGAAAATAAACAACTATCTGACTTTTAGAACCATTTGAAGGCAGCCATGTTTAGGGAAGTTTTTAACGTTTGATGTTTTATCTTATTATTATTATTATTATTATTATTATATTATGTTGGAAGCCACCCAGAGTGGCTGGGGAAATCCAGCCAGATGGGCACAGGGTATACGATAAATATATTTTTATTATTATTATTATTATTATTATTATTATTATTATTATTATTATCTGCTCAATCCTGTCTTTGCATTCAGGGGAAGTCCCTAACTCACTGAGGGGTTGAGGCTTATCGGCTAACCTCACCTGGTTTAGTCGGCCAGTCGAAATCATCCTTGAATGTGGCTGGCTTTTGCCTGCTGACAGCTTCTAGGAGCCACAGGTAGGAGCTGAATACAGGATGTGGTCAAAGATGGACAAACAACCCCAGAAGGAGCATGACCCACCAGAGGTGCTACCCCTCCCCTAACACCCCACACACCCCCAGATCTGGAATCAAATACTTTTATCCACATTACACCAAAATAAAATTAAAAAGTTCCAGGTCAGGCTTAATTACTGAATTGAGCAACTAGAAGTGGCAAATCACAGCAGCAGCTCTGTAGCAGCTTCCCATGCACCTTAAGTCACCTCTGTCTTACTTCAGCTCTCGCAGGACTTGGCGGAAGCTGCGCCTGAGTCTCTGCTCCCTGGAATGGGAGAGGAGTCATGTGTTCCCTGGCAATTTCCACAAAAGGCCAGCGCCATATTTTGAGAACCTTTGGGCTTCGGCCAGCTCTGTCCATGGCTCCCAGAGAGAGGATTCTAGGAAGTGTAAAATATAGGCAGCATATAAAGAAATTTATATTTCTGGGGGAAGCCAAGGAACACCTGTTATCCCTTTTCTGGCCTTTAAAGGATTCATGAGTCCCCAGTGCATAGCACAGAGGAAACTCAAGGTGTAACCACAAGTTTTGCTGATGTAATAGTGATTTGGTTTAGTGTGACTGAGAAAGAGCAGAAGCAAAAGGAGAGAGAGAGATTCAGAGACTTATTTGCATGCCTTGTTTGTTGGAAATATTATTAGAAATGCACCTAAGGATGGGCATTTAAGTGCTAAAGGAGGAATATCAAAACTTTGCTTTTGAGGTACCTATCTGTTGGAGCAGGGTAGGTAGAGATGAGATTATATAAATTCTACAGATCAATGGGTTGGACAAATGGTCTTTAGTTAACTTTTTCTACAGCAGTTAAGAATAATGGGATTGTCCAACTTTTGGAAGTGGAAGACTTAGTTGAACTTTGACTTGGGGAAAAAAATTCTTTCCAGTAGCACCTTAGAGACCAACTAAGTTTGTTCTTGGTATGAGCTTTCGTGTGCATGCACACTTCTTCAGATACTTCAGGTATCTGAAGAAGTGTGCATGCACACGAAAGCTCATACCAAGAACAAACTTAGTTGGTCTCTAAGGTGCTACTGGAAAGAAATTTTTTATTTTGTTTTGACTATGGCAGACCAACACAGCTACCCACCTGTGACTTTGACTTCGGAAACCTCCATAACTAGCATTTCTCTCTCTATCTATCTATCTATCTATCTATCTATCTATCTATCTATCTTCCTGTTTCTACTGTTGGGGTGCTTGACGTGCAGATCAATTCTAAGTATATATACTCAAAAATAACTTCCACTTAGTTCAGTGGGCATGATCCTGGGGAAGGGACATACCTGCTTTGAGCCAGGCTGGGTGGTGGCGTTGAATTGGGGGTTGCCCAAGGCAGATTTAGGGGATCGCGACTGGTTCACCTGCAAGGGGCATGGAGCCTCAGGGATGCTGCAACTAGGCTTTAGAACAGAGTGCGAGAGGCTGGGGCACCAAATTTTGACGTCACATAGGGGGCAAGTCCCAAAATCCCCCCACTGGGGTTGGATTGGGTGGAGGCTAATCTGCCAGCAGCAGTAGCCTTTGGAAGGCCCCCCAAGTGGAATCTTCTGACATCAGGGTTGGAAGAAGGGCTACTCTGCCGCAGGATCCCAAGTCAGCCTCACTGTGGGCCTAATTGCTGCACTGGCTCAAGGCTGGACCAGCTAGGGTTGCCATATTTCCAAAAGTGTAAATCCAGAGCTTTGGGAGAGGTGCAAAGTTGTTGAACTTTTCTGGCAAAATCGCCCCCCAAAATGACATTTTTGAGCTATTTTTCAGGAAAATCGGCAAAAACGACACTGCTGATATGGGTTGCCATACGTCTGGATTTTCCTGGACATTTTGCCGATTCCCACCCAGACACTGCTTCCGACTGCGATATTCCGGTTATATCCGGGAACTTCTGGACGTATGGCAACCCTAGGACCAACTATTTGCCTGCTTCCACCAGTTTGGACAGCACTTTTCGATAAATATATAGAACAATTATTTATTTGGATGCAATTTTCTACTGAAGACATACGGCAGGGGTCAGTGAGTAGGAGGACATCTTCGTGTTATTTCCACTATAGCACATTTATTTAAAGTATAATTCACTTATGTGATACCTTTCTTCTGTGGAATTCAAGAAGGCACGCGCAGAGTTCCCAGGTATTCTCTTATCCAGACGTTGAAGAGACCCAAGACTGCATAGTTTCAGAAAGATTCCACGTCCTGAACCTTCAGGCCATGCCTGGGAGGAAGAAGAAGAGAAGAGGAGGAGGAGGAGGAGGAGGAGGAGGAGTTTGGATTTGATATCCCGCTTTATCACTACCCAAGGAGTCTCAAAGCGGCTAACATTCTCCTTTCCCTTCCTCCCCCACAACAAACACTCTGTGAGGTGAGTGGGGCTGAGAGACTTCAGAGAAGTGTGACTAGCCCAAGGTCACCCAGCAGCTGCATGTGGAGGAGCGGAGACGCGAACCCGGTTCACCAGATTACAAGTCCACCGCTCTTAACCACTACACCACACTGGCTCTCGCATAGTTTCGTGGCTCTCTGTTTCCATAAGAAATAAGTGGTTGTACAGCGTAGTTTCTTCTGCCAGGTCTCTTCTGTGGCATTTGATATTTGTTCAACTACCCACCAGTGGGTATTGGACAATTTGCACACACCCCCAAAAAAAGGCTCCTTATTTGTTGATGCTCCTTCTGCGTTGTCAGAGCGACAGTTTCCAGTCGCTCTATTAATAGTACTACTCAGTAGGTGGCTGTGATGCTGTCAGCAGCCGAAGACTAACGATAATCAATGAATCGTCCCAGGGATGGCTGAGAGCATTGCACAGGGATATGCACTGCAGCCAGTGCTATCCATTTAAAACTTAGCAATAAAAGCAGGCAGCACCAATACTGCAACGTTTAATAATGAAAGCATTGGTGAGCCAGTTGCCTCTCGATTTGGTGACAGTTGCGACGCGGCTGATGCAAGGGAAGAGGTTGGAAGGCGAAGGAAACAACTATGCGGGGAGAGGAAAGAAGTAAAATAAATGAATGGCGATGGGGGACAGAGATTTAAATATCAACCTGGAAAGTTAATGGGGTGGATTTTGAGGGATCTGTTTCGGTGGGAAACAGATAGCATAACATGATTGGCTTGGAAGTTGATGGGATAATTCTTTTTTTGGGGGGGGAGAAAACAGCCAGATTTAATTCTTGATTGAATGAAATCTTTGAACAGAAGAAGCAACACAAATTTATGTCATCTGAGGGTGTAGAAATGAATTTGAGGGAGCCTGTTTTGGGGAGAGAAAGCATAACCTGATGAGATTTGATTGTAACGATTACAATTGATTGGATTTTGATGGGAAACAATATTGGTAGTATTAATTTTCTACTTCAGCCATGTTCCATTTCCATACTGAACACACCTAATTTTTCACCTGATATGTGGCTCCCGGGGGGTTGGCAGCCCTCAGCCCCCAAATGGTTAACTCCACCCCACACTCTGCATGTTGGTATGACCTGTGTTCCATGCTCTAGAACTGTGGACTGGATCCAGCCAAGCCAATTTGGGTTGCCTCAGGATTCAGTTGAATTGAGCTGAGGCAGCCACAGATCACCTTGGGTCAAATCGAGACCACCCGGTGGGGGCCAGTCTGACAACAAGGAGAGGAGGGGAGAAGGAGACATGCTGTCAAGGTTTCAGAGAATCCTATCCCTCCCGTGGTGGGATGCCAAGAAGCAGAAAAAACAAGAAGAGTTCTTACCAGGTAGTTTATTCAATATTCACAGAGAGAGACGAAGGAATGCGGTTTCTCTGAGATAATGGCAATGCTCCAAGTAAAGTCCCACCCCCTCAGTCCCTCCTATTCTACGTCACCCCTGCAATGGCTGAACTGTGCTTACTGCCTCTGAGTTTTCTGTTCTATTTCTCTCAACGCATGCCTTGCTCTGGGAGGGGGGGTCAGGAATGCTTTCAAGAGACACTGAGTCTGTTAGCTGTCTCTCCCCTGGTGCTTCATCTTCCTGCCGCTCTCCCAATATTGTTGGTGCTGACCTTTAAAGCCCTAACCAGCCTTGGTCCTGTATACCTGAAGGAGCGTCTCCACCCCCAACGTTCAGCCCGGACACTGAGATCCAACACCGAGGGCCTTCTGGCGGTTCCCTCACTGCGAGAAGCAAAACTACAGGGAACCAGGCAGAGGGCCTTCTCGGTAGTGGCACCTGCCCTGTGGAATGCCCTCCCATCAGATGTCAAGGAAATAAGCAACTATCCTACTTTTAAAAGACATCTGAAGGCAGCCCTGTTTAGGGAAGTTTTTAATGTTTAATGTTGTATTGTGTTTTTAATATTCGATTGGGATCCACCCAGAGTGGCTGGGGAAACCCAGTCAGATGGGCGGGGTATTAATAAATTATCATCATCATCATCAACAACAACATTATTATTTCCCAGCTTCTCCACTCTGCAGCCTCTGAACTATGACCTTCTTCAAACCACTGTTCTAAATCTATACTGTCCTCCTCTTCTTGGGAAGGTGCAGGAAGAGGAAGAGGAAGGGGCACTTCCCACCATTCCTCCTCAGTCCAGCCCCTGACACATGTAGGCAGCTTGTGTGCATCTCCCCAAACCAGGAGGAAAGAACAAGATGTGTGTCCCCCTTCTGATTTCATGTTTAATTAGGGTTTTGAACCCCGATTAAAGATATGGTTGGGGGGGGGGAGAGATGCATAACTCCTCCCCTCTCCCAAGCACATGACTGTGCAAGGCTCCCAAATTGCTTCAGGGTCCAGATCCAGGTTGGTTTATCCTGGGTCACATAAAGGCCATTCCGAAGTGTCAGATCAAGGAGTGTTCACAGCCCTTCTAGTAACTTATACTAACTGTGCCTACTGGATAGCAATTAGGCTATACAAAATGTTGTAATCTTTTCACTTATGCATAGCAGTGGGACATGTCCCAATTATTATATCATGTAGCAAGTACCCCTGGACCACTGCATATGATTCTTTAATATATATATATATGCTACAGGCAAGAAAGAGGAGATGGAAGCCGGAAACCCCAACAATTCCAGTTTTCCCCCACCCCTTTTTTATTCCTAACACTTCATCCAATAACATCCAAATGTAGCAGTTTTTCAAAGACAGATTTATTAGCTGATAACAAAAGTCTGTGAGTGTGAGGCGAACAAGAAGGCTGACAAAACCCTTAAGAATTGTGTTTTTGGTTACAAATATTGCATCCATATGGAAAATGTCGTTTTGCTGGATATTTTCCCCATGACTCTGAGGAGACTTGTCATTGATTTAAGAATCTGCTGGAATGAAACAAAGGGGTGTGTGGAATAGCACAACTGTATAACAGGAAAACACTTTGCTGTTGTAATTCCAATTAAGTAAATAATAATAATAATATTAATTAATTAATTAATTCCCTTCTTAGCTCATACACTAAAAAGAAGTAGCATTCTTTAGAAAATGTAGGTTACAAATATTCACATAACTGGTATCTAGCTTCTGAAACTCTCTGCCATATGATACTGGCAATGACAAGTCACTTAGATGACTTTAAAAAGGGATTAGACAAAGACATGCTAAGCCAAACCTTGTCTTACTTTCAGCATGGCAGGCACAGCAGCAGGGCCGGATTTAGATGAAGAGAGGCCCTAGACTACTCCACTTGTGAGGCCCATCCCCATCCCCCACCCTCACAACTAGAAGAAAATGGAAGAGTGTTATAAACAAAATTGAGTGAAGCCAAGGATGATGACGGGTATTTAAAATTCTGCAATTCACAATTTCTCCTCTAAAGGACATAAGATATTATTGTTAAATACCATGGTGATTTTTAAAAAATGCATAAAATTAACACTGAAAAACTTCTGCAATAACTGAACTTTGTAAACCTTTTGAGGCCTTGGCAGGCTGGGTCTTCCTGTTATATACCTGCTGGGATTGACAAGGCATCTGACCCTCACCTGAATCTCATAGCTCTACTGACGAGTGCTTTGGTCTGCCCACCAGATACCAGGCACTCTACTATTCAAATTAGGCCCCAGTGTTTTTGTTACAATCCCCTTCTCAATTAAGTAATCAATTTTAATCTAGAATTTAAATTCTCAAAACTTTCTTATTTGTTAATTTGAGCAAGTAAACTACTGCTCTCACTTCATTACAAACAGTATTTCTACCTGCAACACACTTGAGCAAACCTGCTCCTCTTCCTTTCACAGATATTTTGTTGCCATTTGCAACTGTAGCTGCCTCTGATTAGTTATCATTTAACTCTTGGGGAAAATAATCACATGTCATGTGCATGGAAGTTGCCGAACCAATTAACCAACTAGAAGGATTACTGTTAATAGCACCAGTTTTCCTATAACTTGATATTGCTGGATAGTTTTGATGAACTGCAAAAGCATTTTTAGTTTGCTTTCTGTTGCCACCCTGGAACTTTTCTTTATTAGTGCCACTTTGTTTTGTATGATTCCTTGCAAATGAAGGAAAACAACTTTTCTGCTTGTATATGTTGATAATATAATTTTGGTTACTGAGGACAAACAAGATTGGGTGCAGGCCTGGCCAGGACATAGGCGTCCTGACTGTGACAAAGGTGACCTGTGTGCTTGCTTGCTTGATTAACAGCTGTTGGGAACTTCAAGGTCCCTGCTCTCCCTTCTTATGGTCTTTGTACTGGACCTGGAGACTCCAATAGAGAGCATTCCATGTCAAGAAGGAGGGCAAGTGGGCACCCTATCAAATGACAGGGCAGGAGCTACACAGAGCAGGGCCTTTTCACTGGTGGTGCCCATTGTATGCCTCGCTCTTCCCAGACCTGCTCTCTTTTGGCCTGTATTTTGGAGCTTTATAATTTAGGAAAGCTTTGGAAGAACTGGTTGACAAGTCTTATCAGTCGCTGACGTATGAGCAGATTTTATTTGCTGCTATTCTGGGCTTCTGGTGCACCAGGGTTTACACCAGCGTAATAGAGTTGGCCAGGATGCCAGAAGGGATACAATTTATGAGCTTTCTCCATTATCTGCACAGCAGGGGGTGTTCAGTCAACAGTGCAAAGGCTGAGCTGAAGCATTCCCTGCTGGTTACCTGCTTTCAGCAATAGGGGTCACTGTTTGGTAGTACCCAATTGGTTAGCTGTCAGATTCTAGAGCTCCCTATTGGTGGCTCTTAGGTAATTCACAAAATACAGAGTCATTCATAAAACATTCATAAAACACAGTGTTCATTCATAAAGCAGTAACATAAATCTCCATTGCTACATATTGGGTGTATATTTCAGTGGTTGAACGTACAGGTTTATGGCCATGCTGTAGTGTAGTGCTTATGTGACTGTGAATAAAAGGTGGCTGGGCTCATTGTCTCAGGGTTTGGGGGGGAAGAGGTGACAAAACTGATTTCCAATAAGTGCCCCCCTTTATTTCCATAACAAGTCCTTGAGTCTGTACTCTGAATAGTGACACCAGGGACCTAGAAGGTGCAGGGCTTGTCAGTCCAACCCCTGCACAGTCTCATCAAGGCTGACCTTAAGGCAATTGGAGCAATTTGGCCAAATTGGGCCCTGAGTGCCGCTCACAGTCTAAGGTTGATTTGACTGGCAGGGGTCTTCTCAGTGGCCCCCAAGTTATGGAACCTGTTTCTCAATGAGCAAAGTTCCAACCTGAAGCATGTTTTCAAAACCTATTTATTTCAAGCTTTTCTTAAACGAGGTCTCTCAACGCTGCAAGTTTTAAATTATGGATGGAACTGTTTTGAGAATGTCATAGTATTCCTAGTATATTCTGGGCCACTATTTTATTCATTAAAAAACACCGCAATAATAGCTGACTGTCAGAGACTGGCTGGACAAGGAGGAGTGGTGGGAAACTCCAGCCAGAGAACCCCTAGGGAAATCACAGAGGAGGAAGGATCAGAGCCAAGGGAGTGGTGGTGGGATACAGGTCAGAGGATGACAGAATGGATGGATGCCGAACAAGCAACAGGCTTGAGTGAGAGAGAGGAACCAGAGGCAGAAAGCACTGCAGATGCAGGACCAGCAGCTGCTGAGGAGGGGACAGAGGATATAGCAACTTCACAAGAGCCTGCTGGTCCTACTATACTCAACTCCCCTCCTCCCTTGCCTCCAAGGGCACAGATAGCCTTGCATGTAGCAGACCAAAGAGCACAGGGAGCCTTTACCCAGTGGAGTTTAAGGCTGCTTGGAAAACATCCAGCCAAGGAGGAAACGTGGGCGGAAGTGGGAGGCACAGATCCTCAGTTGTGGCAACTGCTTTACTGCGACCTAGACTTGCCCATAGGTTTCTCCCTGTGTATTCTGTTTCCTTGAATAAAGAATTAACTTTACTGCTCGTCTCTAAGTCTCTGTGCTGACCTGCAGCTGAACCAGCCCTGACACTGACCCATGGATTGGAAGATTTTATTCTGGTTTCTTTCCTGTTGGTTTTTCTTATGTAAGCCCCCGTTGTGAGGGCCATCACCTAAAAGGCGACCTATAAATAAGGATTTAATGACACGCATCACCACCATCTTGGGAGACGTTAGTAACATAAATCAGCATCAGCCTACGGACCCAATGACTGCAGCGGCAGCAAGGGTAGCTGCAAGAGTTATTACCGCAAGGATCGCTGTGAGTCTGATTATTTTCTTCTACAGAGCAAGGATATTTCTGGAGAAATGGAATTTGCCACCTGGGTTGACTAGAGATCCTACAGCTTTAAATTCCATAGCAACACATAACAATTAAAGCTATGGGGACAGAAAGGTAAATCCAGAGTTGTTTACCTTCTGGGGGGGTAGACATGCTGCTATCTTATGAACAGAGAGCAGCCCCTTAGAGACTAGCACATTTATTACGGCATAAGCATTTGTGGCCTGCGGTTCACTTCATCAGATATATGGTGTTATCTCGCGTTACAAGTATATATACACACAGCGGTTGTGGCAGCGGCCTTGTAGACGGTGAAGTCAGAGATTGTTGAAATGAAGAAAAGAACAGACCGTGATCATTACATAATTAAGAGCGGGAATTCACAAAGCAGCTGTTTCATTTATCTGTGGTGCTCTGACACCAATCAGATTTTATTGTTATTTATTTATTTATTTATTTTTATTTATTTATTTATTTATTTGGCTTCTGACATCACAAAATGCAAAGGAGGTTAAGCCAATTTAGAAATAGAGCAAGTCACATGGGATGGGTGACCATCCTAGTTGAAAGTACCGTATTTTTCCGTGTGTAAGACTATATTCCCCCCCCCCATTTTTTTTTAAGTTTAAAATTGGAGGTCGTCTTATACACGGAATGTTTAAAATATTTATTTCTTAATTTTGGGCTCGAAAAATACATGGGGGCGTCTCATAGATGGAAAAAATACGGTAAATGGATACATTTGCAGCGCTTGAAAAATTACTGAAGAGGAAGCTTTTCTAGTTCTGATGAAGATTTTCAGAATATGTCCTTCAACCCATTCCTGTCTCAGCCCAGGTTTAAATTATATTTCAAACACTGAACATAATCCAGAGAGGAATTCAATTTTTTGCCTGGTTTTTCTACATTGCAACTTAGGGTATATTTGGATGTTGACATGTTCTTTGCAATGTCTCACATATCAATTACATATATTTCCAAAGGCCAGATATATCATTTTACATATAGAGTCATTTTAATGTGCAAATATCCCTGTGGTTGTACCATAGCTGTCAACTTTTCCCTTTTTTTTAAGGGAAATTCCCTTATTCCAAATAGGATTCCTCGCAAGAAAAGGGAAAAGTTGACAGCTATAGGTTGTACCTTTGATCGGTGTTTCAGTAATAGGCTTACTAGATGGTCCTGGAGGGCAAATGACGTCTTCAGACTCAGTTTTCCTATCTGTAGTAATGGCCTCGTTCATGAGAATGTTGCTGCACAGATCGAAGAAATTAGCATCCATATTCCTCAACCAAGTGCTGTAGAGATAATAACAATGGCTGCTGAAGGAAACTGGGTCAGTAAAGCATAGTATCCATATTACATCTTGCAGCATGGAAAAAAATTGGGGCAAATCATTATAATGATTCATGCGTATCTTAAGCAAACTCATTGGAATGATTGTCTTCTGCAGGGTCAGAATTTAGTCACATGGAGAGTATACGTTTGCTTTCAAGTGCTAATTTGGCCAGATTGTTGCAAATTGGGTTATATCTAAAGCAGATCTGAAAATATCCGAATCATTATTTTTTTAAAAAAAAATCCATGACGCTAACTTCTCTCCATTCAGTCTTCTACCCAATCAGAGTCTGCTGTTTTCCTCCTGGCATTTGAATATAGAAGCTGCAGTAATGCCTACGAAGCAATAGTTTATGCAGAATAATCCTTTTACCACAGAATTTCAAAATCTTTTATTCCTGCAGGTTCCCAGAAGCTCAGTGCTGTAAAATTGGGATATGTTCCTTATTTAAAGGATTAAAGGATTTTAAAGATGTTGAGGGAATGAAAACCATAGTGCTGTATGAAAACGTCGTATATTCTCTGATGGGCTACATGTTTATTGTTTAAAGAGGAACAGCGATTCATGAATGAATGAATGAATGAATGAATGAATAATATTGCTACAGATCTGGGGTCACGGAGTTTAGAGGTGCAACGGCATCCATAACTGTTAGTGTTATAAATTAATAAATGGTAGAATTTAGTCAATATTTCGGATACCGAAGGGGAAATACAGCTTCAGTGGTTCTCCTGAAGTGTGCCAAACATGACATTCTTGGGTTTAGCCTTTGCAAACTAGCCTTTCTGGCCTCAACAAATGCAAGGATCACTGAGTTGAAAATGCAGGGAGAAGGAGGCATCAGTTTGTTGGTCAAATAACAGCACAAAGTCAGGCTCGTTGAATTTAGTTTATACTTTGGCCTTTCCAGTAGTTCCATGCTTCCCTGCATGCATGTTGCCTGCCCATCCTTTAAATATAGATTAAGACAGGGGTCCCCACACTAAGGCCCGGGGGCCGAATGCGGCCCAATCGCCTTCTAAATCCGGCCACCGGACAGTGCGGGAACCAGCATGTTTTTACATGAGTAGAATGTGTGCTTTTATTTAAAATGCTTCTCTGGGTTATTTGTGGGGCATAGGAATTCATTCATATATATTTTTTTCAAAATATAGTCCGGCCCCCCACAAGGTCTGAGGGACAGTGGACCGGCCCCCTGCTGAAAAAGTTTGCTGACCCCTGGACTAAGACAAGTAAGGTTGAAGCCCCCACCCAACCACAAAATGAAAAACTTCCTTAGGGGCATTGAGGCGGCAGTCATGTTTTCTCAGCCTAACCTACCTCACTGGGTTGTTGTAAGGATAAAAGAGGAGGTGAAAGAAACAACTGCCCCGGGCTCCTTGGAGAAACAGCAGGATAAAACGGAGACGCAAATACCATAAATTTCCTTGAGAACATGAAAAATGAACCTGTCCTCTAAAATTTATCACAATCTAGAATGCTTTCTCCAGTGCCCAATTCCGTTTGCTATCACTCTATCCAAAGTCTTGAAACACTGCCATGATGAAACATCTCTTAATATCATCACATTCTTGTCCGAAGGTTCAGGCAGCAATCCTATACCTTCCTACTTGGGAGTAAGCCCCAAGGATTTCACTTATCCATGTAGACAAGTGCAGGATTGTGCCGTCAGCGTTCCGAAAACTTCCCTCACTGTTGTTGATAAATTCAGAGAGACTATTTTATATCTTTTCTCCCCTCCAAGAAACTATTCATTACAGAAGTTAACGAGCACTCGCTTAGTAAACTGCCTTTAAGACAAAGCTGAGGACATGTTAATGGTGTAATGAATCAGTTGTTACATTCAATGATCAGTTTTCACAGTAAAGTACTATTGCTTTATTGACCCCCCCCCCATCTAAAGATTTATCACAGTGGCGTTTTATAGTGGCTACAGGACACACAGTTATAAGGCAACAGGGTGTCGTTTATTTTATATGGTACTTTTTATGTTTCACTGTATTGTGAACCTGTTGCGTTCTGAAATCCCAAATAACGTTTGGCGGGAAATCATTAAGTATGTCAGGTTTCTCAATGACAACGTGGAGCTTCTGTTGCAACCAGGAAGAATCTTCTCCTTTCCCCCAACCTGTTTCAGTTCCCTAAGAAAAACGTCTTGGAGTCCATTTTTATATATGGCAGGTATATACCGTATTTTTCGCTCCATAGGGCGCACCAGACCATAGGGCACCTCATTTTTAGAGGAGGAAACAAGAAAAAAAATATTTTTCTGGTTTTCCTCCTCTAAAAGCCCTGTTTTTTGAGGATCAGCTAAAAGTTTTGCAGCTTTTTTGCAAAGGGAAAAGCCCTGTTTTTTGAGGATCAGCTAAAAGTTTTGCAGCTTTTTTGCAAAGGGAAAAGCCCTTTTTTTTGAGGATCAGCTAAAAGTTTTGCAGCTTTTTTGCAAAGGGAAAAGCCCTGTTTTTTTGAGGATCAGCTAAAAGTTTTGCAGCTTTTTTTGCAAAGGGAAAAGCCCTGGTTTTTTTGAGGATCAGCTAAAAGTTTTGCAGCTTTTTTTGCAAAGGGAAAAGCCCTGTTTTTGAGGATCAGCTAAAAGTTTTGCAGCTTTTTTGCAAAGGGAAAAGCCCTGGTTTTTTTGAGGATCAGCTAAAAGTTTTGCAGCTTTTTTGCAAAGGGGGAAAAGCAAAGAGGAAAAGCCCCGTTTTTATGGGGTTCAACTCACATTTCTGCAGCTTCTAAAGGAAAGGGAGCCTTTTCTACAGTTTCCAGACAGATAATCTAATCAGCCAGTCACATGTCGCTGGGGAAACAAACAACCTCCCTCTGCAGCACATTCAACAATGGAGGGCGGGGCTGAAAGGGAGCCGGGACTCTTATCTCTCTCCCGATCTCTTGCTGATCAGCTGCTGAGCGGGGTCCTTTCAACACCCCCTTTTCTCTTTGTAAAATAAAAAGCATGATCCTCTTTTGGCCCCTGGGCAATTCAGCTCCAGGGACCACCATTCACTCCATAAGACGCATGTGTCAGATATTTCCCCTTTTTAAGGAGGTATTTGGAGACAAAATAGGAGGGGAAAAGTGCCTCTTATGGAGCGAAAAATATGGTAACTTGAAAAAAGAAATGAAGAACAGCACATTTCTGTTCTCATGAAGCAAATTTCTTATATAGCGGAGTCTGTATGGCTCTTGAAGCGCTGTAACCCAATCACTGTATTTCTTTAAACAAACCACTGTTGTTTTCTCAGCAAACATTCTGAGTTTCACTTATAAGCCATTGCAGAGCAGTTGCAAACAGAATATTTCCATAACAACCAGGAAAAAGAAAAAAAATCCCAAATAATTTATTTGGCAATGTATCGATGCTCACGGTGATTCCAATCACCGTGAGCATCAATTCATTGCTACACTGTTTGGTTTTTTTCTACTAAAGTTTGAAAAGCATGCACATAGAACTGATTAGAACACAACTGGAAAAGAACAAATATTTTGTGACATTTCGTTTGAGAATGTTCCGCGTACATTCATGTTAAAAGAGCATCTTACCATGCCAAGATACCTTCAGTCGTATTTAAAAACATTGTTGAAGTACTTTTAAAAGCCAAATATGGTCCTATGGAAAGTGTTGGATATGAACCAGGATTAAAACCTTGGGAATAGGCTAGAATAAGGGTGGGTGAGAATGGCAACTCAGTTCTTATTTAATAGTGATTTTATGTAACTCACACTTTCCCAAACAAAATAGATTGGGTCTTACTTTCTCTGCAAGCAACAATGCACATTGCAGGGTTGTTGTCAAGGCTTCAGGTAATCCTATCCCTCCCACAGTGGGATGTCAAGAAGCAGAAAAAACAAGAATAGTTTTTAATTTAAAGTTTACAGATTGTATATTGTTAAAAGAGAATTATATGAAAACGATGATATTACACATGTAAAAATGGCAAAAATGTAAAGAACAGGCTCTAAAAATGTTGGAAGTGTAAAGAAAAAGAGGGTATGTTCTTACATATGTGGTGGAATTGCAAAGCAATTAAGAAATATTGGGAAATGATATATAATGAAATGAAAATGATGTTTAAGATAACTTTTGTCAAAAGTCCAGAAGCCTTTTTACTAGGCATTACAGGCCAAGATCTGCCGAAAGAGAAGAAGAAAATCTTCATGTACGCTACAACGGCGGCTAGGATACTCCTAGCCCCAAAATGGAAAAGTGACGAGATACCAACTAAAGAAGAATGGTAAAATAAACTTATGGACTATGCCGAAATGGCCAAACTGACTGAGAGATTAAGAGATAAAGACAATAAAGACTTCAAAAAGGAGTGGGAACCATTTACGATGTACTTACAGAAATATTGTAAAGAAATGAACTCACTAGCAGGATTTGACTAAACACTTGCAATTACCAAACAGAAGAAAGAAAGGACCTAATTTAGAGAATACAGTTTTAAGGTATAAACAGAAAGCAGGGAAATTATTATGCAACAAACCAGAAGAGAAAGTTGAGGGAAGTTGCAGGGGAGAGGAGGGTTACTTGGGTTTGCTTTATATTTGAGATGATGTCACTGTGATTAAGATAAAAATGTAAAAACCAATAAAAACTATTTTTTAAAATAAATAAATAAAAGACCTACTGAATTCAATGGGACTTATTTGCAGGTAAGTCTGTAGAATAATGCAGCTGTGTTGCGCCCTTTCCGGAAGCTTTTTCCTGCCTCCATGAAGGAAGTGGTTCGGAGGAGAAGCTGAGTTTACAGGTGTACACTCTCAAAAATCTAAGACGTAATGGAGGAAGACATTAACAGCTATGGGAAAATGCATGACATGGGCAGCCAGCATCAAATTGCTGGTATGTGTACACAATATTTTAATGCTAGGCTGGGGAAAAGTTGAAATGTCTACGTACCTAGATAGCCAGGGACCTGGGATCTTTTTCAAATCTATGCTCATTCATATTCCCAGCTCATTCATTTCCCCAGCCTTCCCAGACACAGCTATATATTAGACCTGATCGGAGCTTCAGCTGCGACTGAGGGGCTAAGGTTCCTGATAATAATAGTCTTTTGCCATCACAAATCAAGCAAATCGAGGCTTTCCGTAAAAATTATTAGTGAAATCCATTACGGTCAAAGGGGGTCGCAAAAATATCTGCAATAAATGTCGAAAAACTTATAGAGCATCATTTGATAAACTGTAGTATAATTTCGTTTGATGTTTACTTTGAAAATTGGTGGCTCTGCACAGGGTATTTTGACTACAGCATATAGTCATTTGGGTAATAGTGATTCTCCATTTCATGCCTGATGGCTTTCTGGACATAAAGGTAACATGTTTTTGCCTTCACCTATCCGTTTTTATTATTCAAAAGTACCCAGAGATCGCTGAAGGGGGATAGCCTTAGTCGCAAGATTAATTTGCTTTCAGTGACGGCCTGGTTTATTTAGGATGGAGGACGTAATAGAAAAAAGGAGCACAGCGTGTGTTTCTGAGCTACAGGTTGAATCTGCCTTGCAACTTAAATTTGTTTGTTTGTTTTGTATACCGCATTTCATCCGAAGACCACAAGCAGCTCACGAGATAAAAGTACAAGAGGAGAACACAAAATGCATAACAGAAGAACAAAAACAAACCAATAAACATCAGATCCACATATTAGCGAAACAAATGCTGACTCAGACATCTGCATGAGGGCTGCTTGTCTTTTTTATTGTTAACAGTGAAACATGAACGTTCATGCATTTTTCTGTTTATCTGTTGTTATGGTATTGGGGGTGAGATGAGGTTGAAAAGAGAGAGGACTGAACTTGCTTTCAAAGTGCAAAATGACACTTTAAAAGAGGGAAGGTGTTTCTTAGTGACATCATCTGGTGTGCACTGCACTGCTACCTCACAAAATCTGTTTGTTCCCCAGACCACAACTGTGGGAAGGAACAGTCTGAAAAGGTGGAAAACTGCTGACCCAGAAGGCAAAAAGTTGTGGCTGGTGGAGCTAAGTTCACCTTGGGATGCCACAAATCTTGCAGGCATGCCACACTGCCGTTTATAAATAGAACCATCAGCATGCACACAGTTTTTACATATATCTCTTTGACAATTACAAGAGACAAGGGAGAGGCCCTTTTCTCCTCTGGTTTTTTATTTATGTTTGGTGCCATTGATATGTGCAATTAGGCAGAATACTGAGAATCATGTGTTCATACATAAACAAGTTTAAAATAGCCACATGTACAGAGGATTTGTTATTATTCATAGGTCTAAATCGTTTCTATCAGAATAAATAAAACTGATGAAAATTTTTGTTGAATTTTGGCTATAATTTTGGCGCAATTTCTGGTAAAGTCATCCAGTTTACGTGCTAATTGGCAGTTTGGCTGGAGTCCAGAGGCTATAACATATTTAGGTGTTTTGGTTTCTAGACACATTTCTCAAATGATAAAATTGAGCTTAAATAGACTGGTGACAGAGGTATCTATGGATTCGGAAAGATGGGCATTCCTTATAGAAAGGGCTCCGCCACACTTCAACTTGTCCTGTGCCTTGAAAGTACAGGTCTGAGTGGTTCTCTGTTTGCCTCGCCACTTTCCCCAGGAAAACCTGCTCTTTAGTGCTGAATCTGAGCAAACATCAATCTGCAGAAAACCCAGTTGACATTTCCTCCAATTCAGTGGTTAAGATCGGGTTTTCCCAGGGGAAAGCAGCAGGGCAAGCAGAACCCTTAGTAGTGGAGGCAAAGTTAAGACACATGGGGTGTATGGGATGTTAGGAGAAGGGTAGTACCTGTCATGGGCCAGAAGTCAGCTTCACCTGCTGAACAGCAGCCTGAAGGGGAGAAGGCAGAGTGACTCCACCTGCAGCTGATCAGCCTTCAATTACACAGAGGAGAAGGCACTGATGAGAACCAGCTGGCTTCAGCCTTCCTAAGCAGAGCTTCCAGCAGCAGCCAGATGCTGGCAACAACACTTGTAGTTCCTGGCCCGACCTTCCTGCTGGTCTGTGCCCTTGACCCCAAGATCATCAGATTCCTTGACCCCTGGACTATCTGACCACGTGATCTGCTATACGCCCGACCTTAGGACTGGACCTGGCTTTGCTTATGGACTCTGCTTCCAGGCAAGTACCCGTCTGAAACTCTACTGGTTGGTTGGCCTCTCACTCTACTGGGCTGTGCTCGTGGCTGTGCAGCACAGGACTATGGCAGTCAGGGCCGGCGCTTGCCCATGTAGGTGAACTAGGCAATTGCCTAGGGCGCCAAAATGGAGGGGGCGCTGGCCAGGCTTGGGCAGGGGGGCGGGGCGGGCTAGCAGCAGCTTCTCCGCTGTAGCGGAGAGGTGCTGCTTGCCCCCTACACCACCCCCGGCTCCCGCTAAAGCAGGTTTTGGCGGGGGGCGCCAGAAGGTGGTCTGCCTAGGGCACCAGAAACCCTAGCACCGGTCCTGATGGCAGTACCTCTTGTGGGAGACATGTTGTGCTCCTTCTGGGTTGGTTTGTCCACCTTTGGTCTCCACCCTTCACTCTCCACCCTTGACTCGACGCTCACTGGGTGAGGTTAGCCGTCTCAAACCCTCAGTAAGCTCAGCGACTCCTGGAAACTGTCTGCATGTGACAGTGGCCACACACCAGGAAACAGCTTCAACTGGCCGGCTAAACTGGGTGAGGTTAGCTGACAGGTCTCAAACCCTTGTGGGTTCCTTTATATATTCCCTGTGTATGTTGTGGTGTTGCTTTATATATTC
The DNA here is from genome assembly GCA_900245905.1 of Lacerta viridis. NCBI lineage: Eukaryota > Metazoa > Chordata > Lepidosauria > Squamata > Lacertidae > Lacerta > Lacerta viridis. The sequence goes on along the minus strand of OFHU01004304.1, from coordinate 486,656 downwards.
CCTGTGTATTTTCAAAGATTTAATGCAGCATTTGGGAAGCTTATTTGGGGGACCTCTAAATCAGGCATAGGCAAACTCAGCCCTTCAGATGTTTTGGGACTACAACTCCCATCATCCCTAGCTAACAGGACCAGTGGTCAGGGATGATGGGAGTTGTAGTCCCAAAACACCTGGAGGCCGAGTTTGCCTATGCCTGCTCTAAACCTTGGGTTTTTGTTTTTGTTTTTACTTTAAAAGATGCAGTTGTCAGTATTGGAAAGAGGGTTTAATTTTAAAGATCTCTGCCTATATCATAGGGCATGCCTTTTTGCACATAGAATTGATTGGCAACTCTCCCTCTTTTTTGCAAATAACCCTACATGGGTAGTCTTGGAGACGACGTATTCGGCACCTCTCTACAAATGGATGGTGTTGGGGAAATTTCCACTTGTGGTTTCAGTACTGAGGGATCTGTGGCGTATAGTGTCTTGTCAGGTACGCTTTGACCCATATGCTCATGCTAAGCTAACTTTATGAGGTAATCCAGATTTGAAAATAGAGATGCAGTCCCTTTTTTATGGAAGAAGTGGGTTGATAGTGGGATTTATTCATTAGATCAGTTAATAGGAAGGGATGGAGAACTCTTGTCATTTTCAATCTCATGGCTTCAATGCCACTTACCTGCTAGTGTTGAATGGCAGTATCTTCAACTGGCAGAACCATTTTAAGGTCTGTTTGCTATTTAGTGTCAGCTTTGAGGACCTCAGTATCTCTGCTGGAGGACATAATTAGCTCTTTGCAGAAAGCTAACGCTGTATTAGTTGCTTATAAACATTTATTGGAAAGTTGTGTATCTTGGAGATCTCAGGATCTTAGAGATGAGTAGGGCAGAGAGTTCCATTCAGCTCAGTCATGGAACGTTGTTTTAGCATCTGTATGTAGTGTTTCTTTAGATTTAAAATTGAGATTGGTTGAACAAAAATGGATGTTCCTGGTATCTGGGGACTCTGCAACACCTTTATACAAATGGATTGGCTAGTTCAAATAGATGCTAGTGACTTAGTGCTGCAAGTGACTCTTTGTGTCGTGGACTGGCTGGCCGCAGAGGGCTGGTGGGAGGCACCAATGGAACCCCCCCCCCCCAAAAAAAGATGCTCAGAGTCAGGGGGTTGGTGATGGGACTGTGGTGAGTGGTCCGAGGGATAAGACAGAGCAGACTGGGAGGAGGAGGTGTCAGAAGCTGAATAGGCAACAGGGTTTAGTGAGCAGAAAGAGGCTGTGCCAGAGAGCATTCCAGAACTAGAGGCAGAAGAGGAGTCTGGAGAGGAGGACGGGCAAGTGACAGAGATCAGGCAGGCTGTTGAAGAAGCCAGGGGGTCCTTCCCCCCTCCTTCTGCGACCAGCTCCCCTCTCCCCTGGTCTCCCAGGACCAGAAGAGGTATGAAGTGGGTGGAGCAAGGACAGAACAATGGAGCCTCAGATTCCTTGGGAAGGAGGAGCCTTAGGGAGCTGTGGGAGCTGCAGTCCCCACAACTGCCTCATAGGGGAATTTCTACCAGGAACAGTTGCTGTGCTCACTAGCCCTGGCCTCCTGAGTCAACCTTGTTTCCTTGAATAAAGAGTTAACTTCACTGAAGCGGCGTGATTTATTGCTGACCTACTCCTGGCGCCCGCCCCAGTGGTGTCCTCCTCCTGGTTGGAAATTATTCCTTGCGTTAACTGTGTTTCGGATAAATCCTTGCTATTTGTGGATGTTCATGGACTCTTAGATTACAATCCTGTGGTGTGGGGACCAACAAATGAACAGCAAAAGTGGATTCTGTTAGCCCTTTTGGTGGCCAAAGACACCTATATTGCATTTCTTTGTTGTTGTGGTATTTGTGTGTCTTGAGAGACCATGGAGTGGGCCTCTGGGGGTGAGGTCAAACTGCTTCATTAGCAGCAGTGATACGACCTCCCCAGGGCACAAAAGTGGGCATTGTGTATGATGTCCTGGCCTGCTCAATGAGAAGACCTCACTCTTGGCCTTGCTGGAAGGACAAATACCCACCATCCACGACTCAGTGGTCTGAACATCTCACTGCCTTTTCTATATTTTAGCAGGTAATCGTCAGTCTTGGTTTAGATAACTGTTTGGACATATGAAGTGCTTATATTGCTTCATACACTTAAATTAGGATTGATGGAATATTCTTATTGTTAATGTCATCTGCAGATAATTTTAAAAAAAAAACCACATACACAGAGAGAGAAGGAGCTTTTACAAATAACTCTTTACAATTCTGGGTTGGTTGCTATCCCTAAGCATGTGTATACCTCTTGGTTATCAGCGAGAACACACAGTCCAGCTGATAAGAGAAATCCTTGGAGTGGTGTAATAGATAACTGAAATCTTGCTATTGAAATATTGCAGGACTTTAAGGGAAAGAAAAAGTCAATTGCATTTCATCGAAAAGTTATTATTGTAATAGATTTTCTGCTGAGGTAAACTAATCCCAGGCATTAGAATTGTAATATCTCTATTTTCTCCGAGCTTTGCTACTTTGGAATCTTAAAATGAGAGGCTGCCGTGTCGTTTTCTTCCTGCCACCTCACATAACGGTTAAAACTATAAAAAGATGTTCACAGGGGACTCGAGCGTAATATGGTAGTGGAAAATGTGTCGTCCCGCGTCGGCCGTCTTCTGAGAGACACATACCTGGGGGATACTGTTGGTCTCTTCTTGCTTGAACTGAGCCCAAATCTAGATTTCGTCAGAGAATGAAATAATTTGGTGTGGTGTCAACTGCGTTTCTGGCAGGCAAGGTCTATTCCATTATCGCTTGGGGCCTCCTGGCAGCACAGTAAGCTCCCATAATCCTTGCCTACACCGAAGTTGATCGGGAAATAAAGAGGCGGCTTTTCAATGTTTACTGCAGCGTTTATAGACCTATCATTTTTAATACAACGGTGCAATAGACAGGTTCATCCATTCGAGCTTGAATGGTGGCAACAGGTGAAATGACGAGGCTAGCCTGGTTCTACTACGCAGCATATACTTTTAGATGATTAATAAAAACTAACTGCCCAGTGCTCTAGGAAGAGGGCTGCCGCAAACCAGCTGTTTGCCAAATGTGGCATTATGCCAGACTGAATGGATATCACATTAACAGGACACGCGGAAAAATCCTTTAGAATGGGGTATGAATTAAAGTGGTGAGATGGTAAAGGGACCCCTGACCATTAGGTCCAGTCGCGGACGACTCTGGGGTTGCGCGCTCATCTCGCTCTATAGGCCGAGGGAGCCGGCGTTTGTCCGCAGACAGCTTCCGGGTCATGTGGCCAGCATGACTAAGCTGCTTCTGGCGAACCAGAGCAGCACAGAAACGCCGTTTACCTTCCCGCCGGAGCGGTACCTATTTATCTACTTGCACTTTGACGTGCTTTCGAACTGCTAGGTTGGCAGGAGCTGGGACGAGCAACGGGAGCTCACCCCATCGCAGGGATTCGAACCGCCGACCTTCTGATCAGCAAGCCCTAGGCTCTGTGGTTTAACCCACAGCGCACCCGCGTAAGATGCTAACCCCCCCAAAAAAGGAGACCAGAGCGGGAAGTCTTGCATTTCCTACTAAAGGGGACTGACCAGGAGCTTACCAAATTGGTAGCTCAATACCTACATTTGCTCTTTTCTCGTCGTAATATTCTGCAGTCGTCTGAGTTATCAGGAGTCCCAGAGATGTGATCGTGGACAGCGGAGTCTTGTCTCTTTTCTCTTCTAATATAGTTTGCCCCACTGTGAAAGTATTATTTCGCTACTGTTTTGTATGTATGTATGTTTGTTTGTTTGATGCCAATAAAAGGTTGATGATGATGATGAGTGAAAATAAGGCCCGAGGTTAAACACACAGAGACACTGCAACTTGTTTCTTGAAGACTGAAAATTTTGTCCAAGAAACTCTCTTCTACTTTCATCCATAATACATTGCCTTTTGCACAGTCTTATCAGAAGGAAGAGAAAGACAGAGGGAAATCCTATATAAGATTTCATACTATTAAACTTCTTGTTTATATTTTTACTATTGAAAAACAGGCCAACCTTTCCCCATCTAATAAAAAAAAATACTCTCACAAGAAAGAGGGTAAAGCACTGAGAAAAGGAAATTTAAAAAGAAAGAACTGGGCAAACGGAGCCATACGGTTGCACTTTTACTTAAGACTTGCCTACTCATAGAAACTGTTCCAATTTAATAAAATTAATTCCTTCAAGTGAGATACAGTCAACTGCTAAATCAGATTAAGTATAGCTTGTGTCAGTTTAACAAAATTATTCTAAACCCAGTGTGCCTGCATTGGTGGCTTACACCAAATTAAGACAGGAATCAATTACAGAACTGATTTAGTTAGATCAGAGCAATTTCTGTGTGGAGAGACCTGGTCACCCAGCCACTTACAGTCCACCCCTATGCATTTTGCTCTGAAGTAGCCGCCACTTGAAATTTAATAGGACTTATTCCCAAGTAAGCACACTTAGTATTGCAGACTTTATTACACACGCTGGTAGATATACTACCTTGCTAATATAATGACAGTTTAGGGGCAATCTTCTCCATTCACTGTTTTAATATGGAGGAAGTAAGATTTAATTGTATCTTTGAACCAAGCTAAATCAATTGCTATTTATTTGTCACGTGAATTTAGACAACCAGCTTACCATATGGAAAATGTGGAGAGGTTTGCCCATTTCATTAAGGTGTGGTGTGCTAAATTGCAGCGATGCACGAAGCTCCATACATAAATACTGACTTTGCTGTGGAGTGAAAAACCCTCTTCTACCTCGGGATGGGGGAGGAAATTTGATTCAGTTCACATGTAAAGGTGATTCTCTCCAATCCACCCTTTCCAAAACAATGCATTGGCCAAAACAAAGGCATCCTTTGAAATTCACTCTTCTCTGAATTTTGCACTGCAGTTCTCCAGCCAAGGGATGTGTACAAAACGACAAATAATGCAGGGCAACACAATGCAATGAGACACAATGGTATCTCAGGTCCTATAATCAGTGCTTTTTTCTGAGGGGGGGGGACACAGGGGTATGCATACCCCTAAACATTTTGTGAATGGCCTCATTGAGGGGCAGTATTTCAATATGAGTAGGAAAATGAGAGTACCCCTAAACATTTTTTTTTAGAATAAAAGCATTGCCTATAATTCCTAATAAAAAAGCTTCTGGTTTTTTTAACAAAAGTTATTTTGAACATTTTTTTTTCAATTCATTATATATCATTTCCCAGAATTCTTTTTTAGTTATATTACAGGTCCACCACATATGATAAAAGGTACCTTCTTTTTCTTTACATTTCCAGCATACATTGGTACTTGTTCTGTACATTTTTGCTAGTTTTACCGGAGTCAAATACCACCGGCACATCATTTTCATATAATTTTCTTTCAATAAAGAACATGCCATAAATTTCAGGTCTATTTTCCATAGCCTTTCCCAATCTGACATTTGTATATTATGTCCCGCATCTTTCGCCCCAATTCAGTGTCTCTTTTAGAAGGTTCCTCCCCCCATGCAGCATTTGCAGGCTAGCACCTTTGCGTCTCGGCTGCATCCAGGGCAAAAGGACCTTTGCAGTTTAGGGGTTTTGGCCAAGACTACCTGAAATGAGCCCTAGGTCAGGTTAGCTGTGAAGCTTCTGGCATGCATAAGGTCCAGCCATTTAATAGTGACTCGTAGCACGCCATCAGTAACCTAAGCGACTGACGTTTCTCCCCACAACTTCTGTGGGCTGAGATAGTTGTAGCAATGGGCCTTTGCTGTTCTGTCTTGTGAACATTTTCCCTCGAGCCCAGAGGGAACGAGTGAGTGTGGAAAAGCAATTTGCCTGTTTTAGGATGGGGGAATTCGGTTCAGGCCTCCACCATTTCCCTAACCACTTACATAACGGGTGATTTTTCTCTGCTCCCTCCCTTGCCCTCACGACCAGCGCAGCACCAGGCATAAGTCGCCCCGACGTTCCGGCTGCATCCCGCAATACAGGCCCTTGCCGGAGAGACATTTACCACACAGAACGACAGCCTCGCCGAAGTCCTGAAGTGGCCAATCCCTCAGCAGGGTTTGTGGGAGTAATTTCTTCTGTTCTCTCCCTAGTGCAACTGGCCATCATTGCACGATGAAAGCCAGTATGTTGCCTAGTAACAGAAGCCCCTTTTCCATCCTTCCCAGAGCCAATGACACGGGTGGCTGACATAGAGATAAATGGCTGCCAAAGATCTCTAGCTGCAGGACCTGACCCAGAACAGATGCCACACCCATACTGCAAGGCAATAAGGAGACGACACGCAATCCATTTCCAAGGGTTTAAACAATGCTCCGATTTATTAGCTTTGCCTCAGTTTTCGGTTTCTGCGACATACATATTTAAACAGACCATTTTTGCTGCAGAATTCAGCAGCCTCTGCCTTTTGTTTTCGAGCTCTGAAATTACTAAAAGCCTAATTTGTATGCAATTTCTTCCAGGACAGTGTTATAATACTCAAAGAATAGTGTCAGGTCTGCCTTCCTTCTGTCATCTAGTGAGCTATGATTTTGCTCATTCGATATTCCCTTTTTTATAACTATGGTGAGTCTTGTTCAACAAATTAGTAAGCTATGTCATATTGTACTGCTGCTTAATTATGCATGTGAGCATTCATTTTATCAGAGCTCTACCTTTCTTGCGCAGGTGGCAGAAAACCAAGTTATGGTTAAAATTAAACATGAACTGATGTCTTGTTTGGAAGCAATGCCTTTGCTTATTCATGCGAGTTGATAGCCTGCGGGTTTCTGAAGAACCATCATTTGGTCATTTTTAAGAGCCACGGGAGACGAGATTCTGCTGGAATGCCCATGTGGGCTTCTCCTTATGTGAAAAATGGCAAGGGAATTTCATGAGAAGTCAAGCCCAGGGTAACTGGGCTTGTTTCTGAACTCGGTGAAAGCAAATGTGAAGGTTCTTCCCCAGATGCAATATCTGAGGGTGGTGGTCCACTTAGATGGTCATTTCAAGATGGTGGTGCTTGGAGAGTGCTCTTTGACCTTGTGAAGCCTTCAGTGTGGGGTTCCTCAGGGTTCGATGTTATGCCCCATGCTGTTTAACATTACATGAAATCACCGAGTGGAGTCATCTACAGCTTTGGAGTACGTTGTCAGCAATATGCTGATGAGAGACTGGTCTGCTTCTTTACATCTGCAGGTGAGCCAGTGGATGTGTGGGACCACTGTCTTGCCTTGGTTATGGACCAGATGAGAGCCAATAAACTGAAGCTCAATCCAAATCAGACTGAGGCACTGTTAGTGGGTGGTTCCCTGGACCGGATGGTTGGGAGGTTGCTAGCTCTTGATGGGGTTATACTTCCTCTGAAAGAGCAGGTGGCCATGTATACAGGGATAGCCTAACTTCTGTCATCTATGCTCTGGTAATCTCTAGGTTATTGCAATGTGTTATACATGGTGCTGCCTCTGAAGATGGTTTGGACACTTCGGCTGGCGCAGAATGCAGCAGCCAGGTTACTCACTGGGACAAGACGATTTGAGCATATAACACCAATCCTGGACAACCATGGGGCCATCATGGAAAAGGCCCTGCCATTGTTGCCTGCCGGAACAAGTTCCCTCCTTGGTGGGGATGGAAGTAGAGCTTTTTAAAGCTCTTTGTAGCCCAGAGGCAGAGCTAGCAGCTCCGGCACCCGGAGCAGCACACATGCCCACAGCAAGCATCCCGGGGGGTGGCGCAGCGATGTCACCACCCCTCAGGGTTGACACCCGAGGTGGACCGCACCCACCATGCCCCCTTCCTCCGCCAGTGCTGTAACCTTAGCTATTTTGGATGCATAATAACACAGCCTGTGATCATTGCAAAGGTTGGTTTTCCCATCGAACTAGCATTTAAGCGTTGTTGCTATTCTTGCCGGTTTTGCCATATGAACTTTGCTATCAGTTTCTACCATGTCTGTATTATGTTCCAGAGGGATACTGGTAGATAAAACAACAACAACAATAAACTCTTTACAGAGTGCCCCCTGCTATCTTTCAAAGCCAAGATAGTTGCAAGTTTGATCAAAAGAACCCTACTTATATCTGAAGGTGATGTATTATGAGGATTACATAGATATATCCTTGTGGGATTAGATCCCCAAGTATTTAACTGGAGTCCGTTTAAATCACTAATTTAAACTACTTGCATATGTGAATGTTACTTTGAATGACAGACAAGAGACGGTTAACACTGGCTTTTATAGTTTCTGGGCAATGCCTACAAGTTGCAGTTTTCTACACCCATTGTAATGTGGGCTTAAACCACTCTTGAGTGCTCTGGGGTGCACATAACCTGCAAAATACCATCTTGAGAAAGGTTCCTACTAAAATATCGTTAGTAGAGTGATGTGTTAAGGGACCACCTAACTTTTCCATGCAAGCCTCTTGGGCCCCAAACTGGAATTCCATAAGTCTGCGGCGCACAAATCAGCTGCATCCATGTAGCATTAGCTAGGAGGGAGAAGGCATCTCCTCTTAATACCTGTGCCATAAACAATCACTTTTGTAATGATCGCAGTTATTTGATCTTTCATTTTAACTGCCTCATAAAAAACCCTATTTATTATCCAAGCAGCCTGGTTTATGAGATCAGCCCTATGATAGACTTGGCGTATTCAGAGGAGAAGAAGAAGAAGAAGAAGAAGAAGAAGAAGAAGAAGAAGAAGAAGAAGAAGAAGAAGAAGAGGAGTTTGGATTTGATATCCCGCTTTATCACTACCCGAAGGAGTCTCAAAGTGGCTAACATTCTCCTTTCCCTTCCTCCCCCACAACAAACACTCTGTGAGGTGAGTGGGGCTGAGAGACTTCAGAGAAGTGTGACTAGCCCAAGGTCACCCAGCAGCTGCATGTGGAGGAGCGGAGACACGAACCCGGTTCCCCAGATTACGAGTCTACCGCTCTTAACCACTACACCACACTGGCTCTCAGAGGGACCTTGCGGCACCTTTTCACTAATTTGACCAGTGCGCTCTGGGAATACTGAGCAAAAAACAAAAACAAAAAACCCACCCTGCCTCACCCCCCCTCAAACAAAAAAACCCCACCTTAAAGCCAAGAGAGCTCTGTAAGCAAGTTGCCTCGAAGAAAGGCCTCGCCCACTGACAGCGAGAGAAAGAGGGAGAGCTGCAGAGGGTGGAAAGAAAAGGAACAAAGAAAGATAGAAATGTACATCGTAATCTAATGGAGCCGAGGCAACAACTAGACTGCCAATTTACTGAGCTGGAGACGCAGGAGCAGGCTGGGGCTTTTCAATTCCGCTGTCTCCTCCCTGGGGTTAGAATCGAGACTGGTTGCCATGGATATCCTGGATTCCTGCAGCTAATGGGAGGGAGTTCTGAAGCCGTGGTATCCTGGGGACTGTCTAGGGCGGAAGATGAAATGGAGGCCTGTGGGGGGTGTGGTGGTGAGGCACCGGGAAAAAGAAGGTCAAAGGGTCGGCTTCCGACTGCGTTAAAGCCAAAATTTCATTTCAAGTCACATTCATCCGGCAAATCTCCGTGTCAGACCTCATTTGTCCTCTTCTCCTCTCTGTCCTTTTCCAAGGCTGCCAACATTGTTGCCTTAAAATGGCTATTATCAAAGCACTTAATATCGCACATAATTGGATGCACGCCGACAGTTCGGGGGGATTTCCGCCCTTCCCCCTCCCTCCCTCGCACACCGCATACCTCCAGTATTTGTATAATTTGAGCCGGACTGGGATTTAAAACCCGAATTTCCAATTTCTAAACATGAGGCAGTAGCTGTGCTATCTGGATTTACATCTGCTATGAACACAGAGGATTTTTATATATATATATAAAAAATAAAATAAAAACCCACACACACCACACCATCTGGAGTTTCCGGGTGTTTTCACTTTAGGATGATGTGTCAGTCCACTTTTGCAGAGTTTCGTCTGTGAGAGTTTTTTGTTCGTGGCTATCCGTAAAGAGGAAGGTCACCTGTGGGCGTGACATTATATTTAGCCAGTATATTTCTCCTCTCCTTTGATCTGTGACAACATTACTGCGTCAACATTCCCCCCCCCCCCCTCTGGATTTCTGTTCAGGAAAAGGGCACTCTTCCATTGGGTAGAATTAAAGGAATCTCTTCCAATGCCGCAAAGCATCCGATATACCTGAGGAAACAGGCTTTGATACGCACATCCCTAGTTTATGGTGGATTGGGAGTTGTGCGAGGCAGTTCTCCACCTGATTCAGCAGCATAGCTTGTGCACAGAGCGATTCTTAAAAAAGAAGTTTTTGCTCCTTCCCTTTCACTAAATCAGATGTTCAGGAGAGGAAGCAAAGGGTGGATTCATTCCCCCTTTTACACTATATCCGCTTTTCGCAGCTGTCTGGCAGGACCACAGCTGCCAAAAAACGGCTACATGCACCCAGCCCTACCTGTGCCACAGGTGGTCTGTTGGTTCAGAATCAAATGATGACTTTTTAAAAAATTAAAAAATACTGATTTTCCTTCTTCAGACACAACCATGGGATTAAAACCAACCACAACGGAATTTTTCCATGAAGAATTTGCACATAAATAGACACCCCACAATGTAGTTTTCCTAATAGGTAAAGGTAAAGGACCCCTTGATGGTAAAGTCCAGTCAAAGGCGACTATGGGGTTGAGGCGCTCATCTTGCTTTCTGACCAAGGGAGCCGGCGTCATGTGGCCAGCAGGACTAAACCACTTCTGGTGCAATGGAACACCGTGACAGAAACCAGAGTGCACAGAAACACTGTTTACCTTCCTGCTGGAGCGGTACCTATTTATCTACTTTCACTGGCATGCTTTCAGACTGCTAGGTTGGCAGGAGCTGGGAGCAACGGGAGCTCACCCCGTCGCACGAATCCGAACCCCCAACCTTCCGATTGGCTAGCCCAAGAGGCTCAGTGGTTTAGATCACAGCGCCACCCGCACCCACGCAGTTTTCCGAATAGATTATCACCTGCAGAGTAGTAAGCAAACGTCCCTGAATTTTAACCCCATACCAGATAGGGTTTTCTTCCTGAATATAAAAGAGCCTAGGCAATATAAGCCGATCAGTGCCCTTCTTTTGATTCTGCATGCATGGCTTTGTTGGGGACATGTGTCCACCCTGGGATACATGGGAAATTGCCTTGGGGTAGTAAAATGTTTTTTAAAAATTGTTTATGTCAGTTTCTGACATAAGGCTATGATGACACTTTTATTTACCTCCATGCCCTATTAGCTTCAGCAGTTCTACAAGCTGTATGAAGTGCTCCTAGCAAATTCAATAAGCCTATGTTCATTAGAAGGGACGCGGGTGGCGCTGTGGGTGAAACCACAGAGCCTAGGTCTTGCTGATCAGAAGGTCGGCGGTTTGAATCCCCACAACGGGGTGAGCTCCCGTTGCTCGGTCCCTGCTCCTGCCAACCTAGCAGTTCGAAAGCACGTCAAAGTGCAAGTAGATAAATAGGTACCGCTCTGGCGGGAAGGTAAATGGCATTTCCGTGTGCTGCTCTGGTTTGCCAGAAGCGGCTTAGTCATGCTGGCCACATGACCCGGAAGCTGTACGCCGGCTCCCTTGGCCAGTAAAGCGAGATGAGCGCTGCAACCCCAGAGTCATCTGTGACTGGACCTAACGGTCAGGGGTCCCTTTACCTTTACCTATGTTCATTAGAAGTTACCTGTGGATGACTGTAGGATGGTAGTTTGGGACACTTTGTATTAGGCAAACCTGAAAGCATGTTCAGAGTTGTTTGTTCCAATATCTGCCTCAGGACTTGATGTCTGCTCATGGTCTCCTGGAAATTGCTGATACAGTACCATAAAAAATACTGTACATTGCACATTCATATTGTTACTAATTATTAATAATAATAACTCTGAGGAAGCTCTACAGAGACTCATAAAACCTTTTCCCCAAGCCTGTATGGAGTTTTGCCTCACCATCAGTCCAACAAAGACCAACACATTGGGTCAGGATGTTGCCAGCACTTCATATATCGGCATGGTGACCACATACTTGAGGTAGTAGACACTTTTGCCTTCCTAGGTTCCACCATAACTGAGCTTGAGAAGCGTATTGGTGAGACAGCTACGGCAATGGCTCGCCTCTCCAAAAGGGTATGGATGCTAACAACCAACACCAAGATGAAGGTCTACCAGATTTGCGTATTAAGTACACTGCTTTATGATAGTGAGACATGAGCATCTTACACCAGCCAGGAGCGACACCTTAATGCCTTCCATGTGATCTGCATCGGGAAGATTTTGGGCATCTGATGGCAGGATAGTCTCAAACAAAGATGTACTCTTTCAAGCCAACTTTCCCAGCATGTTTGCACTTCTGTCTCAGCGACATCTATGCCGGCTTCGTCATGTCCACAGAAGATGGCAGGATCTCCAAAGATGTGTGCTTTATGGGGAACTGGCTTCAGGTACCAGGCCTGTTGGAAGACCAACTCTACGATATAAAGATGTCCGCAAACATGACACGAAGGCTGGCAACGTTAACCCTGCTGTGTAGAAACCCCTTGCAGACAACCACAGTGTGTAGAGACAGTCAGGTTGTGTATCCACAGCAGTGACCAGAGGAGAAATGACCACTGGGAAGAGCGCAGAGAGAAGAAACACCAGATTGCATCTGTAACAGTGAAATTGCATGCCTTCATCTGCCCCAACTGGAATAAAACATGTCTCTCCCGTATCAGACCACAGCAGGCTCTGTAACTCTCCAACAGTTTGACTTTACTCCTGATGCCTGTCTCTCAAGACTGATGGATGCCAACAATTAAAAATACTTTACATTGCACAATTATTATTATTATTATTATTATTATTATTATTATTATTATTACACAGTCTAGTTTAAGCATAGACCCTCTTAAACAAGGCAAAATTTTCCATGCTGCTTGTAGCGGAGCAGGAAAGCTAAGTTGATGGGTAGCCCCTTTAGGAATGACAAGCCATAGAAATACGGTCGCAGGCTGTTTCTCTGGAGAAAGACACTCCCAGAGGGTCAGTGAGCACTAAGCAGGCAAGCACAAAGAAATAAATATTCTCTTCTCTTTCCTTAACAGGAAAATGGAGAGTTGTGATTTGCCTATTCACAAAAGAGAAGCGGCAATATTTCACGAATTCAGCCTTCCAGTTAAAACACTGCTCACACGCATCGATACCTCACACAAACAATTACTTACAGGGGCACAACAGCTGCAGCTGCATCTGGAGAGGGTTTTCTGATGGAGAATTTGTTCTGGCCCCATGGGGATCTGGACACTTCCTTGTAGAAGTCGTCGGCCAAAGCAGCTGCAGGACAGTGGGCCACCCACTCCCATTTACCACCCCAGACCTGTGACACTCTGGGACCAATGATAGATGCAGACGAGGACTGGACTTCAGAGGCTCTCCAGCTGTACATCCCTCTGCAAGGAAACCCAGACACACTCCATGGCTATGATCCGCCGAAGACATTTTGGCACCTGAGGCGAACCGCAAAACGGCATCCCTCCCCACCAGGGAAGAAGGGGTGAGTGAAGATCTAGATCAGGAATGAGGAGGGAATGAAGATCTACCTCAAGAACAAGGCAGGACTGGAGACCTACCTGGGGAAATCAGTCAACGCTACCCATCATGGGGGGGAAAGGGGCATGAGCTGAATCATGTGGGGTGGGTGCAGAGCCCAGAAGGTAGCCCCCCACCATTTACTCCCTTGGCCAGAAGTGTCTCCTATTCACCGAAAGGATGCTGTGGAAGTGGTTTGAGGCAGGGGCTGTGGGAAAGGAGGCAGATGTTGGCCTCCAAGGAGCACACGGCCGTCACTGCTGCTGTGTTTCTTCAAGGCTGGGTCTGCTGTGGATTCTGCCACCAGAGGCAGCAAAATTCCTGGGGATGTTGTTCTAGGGTTTCACAAATGCTACAATAATTACTACGAACAAATTTTGCCAAGCGATTTAGGAAGGCTTCTATATATAAGTTAATTAACCAATCAATTAATTAATTGAGTAAAATGCTCAATATCGCTGAGTCTCAATAGACCCCCCAGGAGCTTCCTGCTGTAAAGGCACAAAACCCCAGAGAATTTGCTCCTCTCTGCTCCTAACAGTCCTAAACAAATTCCCACCTTTCCATGCAGACAGACACACAACCAGTCTGCAGTCTGGATTACAATATTCCTGCAGCAGCTAAGCATGAAATGCAAAGTGCCGGGTGCCCCTTACCTTAGTGATCCTAAATTTTAACCTTATTTTATTATTTTATTTTTTTTAAGATATGTTTTATTGAAGTGATAATATTGGTCCCTGTGAGTTGTGTTATTATACCCGCGGCTTATATTGGGTCATCATTTTATTTGAATTTACCTGATTTTTGATTGACTGCTTGTTTTGTATTGTATGGTTGTATTGTATGATGGGCGCAAATGCCGAATAAACATCTATCTATTACCTTAGTAATAATGGTTTTAATGTTTATTATAATGTTTTTAAAGTGTGCGTGCGTATAAGAAAATAATTACAACGGCATGTGACCATATATCAAACCATGGTCAGTGTCAGACCAATTCCTGGAGAATTTTGGACTTAAGTCTCCAATTCTCCAATTAGGAGTGGTGGGCTAATTATCTGCCCTAGGAAACAAATGGAATCCAATGGATTTCTGAATGCTCTCGGTTTCTTCCCCAGTGGATAGAGCAGGTGACCCTATTGAAGCCCACACTGTGGAATACAGTGGTACCTTGGTTCTCAAACTTAATCTGTTCCAGAAGTCCGTTCCAAAACCAAAGCATTCCAAAACCAAGGCGCGCTTTCCCATAGAAAGTAATGCAAAATGGATTAATCCATTCCAGACTTTTAAAAACAACCCCTAAAACAGCAATTTAACATGAATTTTACTATCTAACGAGACCATTGATCCATAAAATGAAAGCACAATCAATCAATCAGTAGCTGAACTGGGTTCCACGCAGTCACAAAAACAACAACTAAAAGAGCTTGTTGTTCAGTCGTGTCCGACTCTTCGTGACCCCATGGACCAGAGCACGCCAGGCACGCCTATCCTTCACTGCCTCTCGCAGTTTGGCCAAACTCATGTTAGTAGCTTCGAGAACACTGTCCAACCATCTCATCCTCTGTCGTCCCCTTCTCCTTGTGCCCTCCATCTTTCCCAACATCAGGGTCTTTTCTAGGGAGTCTTCTCTTCTCATGAGGTGGCCAAAGTACTGGAGCCTCAACTTCAGGATCTGTCCTTCTAGTGAGCACTCAGGGCTGATTTCTTTAAGAATGGATAGGTTTGATCTTCTTGCAGTCCATGGGACTCTCAAGAGTCTCCTCCAGCACCATGCTCTCAAGAATCTCCTCCAGCACTAAAAGAGCTACAAAAACGCAAAAACTGACTGACCTCAGCGTAACACTCAAAACGGAAGTGTGGCACTCAAATTGGAAGCGTAAGACTCAAAATGGAGCACTTTCAGCTTCTGAAAAAAAGTTTGCAAACCAGAACACTTACTTCCAGGTTTGCAGTGTTTGGATTCCAAGTTGTTTGAGTACCAAGGCATTTGAGAACCAAGGTACCACTGTACTGAGATGTTTCAAGCTCTTAGCAGGGCAGCCCTCGAGCACCCTCTCCAGCATGGTGGAACGCATTCTGCATTTTGGTGCACCATAGAGCCAAGGGTGAGGAAACATGCCAGAGAATGGCTAGAACACATGTGGTAAATGGGGCACTGAAAAGTCAGCTGAGCAGGAGGGAGAGCCAGTGTGGTGTAGTGGTTAAGAGTAGTAGACTTGTAATCTGGGGAACCGGGTTCGTGTCTCCACTCCTCCACATGCAGCTGCTGGGTGACCTTGGGCTAGTCACACTTCTCTGAAGTCTCTCAGCCCCACTCACCTCACAGAGTGTTTGTTGTGGGGAGGAAGGGAAAGGAGAATGTTAGCCGCTTTGAGACTCCTTCGGGTAGTGAAAAGCGGGATATCAAATCCAAACTCTTCTTCTACTTCTTCTTCTTCTTCATCATCATCATGCCTGCTGCATGACCTCGAAGGTGGCAAAGAGACACTCTGCTCTCCCTGCCTCATATCCCTGAGCAGCCATCCTTTTGTGTTGTCCAAAGTCTGTTAACAATGGTGTTTTAGACCCTTTGGAAGCCCACAGAGATTTATTTGCAAGGCGTTTTGAGGGTAAGGTCGCTTGCTTCCATCGCAGTCTTGACCCTAAATCCACGTTCACTGCAGTCTCTTGTGAGGTGCCCCTTACGTCTGCTGCAACATTGTGGGATCAGTTTCAATGGATGCGTTTTGATAATGGGGTGAAAGTGCTTGTGACAATGTGGCCAATAAGGTGTTCCTCTTGGTTCATTAAAGCTGACAGACGGGGTACGGTCAGGTGCATTTGGGGTGTGACATACACATCCTGTTCCAAAACATGACAGCAACTCTTCCTCAGAAATAGGAAAAAAACTTTAGTCAGGCTAATTTCAGGACAGCCTCAGCAGCAAGGTCCATAACCTGAGCAAGGCAAGAGATTCAGAACTCAATGGAAGCTACATAGGAAGCTGTCCCAACACTTTGACATACCCCTCCTGCCAAGCTTCTAAAGATGAAGTGGGGCAAGCTCATTCATGGGACTCTCCTGCCCTGCAAGTCTCCTGCAATTACTCAAAGGCATCTCCAAGAAAGATACCTTTGACGCGATCTGCTCTCCCCTTTTCCCTTTTCTCTTTTATTGAAGAACAGGGTGTTTCAATGCCATCATCACCACAGAGGTGTCTATGGAGGAGATACATAGATTGAAAATGTCTAGCCAACCAGATGGCTGGTTGGGTTCTTATTGAGGATCTTCGGCGAGCCAAGATGACAGTGATGTGGGGTTGAGGATTATGGAAGTGGACAAAGCTGTGTTGTAACTTTTGAATTCACCAAATCAAGGTGCAGTTAAATTCATACCTGCCTGGTCTTTATTCTGGCCCTAATGCTGATACGTTCTTACTGGGGAGAGAAGAGTGTGGCTTTCACGGTAACCACTTACTTTCTTCTTTTATTTAATTCTGCTGTGAATCATAGAATTGTAGAGTTGGGAAGGACCCCGGGGTCCTCTAGCCCAACCCCCTGTCATTGCAATCATGTTTTTACAGATGTCATAAATTCACCATGAAAATGTTCCTGAAAAACAAAGGAGGAGAAAATGACAAGTTTACTGGAGCAAAACGAATAAGTTGTGAAGTATGGAGAGAACTTTGATAGATAATCAGACAAACACCCACCCCAAAGGGAGCAAAATAGTTGTGCAGATTTACCAATGACGCACATTCTCTCTGCTGAGATTAACAGTACATTGGCACTCGTGTGGAAGAAGAAGAAGAAAAAGAGGAGTTTGGATTTGATATCCCACTTTATCACTACCTGAAGGAGTCTCAAAGCGGCTAACATCTCCTTTCCCTTCCTCCCCCACAACAAACACTCTGTGAGGTGAGTGGGGCTGAGAGACTTCAAAGAAGTGTGACTAGCCCAAGGTCACCCAGCAGCTGCATGTGGAGGAGCAGGGACACGAACCCGGTTCCCCAGATTACGAGTGTACCGCTCTTAACCACTACACCACACTGGCCTTGGAAACCAACCCAAGGCTTCTTTTACACATGTGGGTGACATGGCTGCTCCCATCTGCTGTTGGAAATGTATTGGAAACCTCCGCCCACACGGCTGAGCTTCCATGCGGATACATAACAAAGAAACTATGTTATGTTACAGTGGTGTAAATGCATGAGGAAGCCCGGCCATCTGGGTAGACATTTTATATGACGCCATGTTGGAGCAACTGCGTCAACATCCGTGCTGCCCCAGAGGGTTCAAGAGGCTGTGGAGAGATTATTTAAGGCCCAACCATACGCTCACATCCACAAGGACGACTTGGGCTATGTACTCACCATACAATTAAAGCACATTTAAAGTACCTGTCTTCCCCCAAGGAATCATGGGAACTGCCCCTCAATGAGCTACTATTCCTGGACTTCTAGCAAACTACAGTTCCCAAGGTTGTTTGAGGAAATCTTTAAATGGCACAGAAGGAAAGGTCTTTATTCTCTTCGGTTTCAATGCAACTGTTGTGTATTGATTCAAGGGTCATCATATCTGTATTACTATTGTCTCTATTCCCATTAGGGGAAAGTAACTGCCTTCCTGTTCCCGAAGGGACAGCTACTATTGGTTCATTCAAGTTGCTGCATTTGGATCCTCAGTCTTATTTGTTGTTGTTGTTCAGTCGTTCAGTCGTGTCCGACCTCTTCGTGACCCCATGGACCAGAGCACGCCAGGCACGCCTATCCTTCACTGCCTCTCGCAGTTTGGCCAAACTCATGTTAGTAGCTTCGAGAACACTGTCCAACCATCTCATCCTCTGTCGTCCCCTTCTCCTTGTGCCCTCCATCTTTCCCAACATCAGGGTCTTTTCTAGGGAGTCTTCTCTTCTCATGAGGTGGCCAAAGTACTGGAGCCTCAACTTCAGGATCTGTCCTTCTAGTGAGCACTCAGGGCTGATTTCTTTGAGAATGGATAGGTTTGATCTTCTTGCAGTCCATGGGACTCTCAAGAGTCTCCTCCAGCACCATAATTCAAAAGCATCAATTCTTCGGCGATCAGCCTTCTTTATGGTCCAGCTCTCACTTCCGTACATTACTACTGGGAAAACCATAGCTTTGTGATTGCTTGAGATTGTTCCCTCCAAAATGTATCCTTTCTAGCCAGTCTTCTGTCCCTATAAATGTAGCTTCCCTCTCCTCAGTTCCCCAGTCTTGTTTGCCTGAATAAAGAGTGTTACATGAAGAAGCTGTCTCCTGCCTGCTGTGTCAGAGAACTGAAATCACTTGCTGAATTACTATCTATCCCCACGCTACAACAGCAACTATGAGAAGCTTCTGAACTGAAGATCTCTTGTATAATGTCTTCTTTGATCTTCACATTTTTTAAAAAAAACACCATACAAGGATCTTTAAATGTGACTGTCATCTGTGCAAAGCACTTAAATGGCGTTTTATTCTATGATAATCGCCTACAAACCAAACCTGCCGGAGGAATTAGCCCGTAGTCTATTCATCTGGCCAATAGTCTCAATGAAACTATTTGTACAGTAATAATAACTCAATAGCCTTTTCTCAAGGGACATGTCCTGCATTTACAGAGAGATCGCCACAGTCTTAGAGAGCTTTTCTTGTAATCATCTCTCTCTCTGTCTCAAGAACTCTCTAATATGTTAACCTGTCTTTAAAAAAACAAAACAAAAACATCCGCCTTTTTAAAAAAATGGGTTTGAAAAGGTGTGTTTTTCTATAATCAGATTACAGAGAGCCAGGGTGGGGTGGGATCCACTCAGAAGAATTGAGCCAGAACCAGAAGACAAGAGCAGAGGACACAATAAAATAGACGAGGAATTTCACTTGATTTCATTGCCTGCTACTGCTTGGGAACCTAGCGAAGAAATGCCCGAGCTGAGAAGGTGACCGAGGCGATAATAGGAGCAATGTGCCACCTCTCTCCCCCCCCCCCCAGCAATTATTTTGTGTAAGAGAATTGAAAGGTCCAGGGGAGGATATGGTCCCATGGAAGACGTCTTTCTGTAATATCTGAAAGCCAGCAATCAGCCACACCCCTGCAGGGCGCACATGCTTTTCGAAAGAACGATTTCTCGCGCAATGTTTACATCTTTACAGAGCGATAATCTGGGGGGGGGGGGAAATCAGCTTGGGAAACAAGTTGCCTTGGGAATCCTCTATATCAGGCTAGGAGCATTATTCGCCTGGAAATTCTTCTTCAGATAAGGGGTGCCATCTAGTGGCACCTCTGCAAAGCACAATATTAAGGTGGTTTTTTTATATAAGGGTGGGCTTGCTGAAATATGGATTATCTAGCCCAGGTTTCTGCTCACACAGTGGCCAACCAGAAGCCAATGGGAAGCGTGCAAGCAGGACTTGCACAAGAGCGCTTTCCCCAGCAACTGGCATTCAGAAGCATGCTGACTCCAACAGTGAAGGCAGAACATATCTAGTAATGTCAATGGCTATGAAGTGCTTTCGTCTGTCCTGAATTTTCCAACATCCAGCTTCACTGAATAGCTCTGAACCCGAATGACCCTGTGCATAACATCTTTCTTTCCAGAGATGGAAAGAAGATTCTGTGCCAACCAAGGAGGAGGAGTGGCAGACTAAATTAATGGGCTATGCCGAAATGGCAAAACTTACAGAAGCAATCGGAAACCAAGAGAGGGAAAACTTTTATCAAAGATTGGGGGAAATTTGTGGATTACCTGTAATGTTATTTCACACATATAAGTTCATTAGCAGGATCAAGTTAAACCAAGCAGCTAAAATTAATGCTGAAAGAATTAATAATTGGGAGTAATGAAGGAAATTAAGTGTTACAAATTGAAAAAAAGGAAAGGAACCATGACAGGGTGTGTGTGTCAAAATATGTATGTTTATTGGGGAAATATCGGATTTGAATTTCTGTTAAAATTCCTTTTTTAAAAAAGCTGAAAAATAAAATTTATAAATAAAATGAGAAAAGGTGCATAACCAGCACTGCCACAAAGACCTTTTCCATCAATTGAGGCACTTGCAATGTATCCAGAGGACATCTGCATTTTTAAAAAACCAAGCTTGATAAAAGAAGACGACGACTGCTGCTTTCCATTTTGTAGACAAATCAGTCTGTTATTCTCATGCAGCAACACTTACGTGTGCTAAAGTAAACCACAGTCTGTGAATGCCTATGGAGAGCAAAATTAAGGGGAGATTTTCCAGCGCTGCGTAGTTATCGTGCAGTTGTATAGAACTGAACACTCAAGTAGAAGATCTCTACAGGTAGCTGGAAAAAACAAGAAAAAAGGAAGAGCAAGAAGAAGGAATCATAGCCAGATTCTGTGTGCAGCAAAGGCTTGTCTTCAGAGGAGGTGGGATTTTGAAACAGGGTTTGTAGTGAATTTTCTCCATAGAAGTGAATGTTTACCTCTTATTTACTTGGGATAACGTAAAGGGGTTCACTTGGACAGCATGAAGGCGAAATCTATTTTTTGCCCTTGGTGAGCCCAGCAGGTGAGCTTTGTTTCTTCGCCGCAAAATTATTGATGAAATATTGGTGATGAAATCAAACCGGCCAGCTATAGATCATGCTGGAATGCCGGCAGATTCTCTTCCTTTGGCATCAAAAAGACATCAAAAGTGGGCAAAACATTCCATGCACAGGGTACCCCAACCTCCTTTCTGGGTAACCATACACCTATATTTAATGGCAGCCAGGCCTAGAGAAAAGCCTCAGATGACTTCGAGTTTGTGGGTGAAGTTGTTTTTATTAAGTTTTCCAAAATTCCACACATACATTTCAATACATAATAAAATCTTCTCTTTTTTTAACACTTCCCATCCCCTTTCCCACGGTGTTTCTGTTTCTCTCCCTCTGCCGTCTTCTCTCTCTTAAACCTTAATAAAACTACTCTAATCTTTAATCCCTTCTGTTGCTCCCAGTTCAAATCCTGCTAGGGTGTTCCTCATACAATAATATTTCTTTAAATAATCCGAAAAGGGTTGCCGTTCTCCCCCCCCTAAAAAAAACCCTTCGTCATTAGGTTCTCTTATTTTAGCTGTTAACTTTGCCAGTTCTGTGTGATCCACCCCTTTGCTTATCGATTCTTCTTCAGTGGATATTTCCGCTTCTTTCCATTTCGTGTGCTTGGAGAATCCTAGCTGCAGTTGTAACATACATAAACAACTGCTCAATCATCATTTTGGGGACTTCTGTCCCCATCATCCCTAAAAGAAAAGCTGCAGGGTTGTTACTGTTGTTGGTATAGATTCCTGAAAGCATTTGGTGCAATCTTCCCACCCAACCCAACCCAACCCCTTTTTCAGGTCCCGGTTTTCCCGCTAAGTCCAGCTCAAAAGTCTGTCTCTCCCCCCCTCCCCCATTTAAATCTCAATCTCTCTCATGCCACGTACCCAGACCCCACCTCAGCAGGCACACTGTTGAAGGGGGAAGGGATCCAGAGTCAGTCCCTGCGAACCTCCCCGTCCTTTTACAAAATCGCTAACCTCCGCTAGGCAAGACCATGGAGATGGGCCACTCCCAAGCCACCAAGGCCGCTGTAACTCATCATAGCTGTCAAGTTTCAGTTTTGAAAATAAGGGATCAGCAGTCTCGCCTATCCCGGGGACAGTCACATGTCAGTGGTGGGCGGAGCCAGAAGCAAAAGTGGGTGGAGCAGCAATGTAAACTCCAAGCGGGCTCGGGCTCGGAGCGGAGCAAAGAGGAGGGCAGCCATGTGCTCCGCGTGATGGAGCCCCATCGTCTTCTTGTCTGATCCCATCAAAACAGGACAGGAAGCAGCAGCTGCTCAAAGGCAGCCAGGCTCCGCCCGCCAGCTAACCCTATTGGCCGGCTGAGGGGCTCGGCGGCAACGGATAGGGGCTGATGCAGGGGGAGGAATACACCCCCCTGTAAGCACGGGAAACGGCTCCCACTTGCTTTGAGGGCTGAGGCTTTTCTCTCCAAGTAGGCGAGGTCTTCCCACCCAGTCCCTGGCCAGCAGGGGAGGAGCTGCTTCCATTAAAAACGGGAAATTTAAGGGAAATAAAAAATAAGGGAGAGCAGCAGGAAACTGCTTGAAATAAGGGAGAATCCCGGGGGAAACGGGATACTTGACAGCACTGTAACTCATATACACAAGAGGATGGCTACATAAAAGAGCTCCCACTTGGAACGACTCAAAAACATTGTCCTGGTTTTCTACAGGGCTTAGGAATTGCTCCCTTTTGTGGAGTGAAGCTTCTGTGGGGAATGGAGGAGACAGCAGCGAGTTCTTGGGGCTGCCCCTGCAGGTGGGGTGGGAGGAAGAAAATAAGTCTATTTTAAGCTTGCCTGAAAACCTCTCCCAGCATTATGCGCTGCAGCTTCACGGAAGAACGGTTTAATCTCCGTTGCCATCATTAATTTTTGACGGAGGGCACCGCTCGACATCCTGTTTACAGCCCACTAAATCTCCATTATGAAGCTCCAGCTTACAGAGAGAGGGACCCTACGAAGGGCTGCGTTAACTTTTACGATTGCGTTCCAACTCTGAAACGCACAAAGGGAGGAGGGGGGATTAAAAATGCCGCGATTTCTTTCTGGGGGTGGGGGAAGCAGCACCCACACATCAGGAGATGCAGCAAAAGAGATGGTGAGCCCAAGCTCTGCAATGCCCACTAAATTATGGGCATGCTGTTTTCCATTATTGCCATAGTTACCGTATGCTCTACTACGGCCAGGAAGGAGCGGGTGGCGCTGTGGTCTAAACCACTGAGCCTCTCGGGCTTGCTGATCAGGAGGTTGGCAGTTCGAAACCCTGCGATGGAGTGAGCTCTCATTGCTCTGTCCCAGCTCCTGCCAACCTAGCAGTTCAAAAGCACACCAAAAGTGCAAGTAGATAAATAGGTACCATTGCTGTGGGAAGGTAAATGGTTTCCGTCACTGTGTTCTGTTGTGCCAGAAGCGGTTTAGTCCTGCTGGCCACATGATCTGGAAAGCTGTCTGTGGACAAACGCCGGCTCCCTCGGCCTGAAAGCAAGACAAGCGCCGCAACTCCATAGTCGCCTTTGACTGGACTTAACCATCCGGGGGTCCTTTACCTTTTTATGCTCTGCTATTGCCAGGCTCTGGCAGAGCAGCAGCAGTAGTCACCCAGCCCTCTTGGCCCAAATGAACAAGCTGGGGTGTGGTGTAACTTTATTGTGGCTTAACTTACGCAAGCTTGCTTTATGCCAGTTTCTTGTGCATAGATAGCTCCCTTAATAATTAAGAAATTATCAGAGAAAGAAAGATGTTTGAATGGCACACAGGGCAACACATCTGTGCTAAGTAAGTTGCACCGCTGTGGTGTTACGTTGGTCACAAAAAACCGCTGCATGTAAAACCTATTAGTTAATATAGCACCACATTTTCTTAATACAAAGAACCTCAAGGAATAGGTTAAAACATAGATTTGTTGGGTGGATGGGGGGGGCGGGTTAAGTGTTTCTGTGACTAACGCAACATGCTTAAGCAATGAATTTTTAGTGCCCTAGTATTGATGCGGGTGGCGCTGTACGTTAAACCAGAGAGCCTGGGCTTGCTGATCAGAAGGTCGACGGTTCGAATCCCCGCGATGGGGTGAGCTCCTGTTGCTCGGTCCCAGCTCCTGCCCACCTAGCAGTTCGAAAGCACGTCAAAGTGCAAGTAGATAAATAGGTACCGCTCCGGCGGGAAGGTAAACGCGTTTCCGTGTGCTGCTCTGGTTCCAGAAGTGGCTTAGTCATGCTGGCCACATGACCCAGAAGCTGTACGCTGGCTCCCTCGGCCAGTAAAGCGAGATGAGTGCCGCAACCCCAGAGTCGTCCGCGACTGGACCTAACGGTCAGGGGTCCCTTTACCTATACCTATTGAGAGCCAGTGTGGTGTAGTGGTTAAGAGCGGTAGACTCGTAATCTGGGGAACCGGGTTCGTCTCCACTCCTCCACATGCAGCTGCTGGGTGACCTTGGGCTAGTCACACTTCTCTGAAGTCTCTCAGCCCCACTCACCTCACAGAGTGTTTGTTGTGGGGGAGGAAGGGAAAGGAGAATGTTAGCCGCTTTGAGACTCCTTCGGGCAGTGAAAAGCGGGATATCAAATCCAAACTCTTCTTCTTCTTCAAACTCTTGAATCAGTATTGGTTCAGTAATCACGATGCATGTGAATATGTATCAACACTTCCAGTGAGAAGGGAAATGTCTAGGAAATTTCACTAGGGTATATGAAAGGTACAGTGACATCTAGCGGCTAATATAGTGAAGAAGAAATTGTTTTAACTCTCTGCCTGCCAGGGGCTCCATACCAAAGGCAGATTTTCAGAGAAATATCTGCAGAGACCAGAGTGCTGACATTCATTTTTTGCACTCAAGCCAGTTTTGCAAAACTCTCCCTCTCTCGTCCATAGTATGGACAATTTTTCAGGATAGCCACGTGTACATACAATCTGGGCCACATTTCAAGTTATCATCTCCCCCACAAGCAGCCGTATTCTTATGTGGGGTACAGCAGTTGATCCTTTCAGAAATGTGAATCCAGAGAAACCCATGAGGTCCTGACTGAACAAATTAAGTCAACAATTCCCAAGAAGAGAATTCTGGCAGAGATTCGAGGATGGAACCTATAATTTATATGTTGCTTTGAGACATTTCTGTCACGAGCAATGAATAAATGCAATAAAAAGAATAGCAGTAATAATTACTGATAAGGTTCGATTTGGAGAAAACTCCATCCAACTGTCTAAAACAATGGAACCATGTACATAAGTGAGATCAATGAAAGCTTGTTCCAAACAATGTGTGTGTGCTTAATAATTCTGCTTTTCTGGACATTATTTCTTCATGTTGTGGAGTACACAAAGCGATAACCATCATTGTTTATCTTATTTTTAAAATATTTTATTTTTAAAGTGTAGCTTTCATAACACATCTTCAGTCTAACCTAGTTAATGTTGAGTATTGACTTGTTTTCTTTTTAATGGCTGAAGGAGCTGACATGTTTTTATTTCTACAAGATTCAGGTAGAAAATGTAAACTTCATTTTACTCCCAGAGATTCTTAACAGCTCATAATTTAAAGACCAACTAAGTTTGTTCTTGGTATGAGCACACGAAAGCTCATACCAAGAACAAACTTAGTTGGTCTTTTCCCCATTTTTCAGAAATAGTTTGACATAAATACAATCCAATACTTTCCAACTAATATATGTATTTTGAACTCCCCCTCCCCCACTCCTTTTGGGCTTTCTTATATTTTTAAATTTATAACTCTGCATCTCCTTCAATACTCCAATTATTAATTGCTTCCTCGTTATCTTTTGACATTAATTTCAACTGTTTGGTTTAAGTTAATCCTGCTAATGAACTTATATGTGTACAGTAACATTTCAGATAATCCACAAATTTTCCCTAGTCTTTAATAAAGCTCCCTCTCTTGGTTCCTAATTGCTTCTCTAAGTTTTGCCATTTTGGCATGATCCATAACCCATTAATATAGTCTGTGATGACTCCTTGGCTAGTAAAGAATCTTCTTTCCATTCCTCAGCGTAAACCATCATGGCTGCGGTCATAGCATACATAAACTATTTCTTTTCAAAAAATATTTTGGTAACTCTGTACCAATTACCCCTAAAAGAAAAGCTTCTGGTTTGTTGTTTTTCTTAGTAAAAGTTATTTTAAACATTTTCTTCAATTCATTATAAATCATTTCCCAGAAAGCTTTTACAATGGTACCTTGGTTCTCAAATGCCTTGGTTCCCAAATGCCGAAAACCCAGAACTAAGTGTTCTAGTTTTCAAACGTTTTTTGGAAGCCGAATGTCCGATGCGGCTGTTGGCTATTGTTTCCGGGGCGCCTGCACCAATCAGAAACCACGCCTTGGTTTTTGAACGTTTCGGAAGTCAAACAGACTTCCGGAACAGATTAAGTTTGGCGCTTTTGTTTCTGCTATTTATTTTATGTTTTTGAGGCTTTTTCGGTTAATTTGTTTTTGTGCCTGTGTGGAACCCAGTTCAGCTACCGATTGATTGTGTGACTGTGGAAATGGATAAAAGCCCCCCATCCAAACGATGACTGTCATCAGTGCAGGTAAGAAAAGAAATTAATTTTAATTTTTATCACCTAGAACACTGTCTTATTTTATAGTTCAGTACATTGATTCTTGCTTTCATTTTATGGATGAATGGTCTCATTAGATAGTAAAATTCATGTTAAATTGCTGCTTTAGGGGTTGTTTTTAGAAGTATGGATTAATTCGTTTCTAAGGGAAAGCACTCCTTGGTTTTGGAAAGCTTTGGTTTTGGAACAGATTTCCAGAACGGATTAAGTTTGAGAACCAAGGTACCACTGTATACTCTTACAAGACCACCACATATGGAGAAAAGTACCTTCTTTCTCTTTACATTTCCAGCATGTTTGATTTTGAGGTCAAGGGTCCATCTAGTTCAGCATTCAATTTCCCAGAGCAGCCAGGTGGTCAGGCGTCCTGAGGATCCTCATAAACCCGTCTGGAGGTTGGCTTGTTTATAGCCACTGCTATAGAGAAGTCTACTGCCTTTCAATATGGAGGCTCCATTTAGCTAACGAATTTAGCCACCAATTTCCTTCATGGATGTGTCAAATCTAAGCCACTCTCTTTGGGCAGCTAATTCCATAACCTTTTCCGTTAAAAAGCAGTTTGAATAGATGCTCTCTTTTGTCAGTCCTGAGCTTGCTGCCAGTTAATTTAATTGGGTGACACACACCCCTGAGTATGATCTCTGCTGGTACAAACGATGAACAGGAATTCCTCTTTTCAAATGCAAAAGATCTGTATCGCGAATGAAAACAACCAGAGGAAATGCAGCAATGACATTTATTGGAAATTCTCCAAATGGTACATGTGAATAAGTCCAACTTAGGGTGAAACTTTCTCGGCCTCTAAAAAAAACAAAAAGTTCTGAAAAAAATTGCAATGTGCGCCTCAACAGGTTGATCAATGCAGTACACAGTTCTACGGGGCTGGTTCTGTATGCACAATATTGCTTCAATTGAAATTGCAAAAAAAGAAAGGAGAAATACTTTCCCCCTTCCATCTGGGAAAATGCTATTATTAGTATGACTGCACTGGATTCCATGTGAGCTTATTCATTTATTCCATATTTATTTCAGCTGCAAGAAAATAATTCTAGGCACAATCTATTAGAAATCTGTCTTCCACAGTGGGATTTCCTACAAGGTCAGCTATTTGTTTCATCCACTCCTGCTAGACTGTGCCCCGTGATGATCACACCATTAGTGTTTTCAGCTAACAAGAAAAGACTGGTACTGCCGTACTAAATCAGCAAACCAACTTTGTTGTCCCTCGGATTTGCCTGTCGCTTGCATTATGCATTTTGCAAAGGAAACACTGACAGGTGCCAGTCCCGTTTCTCTTCTGAAAACGATGAGAATTCCATCCAGAGGTGCATGAATTTCAATTGTTTGGAAAACAATATACCGTATTTTGCGGCGTATAAGACGACCCCCCCAACTTTTCCAGTTAAAATATAGAGTTTGAGATATACTCAACCGCAGATTCTCCACCCGGCGTATAAGATGACCCCTGACTTTTGAGAAGATTTTCCTGGATTAAAAAGGAGTCTTATATGCCAGAATATACAGTATATATATATACACACACACACACACACACTTACTTGTTTGGCAGCTATTGTGTGTCTGTGAAGCCTGGTTGCTGTTTCTTCAAGGCAAAGTACAGCAGGCATGTGTGATTTGTAGGAAAGAAGCAACAGGCAAGAGAAGAGTGCTTAACACTTTCCCCCCAGTTGAAGATCCCACAGTGAGTCTGGCTGCTCTCACAAAGGAAGAGCGTTTCACTCCATGCAAGATTTCTTGTTGTGATTTGAACATTCATTCATTCAGTGGTTTTTTTTTTCTAAAAAAAAATGTTTAGGGGTACTCTCATTTTCCTACTCATATTGAAATACTGCCCCACATTTACAAAGGAAACATTGGCACTCTCTCCAGCTCACCCCCCCCCACCTATGAGTAAGACACTTGGCTGAATTTGGCACTTGGCTTATTATTATTATTATTATTTTTTAAAAAAAGCAATACCTGGAAAAATGTAACAAATAAATCCCCACTGGATGTTACAGTAATTCGATTCAAGCATGTTCCCACAAATGCAAATTTCCTGTGCATGATCAACTGCTATTTTCATAGCTCCCTCAGATCAAATATTGACTTCAGGGTCGGGTCTACAAGACAGAAGTGGCTTCCGAAAACAACAGATCTTCAGCGCTGTGCAAAAGCAGAGACTGATGAAAGAACAGAAGCTTCCGGGGAAAAAAGCTCGAACTGTCTATTGGTATTGAATCCTGCTTCTAAACTAAATGAGAAAAGGTACGCTGCAGAACAGATATCTTAAGCTGAAATGTACTAACCACTAGATTTGGACGAAGAGTTCCCTGCAGAGTAAATACGTCTATATGCTTCTCTGTGGCAGGGGCATATTTGAGGCATCATAATAGTCTACATAGAGAATCCTGAAGTTTTGTCAGTGCCCATATCCCAATAAAGGGGGGGAAAACTGGACGGCTCATTGGCCCTTTGCACACAGAGAGGTTGGGGGCTCTTACAAGGTTTCTTTGGCTCACTGAAACCATGTATTCATCGCATATTAAGCTGCATGAAGCAGCATTCAAATCGAAGGTTATTTTATGTGCCAGCAGACAGGCAGAAACTCCATGTAACGTTATCTGTTGGTGTGCTTCATGTGAGAAGACAGGCAGAAACTCCATGTAACGTTATCTGTTGGTGTGCTTCATGTGAGAAGACTGGCGATAAACGAAAACTTTGATTCTTTCCCCCCATAAAATAATTCCTACACTTACAGAGCTAGTGTGTCAGAGGGGAAAGCTACCTTGGAAACACATGCCAGTTCTGTATATGAAGGGAGTATTTTATTTCAGGGAGCGTTCACACGTTTCACAGCCAACCTGCTATTCATCATGGTGTATCTGCAGCAAGATACATCACGCGAAATTTCCAAGAGCCTGTTTCAACTCTGAAATTTCACACCACAGTGAACCGGGGGAAGAGGAGCTGCTTCCAACCTTGGCTTTTCCTGCCTCCGGTGGGGAGAATAAGGCATGGCCGCTTCTCCGCATGCAGGAGAAAAGCAACCTGGCACCATTTTAACTCTCCTCAACAGCTGAGCCGCAAAATGACAGCCGGTCAGGATTATTCTTGGACGTATGTGGATGTCAGCAGAATGAACTGCAGGAACGTAAGAGCTTACGGGGATGTCCTCCACAAAAATGGCCAGAGACACACACACAAACACATATAGAAAGAAACCTTACACGAAACACAAAAGAAATCCCCAACTAAAATGGAAAACATGCTCTTCTTTGGAGGGGAACAATTACATTCTTGTTTTCTTTTCAAGTATTAATCAATGTATATAAAGACAACATGTCCCTTTCACTAGATCCGGAGAACATACTGAAGTTACCAGCGGTTCAAAAGGGTGGAATTCATCTCTTTCCCTTCACACCACTCCTAAATATACATCTAACTGTCTTCTTTAGATTCATCTTCTTTTTCTTTCCTTTTTTTTGCATTGCTATTTATGTACACCCATTATTAAAAACATTTAACCTGGGATTTGCATATCAAGATTTTAAAGGCCTCTCCGCTGCTAGAAGAATCCCAGTACCCGTGTGAGATTATGCAGATACCTTCTGTGTTTGTCATTTTCCCTTTTCTTTATTGTTCGAAACCGTGTTGCCTGCAACGCTTCACCTATGGCTTATTTCTAAATTTTGCTTGGGTTACAGTTTGCTTCCTTTAGAAGCTGTTCACAGTCAGGCAGCACCTCTTCCGGCAAGTATTTGCAGATTTTCTCAATAGTCTTTCTATAGAGCGCCTTCTCTTCTTCCAGAGACTGGATTAAGCTCTTCATCTTGCTCTCCCTTTCCAAGACGACTTCCAGGTTCGATTCCACACTCTGGATTTTAGCATGAGCTGCCTAATTGGAAAGCAGGAAAAGGATTATTTTAAAGCAACGAGTGTCCCCGAGAGCAGAAACGCATAGCACCTACCTGCATAAAATGCTTGCAAATACGTTATACAAATTGCTCACTGTTCCCTTCAGGTTCATGGGGGGATAAAGCATTTCCTGTTTGCTCGCCGTTGTCCTTGCGATACAGGCACATCTAATTTCCAGTTCACTGAAAAGAACTAGTTGCACAAAGCTGTTTTATTGTGGATCTTAACTTCTAGTCATAGTCTACTGCACTTTGGCAACAGCCATTCCCAAACCGTGTGCCGGGGTACCACAATGTCTACCTAGCTCCATATTGTCTACACTGACTGGCAGCAGTTCTCCAGGGTTTCAGGCAGAAAGAAGTTCCTCTCAGCCCTCCCTGGAGATGTCAGGATTTGAACCTGGGACCTTCTGCACGCAAAGCAAATGCTCTCCCACTGGGCTATGGCCCTTCTACTCTGCCTTAGATGGATACAACCTGGTGTGTTTTCCTATCCAACCTCAATGAACCTGAAGACCAAACGAAGCATTCACCATCAGATCTGGGTGTTTGGTAAACGTGTAAAAACAGCAGGGGAGAGGATGCAATTTGAAGAGAACTGTTGTCAGGTGTGCCTCACTCTTCCTCCATAATCCTCTTCCGCAGCCACCGAACCAAGGACTGGGAGTTTCCTCTGAGGAAGAGAGGCTGGGATATGGAAATACAGGAGGGCATCAAGTACCCTCTCCTGGTGTTTCTCCTTTTGTTTAGCCCAGACCCAGGTCTTCTGCTAAACATTTAGAGAATCAGAGAGCCTGAACGGACCTATCTGAAGAAGTGGTGCATGCACACGAAAGCTCATACCAAGAACAAACTTAGTTGGTCTCTAAGGTTCTACTGGAAGGAATTTGTTTATTTTTTATTTTGTTTTGAATGGACCTGTTAGGTTTCCTAGGCCAGTGTTTTTCAACCACTGTTCTGCGGCACACTAGTGTGCCACGAGATGTTGCCTGGTGTGCCGTGGGAAAATTACTTTATATATAGTCAATATAGGCACAGAGTTAAATTTTTTAACATTTTCTAATGGTGGTGTGCCTCGTGATTTTTTTCATGAAACAAGTGTGCCTTTGCCCAAAAAAGGTTGAAAAACACTGTCCTAGGCCAAACCCATGTGCCATACCGGTTCTGCAATGCAGGATAAAGTCGCAACATGTAGCTTGGCCCTTGACAGTTTACCTGTAGTTTCTCCAAGAGGTCCATATTCTGCCTCTTCAGCTGATTGTTTGCCCTTTCGAGTTTCTCGGGAGCCTCCCCATCATCGCACAGATTTGAGTTCTCTTGCAGTTCATCTTGCAGAACGTGGTACTCCACCTCATAGGCATGCAGCTGTTTGGAAATATCCATCTCAAAGACCTGCCGACAGAAGAGAAAACCAGCTTCCTTATGAGAGGTCCCACCGTGTTTAGTTCAGGCGAAAAGGACCATCTGAAATAAACAAAGCACGCCTACGAGGATGCCTCATCCAGCTGGTTACAAGAGTCAAGGAGGCGTTCGCAGTTCTCCCCCAGAAGGGATGACTCTCAAGACTAGAAGCTGCTTCTGGATAATGAGCCAGAAAGATGCAATCTTGAGGAATCAGTAGCATGCATGTCCCAAAATGAAGTGTGTGGACCCAAGTGGAACCTGTGCAACTTGGGCTGATGTGGCTACATTAACGCACTTTCTAGACAGGCCAATAAATAGGCGAATCTTACCAGAGGCGGAGAGTAATGTCAGTAGAAGAGTTTGGATTTGATATCCCGCTTTTCACTACCCGAAGGAGTCTCAAAGCGGCTAACATTCTCCTTTCCCTTCCTCCCCCACAACAAACACTCTGTGAGGTGAGTGGGGCTGAGAGACTTCAGAGAAGTGTGACTAGCCCAAGGTCACCCAGCAGCTGCATGTGGAGGAGCGGAGACGCGAACCCGGTTCCCCAGATTACCGAGTCTACCACTCTTAACCACTACACCACACTGGCTCTCAGTGTGAAAGCTATCAGTAAGATAGCTGGGAAATTTTCTTGACCATTTGCCAACATGCTAACTCAAAGAAGTTCCAAGGATTAGCAGCTAAGTTCAAAAGCACATCAAAGTGCAAGTAGATAAATAGGTACCGCTCCGGCAGGAAGGTAAACGGGTTTCCGTGCGCTGCTCTGGTTCGCCAGAAGCGGCTTAGTCATGCTGGCCACATGACCTGGAAGCTGTACGCCGGCTCCCTCGGCCAGTAACGTGAGATGAGCGCCGCAACCCCAGAGTCGGACACGACTGGACCTAATGGTCAGGGGTCCCTTTACCTTTTCAGTTAAAACACACCCAACCACACACACTTGTAATTCCACAAGTACATTTTTTTAAATGCACATACATTTGAAAGATATTCTGATGACATTTTGGAGGGTGCTGCAGATGTGCATTTGTTTGTTTAAAATGTATTTAGCTGTTAACCTTTGACATTTGTGAAACATTTGTACAAAATACAGCAGGCTAAAAATATACATGTATGTATTCGGATGATTATAATAATACCTATACATGAAGATAGGCATATATGGAATTGGAATTGCTCACTTCTATAATGATATAGTATACCTTTTCTTTTATCCTGTTCCGTTAAAATGTTCTCCTTTATTACATATGCATCAAAGAAAGAACATGCATTTAAACCACCTATAACACATGGGAACATGTGGAATGATATTTTTTAAACCAGCAACTGTAGAAATAATTTTTTTTGATTATAGTACTAATGTAATTACCTGGACATAGTTGGGGCTGTTTTTTTGGGGGGGGGGTAGGGGAACACTGTATTTGATTGCTTGTATTTGATTATATGTTGTTCTTATATTCAACAAATAAAATATTTTAAAAAATAATTTTAAAAATACCTCAAATATTGCAATATCTTGAAACTTCAAGATAAAGTTATAACACTGACCCACAGAGAGTGCTCTTTTCAGGCAGTCCTTCACAGAACAGAGTTTTCAATCTCCTCCATTCACCCAGATACAACCTAACCAGCCAGCTCCTTAAAGATGGCTTCACACCAGAGCATGGCACTCCCAGGATGGTGTCAAAGGCACTAACAGCTTGTGCATGAAATTGTTCACAGTAAGCACCCAGTTTGCTGGCTTGAGGTGAAAACTGAAAGAGCCCAGGGTATAAGCAATATGATTCACAGCATTGGGATTACAACCTAATATTTCTCATTAGAACAACAGTGAACTTTACAGAGTGCTTCACGTACATCAGCTCAGTAATCCTTACAAAAAAAAAAACCCTGTAAGGAAGGCCAGTTAATTATTCCCTGAATCCCAGACTCCTGATGGAGGGCAGCTTGCCTCAAGACACTTGGTGAATTTATGGCAAGCCCAGGGGCTTTTGGCTCACAGCTCAGTTCTCTGGGCACTATCGTATAACTGAATGGCCAAGTGATGCATTATCAATGCATTATACTGTTTGTGTGGGGGTGGAACACAGCAGATGTGATTATTACCTGTGTCATAATCTTTTCCATTTGGAGCTTGGTCATGTCTGGTAGAGTGTTTTTCAAAAACTCGACGATGCTTTCAAAAGCCTCACACATCATGATGTGTTCCTCTTGGCTGCTAAGCAAACTTAGTGCTACTTTAAATATGACTTCTGTTCCCTGAAGAAATATTATATCTAGGGCAGAGAACAAAGCATAGATTAGATTGGGTTTCCCATTTAAAACGTGGTTTTATATACATATTTGTGTTGAAGATTCAAGGGGATAAGAAAAAAATAGTCATTTGCTTTGTGTTGTTACATTAAAAACATGTTTTATAATTAACATATACGTCACACATGCTTTAATATTCCAAGTCAAGAATATGTGTCGTGTCTTCTCAAGTAAAATCTGAGCACAACACATGGCTTGGCTAGCATCAGCGAACCGTCACCATGGCCCAAGAGCTAATGAAATGTAGATTATGTTCCTGCAATACACTTTTTTAAAAATTCCTGCAGAAGGATCAGTTTCAGAAAAAAGGAGTGGAGTCTTAAAAAATTGTTCTAGTGCAGGAGGAGTGCCCAAACCACTCAAAAGGATGTTTTGTTACATACAGGTGAAACTCAAAAAAATAGAATATCGTGGAAAAATCCATTTATGTAAGCAATTGTTTTCATTAGCTACTGGAGTTTAATATATGAGATAGACTCATGACATGCAAAGCGAGATATGTCAAGCCTTTGTTTGTTATAATTGTGATGATTATGGTGTACAGCTGATGAAAACCCCAAAGTTGAAATTGTTAATTTGGGGTTCTCATCAGCTGTACGCCATAATCATCACAATTATAACAAATAAAGGCTTGACATATCTCGCTTTGCATGTCATGAGTCTATCTCATATATTAGTTTCACCTTTTAAGTTGAATTACTGAAAGAAATGAACCTTTCCACGATATTCTAATTTTTCGAGTTTCACCTGTACACACATGAATTAGGAAACAGTTCTTACGCATGAGAAGCTGATGTTAAATAAGCCAATGTATGTTAGCCAGCGTAAAGCAGAATTAAATGTGGGTGGTCTGGTATAAATCTGTCACTAAAGGCACTATGATTACGTCAAAGGCATGATGCAGAATAGACACCCCCACACACACAAAACCACCAATTTGGAGGGGTCTATTATTGATCTGCCCAGCCAATACACTGAAAAGCTTCTTACCGAACACTCTGGCTACAAATCCCAATGGAAACTGCGAAGCAAATAAAGTAAGAAACCAGGGGGCAGCATAAAGGCTGGGGCTGATCTCGTTCTCCTCAAGGTGGTTGTAGAGGTCTCTGTGATAATCATGCAGTAGCCTCGACAGCTGGTACATCTGGATCTGTATTAAAATTCGGGAAAGTGAAGAGATTAAGAATTTCTCTGACTTTTTGTGCAGTTTGTACCTGCTATCATAGTTTCCCCAGGGTAAAACCCTGAGGCTGTCTGGGTCGCCTCTCCCTGCGGCTGCTGTTCACATGATGCTTGGTCTGTCCAGAAGGTGTGACCACATGTATATATGCACATATCTAGAATTCACTGCCGTAAGATGCGGTCATAGGCACTAATGCAGGCAGCTTTTCAGATTCGCAGCACCCAAGGTTGTATTTCAGGTTGGTTTATCTAAACTAGAAAATTATCACAGATCTCCCAAATAATGTGTCGTTTGTCCCTTACTGTAACCGATAAACTATGCTGAAACAGTTAAAGTAGTCTCCTGTGAACTAGCACTCTGGGATTTGTCTTCGGAATTCCAAGTGGGGCTGCACAGCTCTCCCTCAAAATTGAGGAACGGAAAGCAGGGAAAACAAAATAAAAAATAAAAAAATCCTTCCAGTAGCACCTTAGAGACCAACTAAGTTTGTTCTTGGTATGAGCTTTCGTGTGCATGCACACTTCTTCAGATACACGAAAGCTCATACCAAGAACAAACTTAGTTGGTCTCTAAGGTGCTACTGGAAGGATTTTTTTTTTTTTTTTGTTTTGACTATGGCAGACCAACACGGCTACTTACCTGTAACTGATATTGATAGATATTGATATTGATCAGAGATATTGATATTGATCAGCTGCCACGTCTTATTACATTGCTAGCAGAGGTTTACACGTAAAGAAAGGCGCCATTTCTGAGTGAGGGAATACAGGTGAAACTCGAAAAATTAGAATATCGTGGAAAAGTTCATTTATGTAAGCAATTGTTTCATTAGCTACTGGAGTTTAATATATGAGATAGACTCATGACATGCAAAGCGAGATATGTCAAGCCTTTGTTTGTTATAATTGTGATGATTATGGCGTACAGCTGATGAAAACCCCAAAGTTGAAATTGTTAATTTGGGGTTCTCATCAGCTGTACGCCATAATCATCACAATTATAACAAATAAAGGCTTGACATATCTCGCTTTGCATGTCATGAGTCTATCTCATATATTAGTTTCACCTTTTAAGTTGAATTACTGAAAGAAATGAACCTTTCCACGATATTCTAATTTTTCGAGTTTCACCTGTAGTTTGCCACATCAGCAGCTCAGCTCTATGCATGCTTCTTGAGTATATAAGCTGCTTCCTGGAGTCCAAGTTTCTAACTGTGGGTCTCTCACTCTGTCGCTGCAACAAGCTGAGCGAGGATGAAGGCCGGCCATGAAGCGAGTTAGCTTCTAATACCGTGATCCTCTGCTTTATCGCTTCCACCGAAAGCACCGAATATAGTCATGGAGCAGAATATTTGGCAACAGAGTATGCGGTGAATAGTGTAAACTGCTGAGATGGTTGAGAAAAACACAGGGAAGGGAACTGCCCAACAAGCCAATGGGAACTTTTAAGGGACCACACAGGAACGCTGGAACGTGTCCAGAGGAGGGCAACCAAAATGGTCAGAGGCCTGGAAACGATGCCTTATGAGGAACGGCTTAGGGAGCTGGGTATGTTTAGCCTGGAGAAGAGAAGGTTAAGGGGTGATATGATAGCCATGTTCAAATATATAAAAGGATGTCATATAGAGGAGGGAGAAAGGTTGTTTTCTGCTGCTCCAGAGAAGCGGACACGGGGCAATGGATTCAAACTACAAGAAAGAAGATTCCACCTAAACATTAGGAAGAACTTCCTGACAGTAAGAGCTGTTCGACAGTGGAATTTGCTGCCAAGGTGTGTGGTGGAGTCTCCTTCTTTGGAGGTCTTTAAGCGGAGGCTTGACAGCAATCTGTCGGGAATGCTTTGATGGTGTTTCCAGCTTGGCAGGGGGTTGGAATGGATGGCCCTTGTGGTCTCTTCCAACTCTATGATTCTAGGAAACAGTGGTAAGAGAGGTTGTACCAAGTACGACGAGAGATCAGAAACCAGAGGGAACCAGGTGGCAGGCCACATTTAGTTCATGAGCCTTCTGCAATGCTGCCTCCAACCTCCCAGTGTAACGTCTTTCTCCCAAGCGGAAGCCCATTTCTGCCTTACCTGTAGCGACATCATGTCCGGCCTGTACTGCTTCCGGAAGCCGAGGTCGTACATGAGGAATTTGAGCATTTCGAAGGCTTGTTCTTCGCTCATGTGGAGGAGCAGCACCCCAGCTACAAAGCTGATGCCTTGGCAGTAGCCCACCTCCTTGTCCAGCAAGGAATAAGCTTTCAGAAGATTGAAGAGGGAGAGCTGCCCTGCTCCTAACTGAGTAGAGAAGTAAGGATGTGTTGGGAAGGTCCTTCCTGGTGGGAAAAGAGAGAGAGAGAGTTGTCATCTGGAATGAAGAACTCACAGGACACTCAGAATAAAAACCGTCAGAAGTTTTATTACCAGTGTAAGTAAACTTAATTGGTCTCTAAGGTGATACTTAGGATCCTGAAGTTGAGGCTCCAGTACTTTGGCCACCTCATGAGAAGAGAAGACTCCCTGGAAAAGACCCTGATGTTGGGAAAGATGGAGGGCACAAGGAGAAGGGGACGACAGAGGATGAGATGGTTGGACAGTGTTCTCGAAGCGACTAGCATGAGTTTGGCCAAACTGCGGGAGGCAGTGAAAGATAGGCGTGCCTGGCGTGCTCTGGTCCATGGGGTCACGAAGAGTCGGACACGACTGAACAACAACAACAAGGTGCTACTGAAAGGAATTTTATCATTTGGGAAGCCAGCCATGAGTGTAACTAACTAGCTTCCAATGTGATTGCTTACACACATACACAGATATAACCCTTGTACAAATGGGAAGCTTTTACCACATTTCCTAACCATGGGCAATAGTCAACTAAGTTTTACTCAGAGCAAACCCATTGAAATCAATAGACCTAACTTAGTCATGTTCGTTATTTTCAGTGGGTCTACTCTGAGTAAACCTTCATTGACTACCACCCTATTATCCATTAGCAACAAGAATGTTAAGCTTCTCTTTCGTCTCTCGGCAGGACTTGGAAGTCTCCCTCTCTCTCGGTTCCTTACACTGTGCTACTCCTGGGCCGTGGTCATGAGAAGTGTGAAAATGAACCATCCTAAGCAAATGAAAAACGGGGTGCTTATTACTGGGGGCAGTTTCCAGGCATAACAACTGGCAGCCATAAAGCAATAAACGTAAGCATGCTGCAAGATTTGGGTGGCACAGCAGAAGCACAGAACTGAACACTAGGCACAAAATTCAGGTTCCCAAAAGAACTCTTTTTTTCTTTTTTTTTGAACGTCAGATTTCTAAGCCTCGTGGCTAAAATATGCAGCTGCATGTTTACAGATAGTGCCACCTAACGTTTCAGAAACCAGAGTGGGTGGCTGAATAAGACTTCAAGGAATGAAGAGTAAGTCTTCAGCGCTCACAGAGTTGTTTACCTGGAGGCTAGCAAAACAAAAATGAATTTATGCACATTAAGAGGTGTTATCCTGGTACTTCAATGGTACAATTTATACAATTTGCAGAACCAGATCAACTTGGAACAAGTCCCGTCCCGTCCCCTCCCCCGCCCTCCAACCTGTTCATGACCTAAAGTCCTGACTATGGGGGAAAAAGTTACCTAGGTCTACAAGGATCGCATGTTGCTGAGATGTCAACTGTTTCAGGAGTTCTTTGTAAGAGATATCAGGGGGTTGCTGTTTATTTGGTAGCCGGTGCCTTACGCGATGCTGCACAGCAAGAAATTGCCATATTTCTCCCCGGCGACTTTTGGGAACACCTGAACACAGAAGATACAAAACAAAATTATTCAGGGGGATTGTGCAGTGGTTTAAGAGAGTTCACTACAAATATAAAGATTGCCCATTTCTAATTTATAACCATTGGGGTCATTATTTTGAACTTCTACACACTCTGTTCCACATGAACACTTTCAACATCTCATTCATTGCAGCCTCACAACGGGGCAAAAATAAAATAAAATGGGATCCTTTTGCCGGCCCAGTGACATTCTTCAGGAGCCTCAGAATTTTCAGACCTATTTTCTGAGTTTTAGGGAAATAGTTTACTTTTCCACCCAAACTCAAGCGGAGCACTCCCTTTCTCTAGTTATAGCCCAGAAATCTTTATTTGTCAGTCGCACCTTTCCCAAGACTCAAAGGGACGACGATTACAGAGTTTTCAACTGAAAATGCAAGGCAAGAAATGCGAGGGGAAGTCACCAGAAAAATGTCAGTGCTTTGCATCAGGCTCGTTCCCGGCATATGTTCAAATAGATGAAAAATGCAAGGTCTCCAAAAAACAAAACAAAAAAACCACTCAAAATTACCATCTTTCAGAGTTGCATGGATATCTTCCATGTCACATCTAATCTTGGCTCTGCAATTCAACAGCTTCTTATCCCAGATATTGATAGCGTCTTTCTGACAAGTACCAACTTCCTCATAGTCCAGCTTAACCTTTCTGGACTGGAGCTCATCTCTGCTTGCTGCAAGAGAGAACACAAGGCACAGACCATTTCAGATGATGGACCACAGATCCACATTTAATTCCATGTATGTCTGGCATGTAGGCCACATATCAGGTAATGTCACGTGGACCATCCCACAGGCCTAGGTTTAGGAAGGCATGTTTGGGGGGCAGTGACACACAGCACTGTTCTCTTACTGTGCATGAGCTCTGCACACTTACAGCCTTGTACAACCAGCCCTTAAACTAAAGCTGTAGAAAGTTCGGTAAGACTCAATAATAAATAGCAGAAGACTTTCTTTAAAGCTGTGGGAAGGTGAGAACATGCACTCAGTTGTCTCCCCTGCGCCAGCCCGGAACACAAGCTCCTTCTGTCCACACAAGGACAGATGATCTGACTTCCGCTGTATGGTTCACAACGTGATTATCCCGTCTTAAAGTTAATCACTAGATTTGGTGGAGTTGCAAAGAACATGGCGCTTGAGTAGATGGAAGCAGCACATGCAAGACGTAAAGCTACAATTCCATCACTCAAATTCCATCACTCAAGCTACAATTCCATCACTCAAACTGTGAAAGTGCTATTCTATCATCTGCAGTGATTCAAATAGTGGGTTGCCTATAAGGAGGGGTAGAAAAGATTTTCCTTACGTGCATCTTACCTTCTATAAAAGAAAATATAATTCAAGCTTCCTCGACAGCATTAAGAAGAATAGGAAGTATTTTTATTAGTATTTTGTCAACAAATTTCATCTGATGATGATTAAGCAAAGAGGGTGTACGGGCAGGGGAAAAAAATTGCACAAAGGCAGGAGTGAAATCTGCTGCAACTTGCTTTATCAACATAACTCTCTGTGCATGGAAAGGTGAGGGAGAAGGGAGGCAGGTTTATACGTTGTCTCAGCCATCGAACGATGCAGTGTTAAATGCTATGCGATACAGCAAAGAGTTTGAAGCTGATGCAAACCAACCAGCTGAAACACACTGATTAGAAACTTCCACTCAAGCAGAATTCCCACTGCCACAATTTGTTTTCTCATTTTCACCGCTTCGTAATTCAACGTTATTATGGAAGAAAGAGGTGTTTGCTTTATGCTTTTTTTAAACCCACAAAACTACGAAAAAAGGGATTACAAGGCACTCCCATCTACATTTTCTTCACAAGCATCTCTGCTAAACGGTGTATGATGCAGAAGACCATGTGCGCCACCTAGACAGTTCAAATAAGCTAAAAATAAATAAATGAAACAAACAAAATCCAAAATCTGTGGTAATGTTTGAAAAGTTGAGTGTCCCATTTAAGGGCCTGCTTTTCTCTCAGCCACCTCATTAGAGCTGAAGATATATGAGTGAGGGACTATGTGTGTGTGTGTGAGGGGGGGAGAATACAACACATACAAACTCCCAACTTTCTCCACATAGAAAAAACCCCCCAGGATGTTAGGAGTGGGCCCAGCACTGATCACCCTCAGTACATACAAGAAGTTGCAAAAGATTTAATTTTCAGCTTTACCACTAGCTTCTGCTGAATTTATAAGCTGGCTCGGATATTTTGTGCACGCTAAGACAGTGACATTCCAGAGGCAATGTTCGAAGGACATTAGTTTTAAAGCCTCCTACCCTTGAGAAGTCCTTTCCACGTCGTTTTTGTGTGCCAAGGAACACTTTTATAGAACAGAGGATGTTAGGACTCACGTGGAATGGTGGGACATCGCAATGACCTGTATAAACTGACAATGTGCCCTAACCTATGCACCAAATTACTCTTTTTGCCGGTGCATTGATGGCAAAGAGCAAAAACAGGTAGTCAAGTTTCCCTAAAGGCAGCCAGGCAATACTGATCTCCTTGGCCAACTCCTGAAGAACACAGCTGAAAACTACTGTGCTAGCAAGAGAACAGAAAGGAGCAGAGAGTCTAGCCAGAGGCAGAAAGTATAAAACAATTAACTGGGTGGTGATACAATGACTACTGCAGTCAACACAAGACAATACTGTATCCCCAGTTTAACAAACTGAAGGACATCGTCCTCTTCCTATGCTCCTCCCGATGGAAACATGCAGACGGGGACAGATATGGCCCTGCTTTAAGTCGTTTACATACTGTCTTCTCTTGTATATCGTTTACTACAAAGCTCAATGACTAAGCTTTTTAGCGACGAAACGTCAGATTACCGGAACAAAGTCATAAAATCTATTTCGGAAAGAGAAGAAATGAGCACTGATATATATTACAAGCGAAGTCTTTATTCACCGTGTTTGCTAATGTTTAAGTTAAAACCAATTTGGGAAAGAAACTACTTCCGCCATTTTTGTGGACTCTGATTGGTTTATTGTTTGTTTGCAGGTAGCTGCCTTGGTGATATTATCTTGTGTTGATTTGAGAGCAAAACTGGCAAGAAGGAAAGAACGGCAGCAAGGGCCGTGAAGCTGGAGGCAAAATTGAAAGCAGGAACTGCCTATCATCTTATATAGATAAAGGAAAATACAGTGGTACCTCGGGTTAAGTACTTAATTCGTTCTGGAGGTCCGTTCTTAACCTGAAACTGTTCTTAACCTGAAGCACCACTTTAGCTAATGGGACCTCCTGCTGCCGCTGCGCCGCCAGAGCACAATTTCTGTTCTTATCCTGAAGCAAAGTTCTTAACCTGAAGCGTTATTTCTGGGTTAGGAGTATGTAACCTGAAGCGTATGTAACCTGAGGTACCACTGTAAACATAGTTTTAAGGTGCTGAACTGCAACAGGGATCGCCGGTCCAGCCAGACCCAAAAGCCATGTCATTTGCTTAAACAGTTTTTTCTTAATTTT
This sequence comes from Lacerta viridis, assembly GCA_900245905.1. Lineage (NCBI taxonomy): Eukaryota > Metazoa > Chordata > Lepidosauria > Squamata > Lacertidae > Lacerta > Lacerta viridis. The sequence continues at coordinate 443,911 of OFHU01004304.1, read as the reverse complement.
GTGACGCATACCGAAAGCCTTTATATTGAAGGGCAAAAGGTAAGCCCATGAAATTTGCCATTCGCACATCACTATTTCATTAGCTACTTCTGCTTCAAGTTTCACAGGGAATTCGTAAACTGATCCCTGGGACTGGAAGGCGAGCAACATCCTCAACCATTCTTTATCTCAACCTTCACTAACCTTCCAATTTCTGGTTTTCCTTTTCCATCCGAAGTAGCAGTATCTGCTGATGGATGGCTTTTCTCCACAGACTCTGCAGCTCTTCCGAGTTCTTTTTCTCCCCAGTCTTATCTTGAACATCATCGTTTTGCAATAAGGAGACAAGGGGGTCTTCATCAAAAGATCGTGCAAGAGGAGACAGCGGCAACAATTCATTTACATCACCTCCATCTGCAAAATATTGCTGCATTAGCCATGGATTTATTAAACACTATTTGAGAGCATATTACTGCATATGCTCACATTCACTCATCTCCCTTTTCTCTCCTCTTGGGAGAGAGACCTGGGTTACTGGGGTTTTGGTTTTTTGCTTATTCTGCAGAAGTGCCATGTACATTGATGACACTCTATAAATAATAACAGTAGTACGTGGTATTTTAGTCTGTGCTCCAGCACTCAGCAACATATAACTGAAGCCCATGGACCTAAGGACATGTTGCTACAAGCCCAGCTGGACCCTCATAAGAAAGCAAGATGGGACTTTTGTAATGTCACCCTGATACAGCCTAACTCTGGGTTTATTATCTCATCCAATACTACTTCACACAGCAGTCAGCAAATTTGTTTTAAGATTCTTTGCATCCACAGTTTGCCCTGCCAGACAGACAGACGAGCCATTCTAACAGTCAGTGTCACCTATTGCATGTAATTTTGGAAATCAAGTGCTAATGAGCATTCGTCTTCTGTGGTTCTGCTGAATATAACAATCAAGTCAGAAAGTGCCAGCAGACATACATAATTCTGCAAGTTTTGTTCTCGAGAGTAAAGTGCCAGGACTATATATTCCCTTAATGTGCCGTAGATCGGCTTTAGGGAAAGACAAAGGTTGAAATGCTTGAACCCTTTCTTTCTGGCCTATGGCCTCCCTTGAATAAATACTTCCTAACAGCTAACAGTGTTTCCGTGTGATGCTCTGGTTCACCAGAAGCGGCTTTGTCATGCTGGCCACATGACCCAGAAGCTGTACACCGGCTCCCTCGGCCAGTAACGAGATGAGCGCCGCAACCCCAGAGTCGGACATGACTGGACCTAATGGTCAGGGGTCCCTTTAACTGCTAATTGCCAGATGCAATTAGTGTTCCTTTTGATTTAGCATCCAGAACTGTTACTAGAGCACTCTCCAAGCAGCAGAGCCTGTCAATAAGATAACTGGATATTATCCAGCTTAGGCATTGAAAGCAGTATTGCAGTGAACTTGCAATTAGCCGAAAGTTTCCTCCAGGGGTGAAACTTTGCCAATCTTAACCAAGAGTTGATCTAGCTTTGCTCAGTTGGCCTTCATTACCTGAGACAGATCTGGTGACCTGGCACCCCCCCCCCCATCTGCCTTTTTCTGTGCTAAACGGGACACAAAGTATTTCTAACATATTCTTTTAAAACCAAGGGAAGATGGCCCATACCATCTGCATCACATCTGATTCATAGCATCTGAAAGGCAGTATGACACAGGCCCAAATGATGCAAAGTGGTTGACAAGCACGGTGTGAAGGAAGAGGAGAGATAAATTTTTGTCCTTCCCTTTTAACACTAGGAGTCATCCAGTTTAACTGGCTGGCAGGAGATTCAGAAGAGGCAAAAGGAAGGGATGTGATCACTTGCTTCGATTGTCTTAAATGAGGACTGGCAAATTCATGGAGGACAGGGCAACATGTAACAATATTAACTCTGGTTGCCAGTTAGTTGCTGAGAAGCAATGACATAATGAATTTCCCTCAGACTCTGCTTGTGGGCTTTCCAGATGCACCTGTGGATGAGGAGGATATTGGGCTAGATCAGGGTTTCCCAAACTTGGCCCTCCAGCTGTTTTTGGACTACAACTCCCATCATCCCTAGCTAGCAGGACCAGTGGCCGGGGTGATGGGAACTGTAGTCCAACAATATAGCTGGAGAGCCAAGTTGGGGAAACCCTGGACTAGATGGACATTGGATCAGATCCTGTAGGATTCTTCTTATGTTCATTAGCCTGTTGCCACCAGACACCTACTCCATATGACTTCCTTAGCTGTAGCTTGAGGTCAAGGCAGTGCTGGTGACAAAAGATACGTTGCATAATATAGTTGTTAACCAAATGTTACCAGGGAGGTCAGAAGGAAACATGATTCGGAAGCAGATAGGAGGAGATGTGGCCATGTGTTTCTGGAGACAACTTAAGTGGTTACTCTTAGAACAACATGTTGAAAGATACAGGGATAGTCAATCATAGACTTGACTCCGACTTCGACAGCGTACTGCCACAAAAAAGCCAACTACCTGGGGAAAAAAACCACCCATTTGGAACCTTAAAACGAAACATGCACCTAAGCATATCAAGTATTCAGAACTTGCCAACTTCTTTTAAGAGCGGACTGGGAACTGCCACTCTTAAACAGAGATATGAAGTCGAATCGCCGTTACGTAAACTGCCGCCTCAAAATGAAAACTGACCTTGAAGCTGCATTGCTGAGGGGGATTTCTTCATGGGCGATGCCACCCTTAGGAAGATCCTCTGCCGCCAGGAAATCCGGCGGGGGGTAAGAGTAATTCCGCCAGCATTTAGAGAGTCATTGCTGCACACAGAGGAGGTCCTTTTTCTTCTTTCCCCATCACTGCAGGATCAGGAGGAAAAGACAGCAGCCCAAGTCAGCATCAAGGAAGACGGATAAAAGCCTAGGCATGGCCATGCAAAGCCAGCGGAACAGCCTTTAACACACAAAGGATTACATCCTTTCAATGTAATCGCCATACAGCGAAGCTTCCCAGATCTTTCCATTAAGGACACCGGCCTCATCTGGGCCCAAGTTTTCGCCATATCTTTGTCCTAGGCACTGTATTGTTTCTACAACCAGAAACCTGGAAATTTATCCACAAATCTCCAACAAGTTTCTTGTTAAGTCCCGTACTACAATTTTGGAATCAAACATTTAGAGTTGCGGCAAACTATGTTGCACACTGCATATCTATTTGTGTGGTGTAGTGGTTAAGAGCGGTAGACTCGTAATCTGGTGAACCGGGTTCGCGTCCCCGCTCCTCCACATGCAGCTGCTGGGTGACCTTGGGCTAGTCACACTTCTTTGAAGTCTCTCAGCCCCACTCACCTCACAGAGTGTTTGTTGTGGGGGAGGAAGGGAAAGGAGAATGTTAGCCGCTTTGAGACTCCTTCGGGTAGTGATAAAGCGGGATATCAAATCCAAACTCCTCTTCCTTCTTGAAGGAGGAAAACTGTATATAATAGAACCCTTATTATCAAAATTGGGAGTAGACTCTCTCTGTGTGTGTGTCCCTCATGTCCATATATCTGGAATGTGAGCTAAAAATGTGATTTATCTCAACTTCTAGGTTACCTGAAGACTAGCAATCGCCTTAGGCTTTCTGGATAGATAAGGCTATACAACACAAGGCACTTGATGTGAAAGTCCAAACAAGCATGTCAAGTCTCTCTTTTTCAAATTGCATCCACATTCCACGAGGCTTGTATGTGCATGAAAGCAAATGAATATAGTCAAACACAGAATTACAAAGACTGAACTACGAAAGAGGAAGAAACTAGAGCTATCAAACGGAGACACACATGGGCTTTCAGAGAAAACCCTCTAAACTCTTTCAAAATGCATTGCATTATTGTGACAAAAAGTATGTAGAATGCCTTTATTTGACAATCTTAAATATTTCACATACATAGCAAGTGGGAGAGCAAGTGAGATAGCTTTTATATAAATAATGCACCAAGAAAGAACTATTTTGACCTCTTTTGTTGCCCCCACACTCATCACTAAAATGTTAATTTCTAAACAGGACAGCCATGGACGCTCCCTACTTTAGCTGTGCAAAAACTGAGCTCACATCGATGAATCCTGAGCAATATGTCTTACCGTGGCCCTTTAATTTTCTGATCCCAAGTAATCTAGCTTTCCAAGCAGGTAGCAAATGCAAGTCTTCGCTAGGTTTTTTAAAAAATGGTTTCAAAAAGAAATGGCAAAATCCCCTAGAGATTAGCAAGAGCAGTTTCTTGGGGTGGGGGGGAGTAGTACTATCAACTTTTGCTTGTAAAGTGTAACAGCAGCTTTTAGAGTGAAACAAATGGAAGTAAGACTGCCTTCTGAAAGTGAAATGTGTTTATCGTTTCCTTACATTTTAATTTTTTAAAAACCCCTACATTGAAGCTCCAACCTAGTCCTTTTACTTTAGAGATTGCTCTCACAAGCACACATCACAGTTCCCACCACAAATAAAAAGGACTTCCATTAACCCATACTAAACCCACCTAAGTTTTAATGCACCTTCTTAGACAAAGCAGGGATAAAAGTAACCGAATCAGAACTGCAAAGGAAACCACCGTTCAGTTTCTCACTTTGTGTTCAAATTCTTAAGCTGCTGATATATTGTGTAGCATCAGAAAGGAATTAGCAAAACACTTAAAACTACCTGGTTGGCCATGAACCATGTCTCCATTTAGCCAGCTGTGAGAAGATCTTGTGAAGTTTGCTTCTGCTTTTGCAAACTTTTACAAGAAAAAAAAAGGTTCCTTTAGAATGATCTGGTACCAAAACCACACTGCAATTACAAAAGCCCTTTTTAATCCTTCTTCAAGCTTCATCAGCATAAGCACTGAGCTTCTCCAAATAAATGCAGGGGATTTCCTAAGCAACAACCTCTAGATTTCTTGGTAGCACAGTTGCACAACCAATTTTCAACAAAAATAATTCCCCTTATTTCGTTCACAACTGGAGCGTTTTTGGAATTTTAACCCGCAAGCCGTAACTCACCCAAAAGTAAATCTTTAGAAGTGCAGCATATGAAAAAATTGCATTGTCTCTCGGCTTTGCTTTCAGTTCAACTTCTCCTTTCCTTTGAAGGAAAACAGAAAGCTAAAAGGGAAATTCACGCCTTACCCTGTGTACCTACTCACTGATGTTAGCTGGAAAATGAAAACACACCCAACCGGTGAATAGAAAAGAGCAGCTCAGATGCTTACGACTTTAACTAATGTGTCCTAGGGCTGAAAAATTCCTATCAGTTTTAATCCTCTGGTGGGTTGACTATGATGTTGCTTATCTCTCTCTCTGTATTACTCAGTATCCGAAGAAGTGTGCATGCACACGAAAGCTCATACCAAGAACAAACTTAGTTGGTCTCTAAGGTGCTACTGGCAGGATTTTTTTTACTTTTTATTTTGTTTTGTTTTGTATTGCTCTGAATTACAGAAGACCACACATCCAATTTTCCTGGTTGCCCTAAAAGTGCAAGAAGAAAAACCTAAGCCCTAGATATATAGATAGATTTGCTATTGATGAAATGTCTGAAATATTAAGAAACTCAACAGCTTTACAATTACATATATAACTTGTAAATAAGATGGCCAGTTAGTGAACTGGGAGTGCTCATGACTTAAGTCCGTCACTAACAGTGATAACCTGTTATGACAGAAGAACTACCAACTATTGATGAATGGCAGATGAAAATGATGGACTATATGGAGCTTGCAGAAATGACCGGGAAAATCCGTGACCAGAGAGACGATGCGGTGGAAAAAGAATGGGGGAAATTTAAATTGTATTTAAAAGAGCATTGTAAGATTTAAAATTAGATATATTGTAAAGACAGGATAGGAAGTTAGATAGTTAAATGATTAAGTGATAGGATTAGGATAAGAGATAGAGGTAGTTATTGAGATATTGATATAACATAGTTGAAGAGATAAGTGATGTTAAATAATAAGTTGATGATAGAATATGGATGCAATAGATTTTGGAAGTTACAGAAAGATATTTACAAGGGACGCAGAAGGAGGAGATAGGAGGAAGTCCACTTAAGATGTGAGGAAAATGAAATGTGTTAAAAGTTGAAAGATTTTTGTAGGTTTTTTGTTTTTGTAGTTATTATTTTTGTAGGTATTATTTTATGTTATTGTTATGTTTATTTGTTATGTTTTTTAAAATGTGTTTAATAAGTATTATTTTTTAAACAAACAAACAAACAAAAACAGTGATAACCTGTTATGCATAGTAGGAGCAATAAGAGACCATACAAAAACAGAAATGTGGAGTTGGAAGGGACAAGAGTCTAGTCCAGCCCCCTGAAATGCAGGGATCTTTTGCTCAACGTGGGGCTCGAACCCACGACACCCAGAGTTTCGTGCTCTGCCAACTAAGCTAGGAAGATGAGGCTAAGAAGTTCCTCCCCACAGAAATATTTAGTAAAAAGAGGCCAAGACAGTAAAAGGCTTCCTCCGCCAGGTAGGCAATTTTAGCTGATAGTTGTAAGACAACACGGTTAAAGAGAACCTCTTCAAAGTAGGGCTATATAGGCAGATGAAAATGATGGACTATATGGAACTTGCTGAGATGACCGGGAAACTCCGTGACCAGAGGGACGACGCAGTGGGAGAAGAATGGAAGAAATTTAAAATGTATTTGAAAAAATATAGTAAGATTGAAATTTAGAAGGAACTTGGAAGAAATGTTAGACTGCAGATTTAGAATTATGTTAAGTGTTAATGAAATGTGAAATAATGAATTAAGAAAATAATTTAAGAAATGGATAAGATTTTTTGGAAAATATGGTTGGTACAATGTAAAGAAATTACTAAAGATGAAGGACAATGAACGCAGGAAGGGCAGACATGAGGAAGTCAAGCAACAATGTTAAGGAAAGAAGCAGTTTTTAACAAATAATTTTTTCTTTTTCTTTTTTGTATTTTGCAGTTTGTATAGTTTTTATTTTTATATTTGTGATGTGTTTGTAATTGTTGTATCCATTTATTTTATGTATTTTGTTGATGTTTTGAAAAAAGTTAATAAATACTTTTTTTAAAAAAAACAAAGTAGGGCTACAGCTAGATGAAAGACGCCTCAGTCCACTAATTTAGGAGATACAATTGATCGATTAAATCTGCATATAGTTGCCTACAGTAAATTTTAAAGAAAGAAACATGCATGATATGTGTTATCTTGTAAGAGGCATTCCTCACACAAGAAAAGAATGCTTCTTCTTGGATGGTGCATGTTGCCTATGGCATTTAAGCACTTCCATTAGAAAGGTAATTTTCATAGTTCTGCTGCCTCCCTCAGCCATCGGACAGTGTTTTAACTGCTTAAAATCAGGAACAACATTGCTGCTCCTATTAAAACCCGCATCAACCAGAATGCTAACACCCACTTATTGTTTTCAAAACTCATTGCGGTATTAAACTAGCAAAATAAAGAGATACAGTTTGTTACTGAAGTCGCCACAGCTGAAAAATCTTTTGAGATGGGAGTAACTTCTGTTCTGACATCTAAGCGACATAATGGACTGCTGTTTGGAAAGTGAAATTTCCTTATAATTCCCATATTTAATTTTGTATCCTTATTAAGGCTTTTATTGCCATTAATTTTTAAATTTAATGTGTGTATTTGTCTTTTTGTTGTTCAGTCGTGTCCGACTCTTCATGACCCCATGGACCAGAGCACGCCAGGCACCCCTATCCCCCACTGCCTCACGCAGTTTTGTCTTAGTATTGTTTTATATGAGCTTAAAGCTGAAATAAAGTGATTGATTGATTGAGATGGGAGTTTGAAAGCAAATGACCTTGGGGTGAAGGAGACGCTGGCTAGATGTACTCCAGATATGACTTTAAAGTTCTTATTTAATCACATTTTAAGTTGTAATATGGTTAAATAAAAAATTTTGGTTGCATCAGACAAACATCTGTCACTCTAATAAGATGACCTGCAGGGTGACATTTGGGTTTAGCAGGAAAGAAAGACACATCCCCGTGGTATTTCTCAACTACGGTTATCGCTGTTCTTCACTGAAAATCCTGTAAAGCCAATTAATTCTGTGTGAATCAGTGTGCGCCACTAGCCTCCTCGACTCTCTGGGTCCACGTCCAAAGTTACTTGCATACTCACAAGCCAGTTTGGCAAAGAACGGGACCTGAGACAGAGGGCCACAGGTATGGGCCAATGGACACTCTGCTGGGCCTGCAGACCTCCAGTTAAATAGAACATTGCTTTGGTTCGGTAAAAATAAAATCCAGACAGAGACATTACAAGTAGGCCGAAGCACAATATCCTCCACGTCAGGGTCCACAGACTGCAGTGAAGCCTATGCTTTCGCGAGCAGCAAAAATGGTGAAATCACAATTCTGAAACCATTCAAGTGGTACATAACCAAAGAAATGTACCACTGATACATTTTGACACTTCCCTCATGCACTTGGGGCTTCACAAAACCTTCATCGCCATGCTCAGAAAGTCGAGGGAAAACCACACTTGCTGTATAGTACAGGTGAAACTCGAAAAATTGGAATATCGTGGAAAGGTTCGTTTCTTTCAGCAATTCAACTTAAAAGGTGAAACTAATATATACGATAGACTCATGACATGCAAAGATAGATAGATATGTCAAGCCTTTATTTGTTATAATTGTGATGATTATGGCGTACAGCTGATGAGAACCCCAAATTAACAATTTCAACTTTGGGGTTTTCATCAGCTGTACGCCATAATCATCACAATTATAACAAATAAAGGCTTGACATATCTCGCTTTGCCTGTCATGAGTCTGTTGCATATATTAAACTCCAGTAGCTAATGAAAACAATTGCTTACATAAATGGACTTTTCCACAATATTCTAATTTTTCGAGTTTCGCCTGTATGTGTCATTGTGTACTGAAAGCAGGGAGGGTTGGGGAATCTGAACATATCTGCAGCGGTTGAATCATACCAGTAACTACTCAGTCAAAATGCAAATATCCAGGTTGGCCAAAGGGAGATCACTTCACACAGCCTATAACAAGCCTCCGTGATAGCAGGCACTACCAGCCCAGTGCAAATTATATTCCTCATTTAAAGCATTAAACACAACAAAAGCATGCCAATATTAGTCACACACGGGCAGCCTTAACACTGCCTCTGCCACACAGCACACGATTAAGCAGCTAATTAGTATAATACCCACTAATATCATCAACATTGCCATTTTTTCTCTTTTTTTTTTTTTTTAAAGTCCCTGGGTTATTTTCTTTCCATTGTTAACTCAGCAATAAAGGTAGTTTATTTTTAAAAAATCTGGTACACTTCAAAAGTGTGTAGTGTGAAATGGTTATCAACTCCTCAAACAAACTTTACAACCATTCTGTGTGGCGGAACAAGATTGTCCCCATTTTTATGGATGGGGTACTGAGGATGACAGAAAATCCGTTTTATTGGAGGAATAAAAGTGCTTCCACATCCAAGTCTTGTACTAGACTACACTAGGGAGACGTGCAGAGATTGTCCAGAGGAATAATTTAAAGTCATATAAAGATTTATGCAGGGTTTCAAAAAAATAATAATTCCATATTGGGGGGACAGGACACAACCAGTATATTTATAAACCTCCTGATTTTTCACTTACTGGGTTTGGCAATGTTGATTTTTTTAATTAAAAAAAACATTATTTCGGCATTAGTTAGGAAACAGTGTAGTAGTTATGCAAGATCTCTGCGCTGTAACCCTCAGCAGGCATTTCCACAGAACACTCTGTTCACAGGTTTTCACGAAACAAGTGAAGTATCTCACTTAGAAGCGAGTGGCAAAAATTCCTTATCGCAAGCCGGCTGCAGAGGAAGTGCAAAGTTGCAGGCCAGGCAGAAACCAGTGTTCTCACCTCTGGGGGAGCTCATTCTCAGACTGAGGAGATGGTTTTCCTGAGCTCTGGTAAAAGCTTTTCAGGAAAGATGGGGCAGAGAAGGAAGAAGGGAGGCTCGATGATTCACTCTCACTGCGAGCGCGTCGGGCAATTGTCAGCCTGACAGCAGGCGATAAGAAAAAGCGTAGCAAATGAGTTCCAGTACAACATTTTAAAGCGTTCCCACACTCCATACTCACCATGTAAGAGGTTCAGTCAAGGCCTGAATTGTAATTGCCATTATTACAGTAACAGTGTGAAAATTGGATGCATTTTAAGTTTAGTGCGCCATGAAATTTTGCTGAAGTTGTTGAGGTGGGGGGGGGCATTTAAAGAAACCGAAAAGATGCATCATGTGCTTGGCTTCACTTCCCTCAACCGGCACACCTAGTCAAGGTAAACTACCTCCTCCTCCCCCTTTCAGGGATATAGGTAAGGTAAACGGACCGCTGACCATTAGGTCCAGTCGTGTCCGACTCTGGGGTTGCGGCCTACAGCTTCTGGGTCCTGTGGCCAGCATGAAAAAAGCTGCTTCTGGCAAACCAGAGCAGCGCACGGAAACGCCATTTACCTTCCCGCCGGAGCGGTACCTATTTATCTACTTGCACTTTGATGTGCTTTCAACTGCTAGGTTGGCAGGAGCTGGGACCGAGCAACGGGAGCTCACCCCGTCGCGGGGATTCGAACTGCCGACCTTCTGATCGGCAAGCCCTAGGCTCTGTGGTTTAACCCACAGCGCCACCCGCGTCCCTTCAGGGATATACTAGACCCTAAAGGTTCAGCTTTCATTAAAACTTAAGAAGTTGCAAGTCTTGTGGTATACTGGGAACTAAGAAAAACCACGCGAGCAGTAATTGCAACAGCCTGATAAAAACACCAGCACCACACCTTAACTCATCCTTCTCCTCCTATACTGTAATTTATCCATTGCCTGACATTAGAACATTCGGACAAGAAGGAAGTTCTGCTACGTGTTACAAGGGGGCATGGGAGCTGCTGGACGCATGTCTGCCATTTGTGGTGACAACTGCTTATTACTTCAGCCTACAGCATCTCAACTATTAACACAAAACAGGACAGGGAAAGTTGCTCAGTTTTAGGTCACCTGCCTTGCATGCAAAAGGTCCCAGGTCTAACAATCAGCAGCTCTAGGTAAGGCAGCATAAAGGAGCTCCCTATGTCCCTAGGACAATTTCCCCTTTTTTATTTGCTCTTATTCAAACTTACCGTATTGGCCCAAATATAAGCCACCCCCCCCCAAAAAAATTCTGACCACGAAAAGTTAAAAGTGAGGCTTAAATCCACAACCTCACAAAAATGGGCTTTTAGGATATCGCTGGTAAAACAGAAAAAAAAAATGTTTTATTGCCGATTTGTGAGCTTGAGACTGTTGTGGAATTAATTCTAATGTCATTCGTCGCTTTCCCCGCATAATACAGTGCAATATTGATTTTTTTATTTGCATATACGGTGCTACGGATTTTCTTCTATATTTGCTATTTACGGGTGTGAGTGCCTGCAGAGTTTTAAGGGAGAGGCTTATATTCGGGTATTGTCTCTCCCCCCCCCCTTAATTTTAAGGCTGTGGCTTATATTCGGGTGCAGCTTCTATTTGGGCCAATACGGTAATAGATTCACAGTTATTAGTTTACTTATGATCAGGCTTCTCTCAACTCATTTTGACTTACGATTTCCCCTTCTGCAATGTACCCACAAAGTGCTACTCTGCAACCTTGTTTTCAGGTACAGGCTTGCTTTCAACAAGAAAAACAACAACATTTCACCAGAATATTATTTGGGGTGGGCAGAAAGATGGTGGGGAGAATACAGAGCATGCAGTTATTTTACAGTGATAGACTCCAAAATGACGCGAGTCGGTCAAAATAAACGTGTTCTGGAGTTGATGGGAAAACTTAAGTATCGTCAGAATTATTTCAGGCTGTTGGAAGGTGAATCATTACAAGCCTCCGCCACCAAATATTTCTGGGGCGATCGTTTTTTGAGTCTACAACATGTGCACAAGAACAACTTACGATCAAACTGTTGAAGATTTGCTGTTTTGACTAGAAAACTTGCTGAGCCAGCAAGACAAGAGCTCTGCAGCAATGGGCAAATAAATGTTGTCAGCAAGTCTAACACAATTATTGTTCAAGTTTCCTGTTTCAACGCAGCATCGTAATGATTAGTGTCTGGGGGTGGGGGGTGGGGGGGCAACCTAACACTGAATTCATCAGCAAAAGACAAGGTCACTTTGCTGACAAGCTACAAACTGCCAGAAGGAGGTCTTGAGATGGGGTCAAATAACCATGGACACAGAAGGGCATATTAGCAACAGATACCCCCTGCTGGAAGCAGACTTACTACTAGGGACAATTCACCGTCAGCTGTTTGGAAAGCGGTTCCTACACAGAGCTGCAGCAACCTACTAAACAGGGCAAGACCGATACCAGTCTTTTAGGGATGAAACACCTTGAGCAGCTTCAATCACACTGCAATCCGTTGCGGATCCGGCCACAAACACTGGATGAAGGGAAGCTCAACTTGGCGATGGTGATGATTAGAGGAATTAGCACTAACTGGAAAAAAAATGGTTACAGGTAGGTAGCCGTGTTGGTCTGCCGTAGTTGAAACAAATTTTTTTTAAAAAATCCTTCCAGTAGCACCTTAGAGACCAACTAAGTTTGTTATTGGTATGAGCTTTCGTGTGCATGCACACTTCTTCAGATACACTGAAGCAGAAGTCACCAGACCCTTATACATAGTGAGAGAGTGAGGAGGGTTTTACTCAGAAGGGTAATTACCCATCAGCCAATCACCCATTCCCACCACCCTTCTGAGTAATACCCCTCCTCACTCTCTCACTATATATAAGGGTCTGGTGACTTCTATTTCAGTGTATCTGAAGAAGTGTGCATGCACACGAAAGCTCATACCAAGAACAAACTTAGTTGGTGTCTAAGGTGCTACTGGAAGTATTTTTTTATTATTTGGAAAAAAAATGGATTACCTGTCTGTATAAGAAAGGATCTCAACCGCAAGGGCTGCTGTTACAACTGGTCTGACTGCACAATTAAAAATAAATGAATAAATGGTCGTCTCAGTCATTTCAACGGAGAAATTCAGTACCAAAAGGCTTGGTACATTAAAAACACTTGGAAAAGGCTCGCTTTCTCTACCCTAGATGTTAGGGAGGGAAATCTCAGCTAGAGGCGTCCTGAACCCAAGCTCATTCTTTGCACGAATCCTCTCATCTCAATTAATTTAAAAAGTGACTTGGTATTAAGGCTACACAGTTCGGGGGGGGGGGTTATGGGAGTATTGGGAATCCAAGCCTTCATCCTGCCCTCCTAAGAGTTAAAATGGCACCACCATGTATCTTCTCAGTAGGCCTGGCTGAGTGGGTGTCAGAACATAGTGTATTGTGATTCCTTGAAATTGCATGGCCACTGACTGCAATGGAGGCTCACGAAGTCCGCAACTCACCTCTGCACATTGTTCTATGAAGGTAAGGTGTTCTGCAGTTTCAAGGGGAGGTTTTGCTTAAGATTACGAATAAAACCACCTAAATTACCGGTAACTGAACTTATTAGGTTTCTAGTTTTGGAGGCTTTTAAGGACACTTACAGTGCAATCATTTACATGTTCAAGTATTGGACCACATCTTAAACACTGAAGCTGTTGCATAAGAATTATTCAATATCTGGATGGCAACAATGTATTGAGGCTCTGGCTCATAGCTGGCAACTTTTCCCTTTTCTTGCGAGGAATCCTACTCGGAATAAGGGAATTTCCCTTTAAAAAAGGGAAAAGTTTGAGAGCTATGCTCTGGCTGTTGTCTTACATGCCTTGGCCACATCCATGTTCAACGACTGCAATGCACTGTGGGCTGACTGCTTTTGCCAAGTGCTCAAATTCTGCGTCCATTGAAGAAGGCAGTGGCCAGAGAGAATGAAAGGGGGCGCCTTTTTTGTGAACACGTCACTCAGAAATAATTTGATACTGTACTTCCAGCTTGTTTTGAAGCCTGATCCAAAAGTGCTGGTAATAAATTTTAACTCCCTAAACAGGTTGGGAATGGATAGTTAAAGCACCACCTGCTCCCATATTATCCTCCCTTTGTCCCACCATTTTCAGAAGTGCAGTTGTTGGGAATTCCTCTTCTTCCAGTATCGAAAGACTACACTTAATTCTATGTCCTTTTGAGATTAGGTGAGCTATGTCTCTGCCCCCCTCTCCTGGTTGAGAGGTGCCAGAACAGTTCTGCTGCTGGTTTTGCTTTCGCATTGCTTAAAATCCTCATTGTTCAATGTTTGCTTCTTCTTTTCCTTACATAATAATATCCCCCCCCAAGATAATTAAAAGCATATATTTTTCTACGTTGCTTTGAGAGTTTGGGACAGAAAAGCCCCCCAAAAAATAAAAAATAAAATCCTTCCAGTAGCACATTAGAGACCTACTAAGTCTGTTATTGGTATGAGCTTTCGTGTGCATGCACACTTCTTCTTGTGCAAGCACACGAAAGCTCATACCAATAACAAACTTAGTTGGTCTCTAAGGTGCTACTGGAAGGATTTTTTTTTTTAATTTTTTATTTTGTTTCGACTACGGCAGACCGACAAAGCTGCCTACCTGTAACACCCTAAAAATGTTAGTCTAAAATAAAACCATTGCATTGTAAATCCCTGATCGGCGAAAAGATAAATGGGTCTATGCTGAAACAAAGCACAAGACTTGAACCACTCTAGAATTTTAGACAAAACAAGGCCGATCTTCTTTTAAAACGAAACTGCTACTTTACTTTATACAAAGCACTAAAGGCCTTAAAGATTTAAATAAATCAAGTCCACGAATCAGTGGGTCCTGTCGCTTTTGTGCATCCTCTGTTCGTCTCAAGAGGTTTGCACAGAAGAGTGTGAGTCACATCCAAAAGAGCAGCTCTTTATATGGAACCCATATTCGTATTGGCTGGCTATAGCCGCTTTCTGATTTATTCAATTGTAGACCATCATAATTATAAGCAGCTGATTCCTTCAGATATTTTACAGCCGTCGAATGAAAGTGTTTTTATTAACAACAACAAAAACTCAATCTCTGTTTACAGGAAGCAAAGCCCTACACAGGAAGAAGTCATCAACACCTTCATCGTTTTTAATTTGTATACCGTCTTTCTATCTTACAATACTCAAGGCGGTTTACAAGCTGAAGAAACAAAAAATGTACATCTTATAACAAACTAAAGCAATACAAAGGTAAAGGTAAAGGGACCCCTGACCATTAGGTCCAGTCGTGTCCGACTCTGGGGTTGCGGCGCTCATCTCGCTTTATTGGCCGAGGGAGCCGGCGTACAGCTTCCGGGTCATGTGGCCAGCATGACTAAGCCGCTTCTGGCGAACCAGAGCAGCGCACGGAAACGCGTTTACCTTCCCGCCAGAGCGGTACCTATTTATCTACTTGCACTTTGACATGCTTTCGAACTGCTAGGTGGGCAGGAGCTGGGACCGAGCAACAGGAGCTCACCCCGTGGCAGGGATTCGAACCGCCAACCTTCTGATCAGCAAGCCCTAGGCTCTGTAGTTTAACCCACAGCGCCACACTGCATCCCAAAACAATACTAAATGTGATAATAAAACAAAACTTTAAAATAGGCAACCTACATCAAAAAAGTAACATTCAACAATCATTAGAATAGTATAAAACAGTATAAAATAATATCAACCTATAAAAGTTAAACAGAAATCCACTCAACAATTACAATAAATAATTTCTAAACTATAATCAATAATATAAACAGTAATCAATAAAACAACGGGAAGCCACAGTACATAAAATAATACAAATTGAGAAGCAGAGTCTAGAAGGTAGAGCAAGGCAGGTGGAAGGAGGCCTTGCCTGATGGAGTCTCTCCCCTCACAGTTCTTCCTCCAGGACCAGCTCCCTTATGAGGACTCCTAGGACTCACTAATAAACTCACTGGAACTTATTATTGAGTAAAATATACTAAAGATCATGCTGTAAACTGTTACTTTCCGGCTGCCTGCAATAGAATGAAAAACCCAGGCAACTATTCCAAGATTCTTATCCTTGTTCCATCAAAAAAAAGGGGAGGGGGGAATATCCAGACAAGCCTACAAGATTCCTATGCAGTCGCTTGGATCAAAACTCACCTGCTATGCTCCGCAGAGTTCTGTCTCAGAGGAGGAGACTTGACACTTTGGGACCTCCCGTCTTGGAAAGTAATCCTCTTTTTGGCGCTGGATGGCGGATGGCTAAAGGTATGAGCTCGTCTCCTGAACAGAGGAGAATCGGAATCCTCTTCGGGGAACGGCTGCCAAGCTGAGGATACGGGAGAAGCGGGGGGCGTCGTGGGAGGAGATTCCCCAGAAGAGCATTCCTGGAAGAAGCCAGCCACAGTCAGGAATGAGGTTGCCCCTTTTACACCCTATAACTTACTCAGTGAATTCGTCAGAGCAATCTCTGCAAGTTAACAAGAGAGGAGATGAAACTGAGCCTCCTCCTGCTGCTGCTGGGTGAAAAAAAACCCCGAAAGCAAACCCATTGTATGCTAATTAGAAACTATGCCAAACATCCTTTGCCCCTGGAATTGCCATGACCTCTCGCGAACAATACCGCCAAAAGAATCCAAATACGTTACTGGCAATGTTACTACATTTTCAAGCCTGGGTTCCAATCAAAACTGGCTTCTTTTCTCGGCATATCATGTACAGATTTCCTGTCCTGTCAGAGCTCTTTCCTGGAAGAGGGATCTGCTAATAAAAAGCTGCGTTAAGAGCAAGAGGAAAATTAGAAGTCAAAAGAACCGCTCTGTTTCCACATCTCTCGGAGGAAAAATAGTAATAATAATGTGTGTGTATGTCCAATTGCTATGTAAAACAGGAAATAAATGGGAAGTGTACAACGAGCTGTTTACACATGCTGCAGAGGCAGGCTAACAGCAAAAGATGACAGATTTAAAATGTCATTGTTTAAGAGACATGTATCAACTGGGATAAACAACGGCTTTCTTTTTTCCTGCTTTACATGCTTACTTCCCCTAAGTAGTTTTAATTCTAATTGGCAATGAGTTATTCTGTTTACATGCATAAAAGCAAGTAGGATTTTAGAACCAGGACCCATGGAAAGGATCTTGAGCGTCAGCTAGCCCAACCCCCGGCAACGCACGAATATGCAGCTGGCCCATATGGGGATTGAACCCACAACCTTGGCGTTATCAGCACCACGCTGTAACCAACTGAGCTAACTAAAGATCCTCTTACACCAGTGGTGTGGAACCTGAGGCCCAGGGGCCAAATGGAGCCCTCTCTCCAGGAGGCCACCCCCTCCACTGGCCTTGCACTTCAAGCCCAAATATTTTTGCCCCATGGAAGGTGGGCCAGTTCCCCACCTCTGCGCCCTAGAGAATGACCCGATTCAGACTTCTGTTTTACCTGTATTTACTAAACAAAACTTAAAAACTCGGCCTTTCCTAATATGCACTTGAAGTTGGCATCCATTGTTTTTGACTAATGAATTTATGAAATGGAATGTTTTCCACCAAGAAATGAAATATCTGCCCTGCATCCCTGCTCCTTGTTTTTTCCCCAAGCCACCGAGTTACCACAAATCTCTTAACTCTTCCAATTTAAAACAAAATCAAAAATTCTTTCCAGTAGCACCTTAGAGACCAACTGAGTTTGTTCTTGGTATGAGCTTTCGTGTGCATGCACACTTCTTCCAATTTAGACCTTCTTCCCTGCTGGGTTGCCAGGCAGTGACTGTAACCAGCCAAAAAAACTACAAGGTAAGGGACTGTTTTCAAGCACTGTTAGGCTACTTATCGTTTTGTTTTGCCTGTAAAAGGTAAACAAACAGCAAACCATAATCAGCCATTTTATCAGAAAGTGAGCTTCTCACACGAGTTTTTTTTTTTTTTAAAGAAAAACCCGAATAAACTCCTATATCCAGCATAATTTTGCACTTTATTCCCCAGCCCCGCACACGAAGCCCATTACTTACTTTGTCAGAAGTGAGGTTGTTGCACCTTTCAAAACTGTCCATGCTCCCCAAACGGCCACGCATTCGGTTAGCTCCCTACGGAACAACAACAACAAAGCATCCCATCTGTTAGATCCCATTCCCCACTCTCTGCAATTCACCAACAGCAGCTTACTTGAGGCTACGAGGGAGCAAAGCCAGGAAAACAATTCACAAAAGGATTTCGCCTGGAGCATTAACGGCTCAGCGACAGCCTGCAGAGGCCAGAAGCAGCCTGTGGACCCCTCTGAATTTGGGAACTTTCCCATTTTGTAGATCCCTTGGGGAAGCTGGCAAGGATAGGACAGAGTGCTTGAATGTGCTTCTTGCACTATCTACACCAATATAGCTGTCAAGTGCTGAAAGGAAAGTCATTTAATTCCATGCTGAAGAAATATCCTTGATAAAGAAATCCGAGTTGGAACGTGCTGTGAACCAACACTCACTTGAAAACTGAAATCCTGTGCAACTCACGTGTCCGTTTATTAAGCTCTAACGTATTCATGTGTCAAAAAAGGATACAGTCTCGAATCCTCTGATCCCATAAGCAGAACTCTGGGCATGGGATTCTCCCGCTGGAGAACAGATAGGAAGGCAATTTTCATTGACTCCCCCATTCCTGTCACTAACCCCCTGAAATTCTATGCCAGAGGGTTAGGGAGCCATCCAGACCATAGCTGTTAACTTTTCCCCTTTTTTAAGGGAAATTCCCTTATTCCGAATAGGATTCCTCGCAAGAAAAGGGAGAAGTTGACAGCTATGATCCAGGCAGTGTTCGAAATTAGGCACATTTTGCACCTGGCTTTTGACCACTTGCACCAGGATGGTGCCTGATATCTCCACTACCTGGGGATCATTGGATCTGGACTGTTTTCACACACAAATACTGCATCTTATAGAATTCTATCAGTTATATTTTATCTGTACAATCGGAATGAATTTCAGGAACCAAAATGCTTTTTTCTGTGCAGCCCAAGCAGCAGCAGTCACTGTTAAGAAAAAGAGGTTGGAAATAGCCAATATATATGTGGACTGTCCCTGGATCAAGTGACTTTTCTTCTTCAAGTTCTCAGAACTCAAGGTTGTAATCTGCACTAGCCAGATGTTTAAATGAGAATTAATCACAGTCAAGCCTATCATTTGAAAGCTAAGACTTCAGAGCTGCTTTGCCCCCAAATGGCAAGTGTTGTTGTTGTTGTTGTTGTTGTTGTTGTTGTTGTTGTTTAGTCGTTTAGTCGTGTCCGACTCTTCGTGACCCCATGGACCAGAGCACGCCAGGCACTCCTGTCTTCCACTGCCTCTCGCAGTTTGGTCAGACTCATGTTGGTAGCTTCGAGAACACTGTCCAACCATCTCGTCCTCTGTCGTCCCCTTCTCCTTGTGCCCTCAATCTTTCCCAACATCAGGGTCTTTTCCAGGGAGTCTTCTCTTCTCATGAGGTGGCCAAAGTATTGGAGCCTCAGCTTCAGGATCTGTCCTTCCAGTGAGCACTCAGGGCTGATTTCCTTCAGAATGGATAGGTTTGATCTTCTTGCAGTCCATGGGACTCTCAAGAGTCTCCTCCAGCACCATAATTCAAAAGCATCAAATGGCAAGTAGACATTCCATTTTGGCGACTGCAACCTTGGCTTAAGGAGCCATTTGGTGCCTAGTTAATAGATGGGAGTTTCTAACACTGTATCCAGAACAGC
Source organism: Lacerta viridis (assembly GCA_900245905.1). NCBI lineage: Eukaryota > Metazoa > Chordata > Lepidosauria > Squamata > Lacertidae > Lacerta > Lacerta viridis. The sequence continues at coordinate 424,335 of OFHU01004304.1, read as the reverse complement.
ATAGATGGTGCAGGGAGGGTAATGAATGAAACTGCCTTCTCTCTTTTTTGCCAGTGGGATCTTGTTGGCTCAAAAGCCCTTTTGTGAATGGGAGTGAAGCACAGGATCCAAGCCATGGGGCTTAGTACAGAGGGCTGTGTGAACTTCAATAGGCAGTCAGGAACATCTGGGTAGGAATGGTAGGAACATCTGGGGCACATGCAAATCCCACCCTCCACAGCCGTGTGTGTGAACTAAGGCCTGTTGAACAGAACTCTTGTTAAGTGGAGCAAATATTTATCTGGCAGCAAAACAGCAGGAGATATAAATGAAATTCTTAAGAGGCTCAGGATTTTGCTTCAGGAAAGCATCAAGATTTCCTTTCAATGTTCAAAAAAATGTGCTGACTGCTCATAAGCTACCCTAAACAGAGTATGGCATGCTTTGAAGACAAGAGACATATGCTGCACTTATGAAACCTGGAGTTTAATAGATTGTATTTATTCAGTCAACTGGAAACAAATTTGCCAGACAACCCCTTCCCTCTCATATCTCAGCACTTGAGATACGAGCTTGCAACTGCGGAAGCCTCAACTTTTGTTTATTTTTTAAGCTAAATACATTTTGGGTGTCTCGTTGCATGGTAGCTTTGTTTGCTGTTCATTTTCTACCATTTATAATTTCACAAAATGGCACTTCTGCAAACCTAGTGGCTGCCCAGGGCCATATATTGCCTATTAAAAAACAAATCTAGCATCCTGGGCAGAAAAAGTTTCCAATATCACATTGGGGAAGATACCAGTTTAGGCGTAAAATTCAACCTTGCCTTTCGGTTTGGTTTCCATGTTATATTTACTTAACGGCAACATATATGCTTGCCATCAATCAATCAATCAATCAATCAAAAGTTCTAGTTTGAGTGAGACTGCCCTTTGGCAATCAAAATCCACCCCCAATTTCTGCTCTTGAGGTTTCCTCGCGTTTGTTGTCCCAAGGTGCCTAATTAAGTAAGCAAGAGAGGGAATGTGGATGCAAGCCTCTGAGACTATGTGACCCATCAGCAACCATGTTCGGAAGCAACGGAATTCCAGGAGGCACTGTGTCGAGTTAATTTTAACTTTCAAATCCGACCTACGTGCAAAGTGATTTACCGTTCAAGCTACTCACGTTAAAATATGCAGCTTCAAGCCTTGCCTTATACAACTCATGCCACTAAACCTCCTAAAAATTCTTAATACTTATTTGATAAAAATATCAAAGCATGCGGATGTTAAAGGACACACTCGATATGTGCTCTATGCGGGACTTCCTTACGCTTGATCCAGAAGATGTAGTTAAAGCAGAGTGATGCCTCTGTACAACTCAATCAGTTAGAGCGTGGTGCTGACTGCTGACAGGAGTGAGCCCTTGTTTGCATAGAATACCCATGTCCAACTGGCTACCAGGCAGGGTGGATTTGATTTAAATCAAACTGATTTAAATCACGATTTAAATCACTAGTCAGTAAGGCTTGATTTAAATCACAGTTTTCTACATAAAGACTAATTCTTGCTGGTATAACTTTAATATGCAAGTAGATGAAGATTTTTAGAATAACAACTTTTCATATTAGTTTTTTTATCCCCAGTTTAATAGGTTAATCATTCATATTTGGACAACTTTTCTGTTGTACTTAGGAAGGAGAAAAATAATCATTACCTTAATAATAACAATTTAAATAGATTTATTAGATCCATTCCACTCCAAACAATCAGAAAAATATTGTTTCTATTCTATTCACTGAACTTCTTGAAACTTAACACTGAAGGGGTTGATTCTGTATTCATAGGTTTGTAGAACAATAGGATTAAGGTCTTTTTCTCAACTCTGTTCATGTTATAACATTTTTGCTGTGAAGAAGAGGCATGTGATCTCTGCTGAGTCAAATTCAGTTTTGAGAACTGCAAAAGTAAACCAAGCATCTGTGATAATATCTTGTAGGCAGAGAAACTGCCCAATAATCTTACAAAAACCTCTGGAAGAGCATAAATGACATTGTGAATGGATTAATGGAATTTATTTACCAAAAAAATTAAACATATACAGCCTTATTCTACATAATTAAAAAACTAATCTTTATTTCATGATTGAATAACCTTTGGATGGTAATATATTTTCACCAAAAAGCATTTTATTTTAAAAAATCTAATTTAAATCTGATTTAAATTTTTAAAAAACCCGATTTTTTTGATTATTTTTTTTAAATCATTGATTTTTATCCACCCTGCTACCAGGCCAAATCCAAGGCCCGGTTAGTATTTAAAGTTAGCATTTAAAGCCATTAACAACTTTGGACCAGTGTACTTATGAGATTGCCTTACCCCTTATGTGACTCACTCGGTCGCTTTGACTGGCAGAATTAGCACGACTACCAAGTTCCACATTTGTTAGAACTCTTTAGTGTTGTGGCATCTGCACTTTGGAACTCCCTGCCTATTGATATCAAGCAGGCGCCTTCACTGAACTCTTTCCTGAATCCGCTAAAAACTTTCTTGTTTAGTCAAGTCGAATCTCTAGTGACTTCCAGTTAAGATGGCGTCAGGTCAGAAAGTTGGCTCCGGAGCTCTGCAGCTCACATGATTATTATTTTTTAAATAAGGATTTATTAAATTTTAACAATAAAAACACACAACAAACACTACAAAAAAACACTACAAAACAATACAAAAAAGACTAACACACACTTATTTAACTATCCTTATCCTCTTTAGATCACATGATTTTATTTTTTATTTTTTTAAACAGAATTTATTAACATTTTCATAATATAACACAAACCCAACCCCACACCTACAAATACAAAAACAAATACAAATACACATAAAGTCAGGATTCTTCTTCTTATTTCTATACCTTACAAAAAAAAAAATTTCTAGTTTTGAATCTTGACATTTGACTTCCCCCGCCTATTCACCTTCGGTTTTAAATCAATATACTATTTCCTTAACAGCTTTTTTCTATATAAAATTTTTTAACTTTACTTAAACAGAAAAATCACAGTTATCTTAATCCTTACATCATCACCTAAATCTTAACCAAATATTCTTATAGCTAAACTTATTTCTTCTATCCTATATCATGCTGCTTTTAACTTAGAATTCAATATCTCCTTACTTATTTAAAATAAACTTATAATTAACAGACTTCACACTCCGATTTCAGATACCATGGCAGACCATTTGAATTATACATTTAATATTTCAACCCACTCCCCCTCTGTCCATTGTCTTTTTCTGTCTTTCACCAGAATCAAATCTCCACTTATCTTCCTCTGAGTGTCCACAGATCCAGGCAGCATCCATAACAAGCCCCGCATCGAGCCTCAGGGTGTTCATCCTCTGCATGGGTTCCTCCGCTTCTTTTTCTTCTTTTTCTTCTTCTTCTTGTAGAAATCTTAATTCTATGTCCCTTGCCCCCGAGCTGCCACCTCGGAGTCTGGATATTGTAAATTTTCCCGGTTCCTTTTCCTTTCGGAGTTGCCCAGCCATTTCAAACCATCCTTCCAACACCCTTCCCAGCTCTTTGCCAAGGCTTGATTCCATTGTGTAAAACTTTTGAAAAGCCTCCTCTGTGGAAAGTAAATCCTTTTCATTAATAATTCCACTCAAGACTTGTATTTTTCGATTAAGCAGTTCCAGCTTCAGGACAGTAAGCATTTCCTCATCCTTAAAATCAGAGTTCGATACCAATGCGATCACAAAGTCCAGCATTTTAGGAGGGAGGGTGAGTATCAAGTTTCAGTTCCCGTCTCTTCCTTCCTTTGTTTCAGTTTTTTCCCACGATAGTCCAAGTCGCCGCCATTTCTCCAAAGCCGGAGTATAAAGACCAAATCTTCAAATGGAGATATTTTTTCCTCAGTTAACCCCCGAAGGGGAATCTCAAAAGTCTCAGTTTTCAAATTCCAAATACTTTCTATCGATTGTTGTAGCAGCAGTCACTTAAAGAGTTAATTTCTTTCACTCCCGAAGGGAGGGAGGCGGGCTGCCTTTCTTCCTTCCCCCAGATCGTTCCCGAAATACAAAGAGTCAATCAATTACTCACAGCCTCTGGGTTCTTATCAGCACATCAAAGACAGGTAGAACTTAGACGCTCATCACAGGCTTTGTCGCCGCATTTACATCCCGGTTGGGGCATGTCCCCTATAGCCCGGCTCCGTCGTCCCTTCACCCCCACTCCCCCTTTACAGGGGGAGCGGGGGAAGGGTTCGGAGCCACAATGGGCACAGCCGGGGAGCCCAGGGTGCGGGACGCTCTTCCCGCACCCCAACCGGAGCCCCGCTATGCGGTGCAGGGCTCCTAACCCCCGGGATGGACTGGGTGCTTCGCAGCCGAAGCAACCCACGACCACCCGCAATGGCGTCAGCCGCCGGAAGTCCTAGATCACATGATTTTAACCAAGTTTAAATCGGTATTAACTTGTGTCAAGCCAATTATTTTATCAACATTTTATAACTGGGAAGTTTAGTCAAGTCCACGCAGATGCTTAGAAAAGCTGGTGTGAATTTTAATCTGTTTTAGCATTTTAACTTCTTGCAAGTTTTAATGTATTGTAAAAAAAAAAAAAATCTGGTTTATTGGTTTTATCTTTTTGTAAATCACTTTTTTGAAAAAAAATTACCAAGCAATGTATAAATTTTGTGATATAAATAAACAGAGAGAAGCACATTCCTGTAGGGCACAATACATTCACGACAGGCAAAATACCAGCACTCCCAACAGACCACCATTTGCCATACTGAAATTAGTTCTTATTTCTGCAGTAGTTGTTGCAAAGACAACTTAATGAATTATTGGTGATCTGTACAATTCAACATGAATTTCAGTTTTCAAGAGACAGATGCAAAAAAGAATAGGCCCAAATAGGTAGAATTTGTCACCGAAGAAGCTAATCAAATATCCAAAAGGTTACAATGATCTTTTGGAGAATTACATCGCAGGAGTCCTCGCTCCTGAGCAACCTTACCCTTGAGAAAATGTTTTCTAGAGAGCTGGTCAAAGATTTCTTGGCCTTGTTTTTCAGAATGTCAAGTTTGAATCTGCCACCACTAGCTGCGTTCTCTGGAACTGTCGTGTTGGAGGCATTCTGCTGAAACAAAAAGGCAAGCTTTGTCGTCAATGTTGCCTACAGAAGACAACCCAAATGTACCCCTGCCAAACTGACCCACAGATATACAAAGTACAAAACAGAAAACATGTGTACTTATCTCATGTTGCCTTTTAAAATTTGCAGGGTGTCGGTGCATTAAGTTTTTCTGCATGCTACATTTTGACTTTTAGTGCAATGTAAGGAAACGCGGGTTGGGACGCTGGTGGCGCTGTGGTCTAAACCACAGAACCTAGGGCTTGCCAATTGGAAGGTCAAGCGGTTCGAATGCCTGCAACGGGGTGAGCTCCCATTGCTTGGTCCCAGCTCCTGCCCACCTAGCAGTTCGAAAGCACGTCAAAGTGCAAGTAGATAAATAGGTACCGCTCCAGTGGGAAGGTAAATGGCATTTCTGTGCACTGCTCTGGTTCGCCAGAAGCGGCTTAGTCATGCTGGCCACATGACCTGGAAGCTGTATGCGGCTCCCTCGGCCTATAAGTGAGATGAGCGCCGCAACCCCAGAGTCGTCTGTGACTGGACCTAACGGTCAGGGGTCCCTTTACCTTTAAGGAAACCAGGTCAAACTAGATGCAACATCAGGGGTGCAAAATTCGTCGCCGACTTCTTGATGTTGTTTCTATAAATAATTTGGATTGCGGCTGGGCCACAGGGTAGTAGTGGCCCCTTTTGTGTACTGCAGCCCCGAAGCAAATCAGAGGGTCACTCTGGCCATTCATTCGCTAAAAGCAAAGCCAGGGTTTCAGATTCCAAGGAGTCTCTATGCATGAATATGAAGGCCCATGCTCCCTTGCTACAGGCGTCCACATTAAAAACATATTTTTTTTTTGGAGGGGGAGTTTGCATGCAAAGTTGTAGGTGGAACTTCTGTCAACACAGGGGCAAAGAATACTGAATAGGGCTTCCTCAACCTCGGCCCTTCAGGTGTTTTTGGCCTACAACTCCCATGATCCCTAGCTAGCTGATAGGGAATTCCCAGGAATGATGGGAATTGTAGTCTCAAAACATCTGAAGGGCCGAGGTTAAGGAAGCCTGGTTTAACTGCTCTGACATAGTTAACCGTTGCGGTGTTTTATAACCAAGTTTTGTTTCCTAGTAGTTAAGCTAGTAGTTAAGCTTTTAACTTAACTGCTGCCTTAACAATATTTCAATCAAGAGGCTGTTTATAATTAAACGAAGCTATTCTTGTATTGCTCAAGAGATCTCTCAGCACGATGGTGGCTCAATAATTTCTACACTATGGTACTTATCATTCACCATCTTCCTTATTCTGCAAACAAAATCAACTTGCAATTCCCACCCCAAGGCTAGAGTTTCCCACCTCTCTCACAAGGCTAGGGCTTGGGGTCACCCAATGAAACTGACTGGCACAACACATAATTGCCCTTTGGAACCCACTGCCACAAGGTGCCACAGTTTACTAGCCTGACCATACATTAATTCAGTGGGATTTCATTGGGGCTAAGCTAAATGTATGCTGAGATGTATGCTGCAGCCCCGGAGGAGGTGCTAAGATGGTGATGGGAAACCATTCAACAGCAGCACTTGGGTTCATATTGTTCTAAGATGTCTTCCGCCATCACTAAAGAACAAACAGGATAAAGAGTCTTACCATTGGGGCCTCTCCAATATGCACGTGAGTCTTTTGTTTAGCTTCACACAGTTGTCGCAAGTGTAAGATCACAAGCTCATTGTCTTCCTGGTCTGTAACGGGCTTCATTTTCTGTTAGGTGGGAAATAAGCAATATATTTTTGGAAATCTGATATCTGCAATTCTGGTTCAACTTGATCTTTATAAAACAATAGACAATTTATTCTTCTAGAAATAAAGTATCAAAATAAATACATTTCATCACAGTTTAACAAATAATAATAATAATAATAATAGAGACTTCCGGCGGCGACGCCATTGCGGGTGGTCGTGGGCTGCTTCGGCTGCGAAGCGCCCAGTCCATCCCGGGGGTTAGGAGCCCCGCTACCGCAAAGCGGGGCTCCGGTTGGGGTGCGGGAAGAGCGTCCCGCACCCTGGGCTCCCCGGCTGTGCCCGTTGTGGCTCCGAACCCTTCCCTCGCCCCCCCTGTAAAGGGGGAGTGGGGGTGAAGGGACGACGGAGCCGGGCTATAGGGGACATGCCCCAACCGGGATGTAAATGCGGCGACAAAGCCTGTGATGAGCGTCTAAGTTCTACCTGTATTTAGTCATCTGAAAGAACCCGGTGGTTGTGAGTATTTGGCTGACTTTTCTACTTTTGGAACGATCCGGGGGGAAGAGGAAAGGCAGCCTGCCTCCCTCCCTTCGGGAGCGAAAAGAAAGTAACCAGTTTAAGTGACTGCTGCTACAATAATGGATACAAAGTGCTCGCAATTTGAAAGTTGAGACTGCTGAGTTTTCCCTCCGGGGATAAAGTGGGGAGAAAATATCTCCATCTAAAGTTTTGGTCTTCACACTCTGGCTTCAGAAAAAATGGCGAATCTGGACTGACGTGGGAAACAATTGAAACAAAAGAAGGAAGAGACAGGAACTGAAATTTGATACCCACCCTCCCTTTCAAAATGCTGAACTTTGTGTTGGAACTTGTTTTGAACTCTGGTCTAAACGACGAAGAATTGTTGGATGTCTTGAAGCTGGAACTGCTTAATCGCAAACTGCAAGTTTTGAGTGGGATTATAAATAAAAAGAATCAACTTCCCACAGAGGAGGCTTTTCAAAAATTCTATACAATGGAAGCAAACTTTGGCAAAGAGCTGGAAGGGGTGCTTGAAGGATGCTATGAAATGGCTGGGCGACTCCGGGAAAAGGAACCGGTATCTGGGGGTGGCAGCCCTGGAACCGGAAAATATACAATATCCAGACCCCGAGGTGGGAGCTCGGGGGCAAGGGACATGGAACTAAGATTTTTACAAGAAGTAGAAGAATGGTACAAAGAAACGGAGGAGCCCAGGAAGGACGTGATGTGTACCCTGAAGCTTGATGCAAGGTTTGTTGTGACTGTTGCCTGGATCTGTGGACATTTGGGAAAAGAAGATAACTCGAGGAATGGTTCCGGCGAAAGACAGAGAAAGACAATGGACAGAGGGGGTGTGGGGTGAAGTATTAATCGTTAATATAAATGGTCTGTTATGGTATCTGAAATCGGAGCGTGAAGGTTGCTAATTATAAGTTTATAGTGAATAAATAGTGAGATATTGAGATTTATGTTAATAGCAGCATGATAAAGGAAAGAAGAAATAAGTTTAGATTTTTTAAGAATATTTTGTTAAGATTTATGATAAAGTAAGAAGATTAAGATGATTGTTTTATTTTTAACTAAAGTTAATTTTTAGAGAATAGGTGTTATAAAAAAAGAAGATTGATTTAAAACCGAAGGTGAATAGGCAGGGGAAGTCATGTGTCAAGATTTGAAACAAGAATTTTTTTTTTATGGATATAAGTAAGAAGAAAAATCCTGGCTTTGTTTGTATTTGTGTTATATATGTTGGTGTGGGAGGGGTTTATGTTGTATTATGAAAAAGGCCAATAAATTCTTATTAAAAAAAAAAATAAATAATAATAATAATAATAATGTTTGTACCCCGCCTATCTGGCTGGGTTCCCCCAGTCATTTTGGGTGGCTTATAGCAGTTTAACAATACCCTTCGGAATATACATTTGTGAATGTACTTTTGATTTTTGGTGTCTTTCAGCTAACAACTTGATCCTGTATTCCCGTTCAAGAGAATGAATGAAAACCAGTTCGGTTTATTACCTGCACACGCTCAAAGATGTCAGCTTGCTCATTGTCACTGAGAGAGGACAGATGTCTCTGAATCGCAATTTTAGCTCTTGGTGGATAAAGACCTTAAAAAACAACAGAGAGGCAGGCAGACATTGATCAGGTAAGTTATATTTATTTGACAAACTATCTCACCATACTTGTTATGGAACATGAACACTGAATAATGTGTGGTGTATTAAATCATGACAATGTCAAGAAAACCCAGGTTTTAGGTTAAAAACAAAATCAAACCAGTTTGTACGTTTCTGCTCCACAACTTTTACAAATTCAATCTTATTACATTCTTAATTTATAGAAGGGGAAAGGGGGAATCTCAAACAAGCAAGCAGGTAAATAGAACTACCATCAGTGATGTGATTATGTGGTTTTAGGCACTGGACTTATTGGGGCTCTCCTTTTTAGATGCAAGAGAAGATGGCTTCTGCCATGTGCCAAGTGAGACCCATCTTCTCAGATGCACAGCCATGCCTCAGAGGATTCAAGAGGGAGTTGATATGACACCAGGGACATTTTAGGATGACAGCAGAAATGCCTCCTTCATATGAGCACCGTGTGATTTCTGTCTGTGTAAAGGTAAAGGGACCCCTGACCATGAGGTCCAGTCGTGTCTGACTCTGGGGTTGCAGCGCTCATCTCGCTCTATAGGCCGAGGGAGCCGGCGTTTGTCCGCAGACAGCTTCCAGGTCATGTGGCCAGCATGACAAAGCCGCTTCTGGCGAACCAGAGCAGCGCATGGAAACGCCGTTTACCTTCCCGCCGGAGCGGTACCTATTTATCTACTTGCACTTTGACGTGCTTTCAAACTGCTAGGTGGGCAGGAGCTGGGACCGAGCAACGGGAGCTCACCCTGTGGCAGGGATTTGAACTGCTGACCTTCTGATCAGCAAGCCCTAGGCTCTGTGGTTTATCCCACAGTGCCACCTGGGTCTGTCTGTGTACCACATTTTAATAGAGATTTTGTTTAAGAAACCTTTTCTCGGCTGCTCCAAGAGCCTTTTGGCACTATGAAGTGGACTTTTCCCTTCACTGGTACCCAGTATTTAACAAAATTAAAAACTATGTTACCAAACTAATAATACCAGCCCAACGTTAGGGCATTTATGTTGGCCCGACTGAATATCTTTCCCTCGGCATTTGTCAGGGGTAGATATCAGAATATTCCCAGAAACAAGAGATACTGCAGATGTTCCCTGAATGTCCCGGACACTGTAGAGCATATTCTCTTTTATTGTCCACTACACAGTACGCTGCGTGAACGCGTGTTGTCCCCCCTTTTGGACGGTTTGAAACCGCAGCATGGTGGAAGTGTTGGATTCTGTCTCTCTGACATTGACCAAGGGGTGACTGCGGGGGTAGCCGAGTTTTTGGCAGCAGTGCTTCAAGGAGTACTTTAACAGGAGGAAATTCTAGATTTTACACACATACAATCAGCCTATGAGTTTAATTGCTGTTTCTTTGTGTATATATATTTTAAAGTTCCTGTATGTGATTCTTTCTCTCGCGATTTTACATGTAAATGCCTAATAAAGGTTTGACAAGTGATTTAACAAAATTTAACGAGCATACCACCAGGTCTGGCACCTGCTTTCACCTGGAATGCATCTATTGATTGAAGCACAGTCTTTCAAGATACAGCAGTTCTTTTTTTAAATAAATAAATACCCACCCACCACAGGTGACAGAAATCTTCTTTAAGCTGTTGGCATAGCTAAATCAATGCAAAGTTGTTGTTGTTTCAAGTGCATTTTTCTTGCTCAAGGGCAGAATCATAACTCAGCAGTGGGGTTTTTTTTCCCCTCCTCTCTCTTAAGGCCAAGGAAGGGCGTACCCCTTTCAAAACCCAGGCCTCCCGCAGGATTTCAGTCTGAGAGTTTAGAGCGGCCAGTCATTCTCGAGAGAGAGGAGTGATTGTAGGTCGTACATACACCCTTCCAGCCCTGCCAAACCAACCCCCCCCCCCAAGACAAAGCTCTTTCTTTTCTTGAAGAAAGCATCAGCTTAGGTCACGGACTGCCACTTCCACAGACTTGGCACACTTCTCTGCCACCAGAGGGAGCTGACAACTAAATATGTACTTTTGCTATAAACACATGCCAGCATAGAAGAAAGCAAGCTTTATTTTGGGCTGGGGGGTGGGAAGGGGAGAGTACCATGTGGGTAGCCTTGTCGTGCTGTCAGTATAGTGACTAGCTTCTAACGGCCTCCATTTTGAATAAGGGTTCCATATCGCGTTCTTAAAATGTGTGAGTTATCCTTTTGATGGAAGCTGTTGCCCAGGATGAGTTAGGGCTCATTTAGAGTCCCTTTTACTCTGCACTTCCCAAGCACAGGCTCCATGTTGTGCTTTCCCCAGGAAAGCCCGTGTTTCACCGCTGAATCAGAACAAACGGCCATCGGGTTTCCCACTGCCTGCCATTTGCCCTGATTCGGTGGTATGTATGCTGACATCCGTCTGTTCAAGAGACCATATGTAAGTGCGCCTTTATGGGTGGTCAAACCATTGGAGAGTTACAGCACTGTAGAGAACGATACAGGAGAGACAGGTTTTGTTGCAGGTGGGGATGGTGAAGGTGCCCTGTTTTGCTGCTATGGGTGCACCGGAGCACTTCTTCTCTCAGTGTTAAAATGCGGGTTTTCCTGGGGAAAGCGCCAAGACAAAAACAACAACAATACTGGACCTGTGCTTAGAAACACAGCACAAAAGGAAGTATGGATGAGCCTTTATAGACATCAAACAAATATATAGGAAAATAGCCCTGTTCAGGTGGAATGACCAGCCCAACCCAAATGGACCCCTCCATATATTTCAGAATACCAAATACAGCCGTGCCTTGGATCCCGAATGCCTTGCGAGTCTAACGTTTTGGCTCCCAAATGCCGCAAACCCGGAAGTGAGTGTTCCGGTTTGCAAACGACGGTCTTTGGAACCCAAACATCCAACACTACTTCTGCGGCTTCCGATTGGCCGCAGGAGCTTACTGCGGCCAATCGGAAGCCGCTCCTTGGTTCCCAAACGTTTTGGAAGTCGAAGGGACTTCCGGAATGGATTCCGCCCGACTTCCGAGGTACCACTGTACTGCGGGGTGATCTGTGGGGAACAAGCTGTTGCCTTCGTGATTTGTTTGTGGGTTTTGCAAAATAACCTCTCTAGCCACCACTGGAAACACAATCACTGAACGGATTAGCTAGACCTTGGTCTGATTTTGCAGAGCTCTTCTTCTAGATAGGGTTCATATAGGTAGCCCCTCTTCCTTTCCTTTAAAAGGCGACAATCTGGCACATGCCCTATTTATGGCTATGACAGGAATCCTATAAACCTATAATAGGCAGGGGGGCTATAATTGGTGCGTGGGCCTTCTTGATACAGATCCAAATATCCACAAGAAGCAGTTGTTGTTGTTGTTGTTGTTGATTGAATTTATATAACACCCAGGCGTCTCAGGGCGGTTCACAGAATAAAATCAAGACATAAAACCCACAAAATACATGATAAAAATAAAAACAACAACCCAATAGCCCCCGCCCCCAAAAAACACATTTTAAAAGGGCATTGTATGTAAATCAGATCATCCAAAAGACTGGTTAAAAAGGAAGGTTTGTGCCTGGCGCCTAAAGGTGTGTAATGAAGGCGCCAGGTGAACTTCCCTATGGAGAGCATTCCACTGACGGGGAGCCACTGCAGAGAAGGCCCCGTTCCTGTGTTGCCACCCTCCGGACCTCTTGAGGAGGAGGCACATGAAGGAGGGCCTCAGAAGATGATCTCAGGGTCCGGGTAGTCAAGTTATATTCCCTCACAGTTATGGTATACGCAAGGCAATCTAACGTAAATTACAGCCTTAACCAGGCGTATATGGACACTGGAAGACTTAGCATGGCACCCTAAGCGAACAAGCTTGACTGTTAATGCAAAACAAAGCCCCGTGGCACCTTTTGTGTGCAAAGCACAATGCTCCAGATTCAGAAAGCAAGCAAGCAAGGGCTCACAGCTACCTTCAATCCTTTCGCAGAGCTTGTGTAGAGAGTGCATTGGGCAGGCCTCGCAGAGCTTAATCTGAGTCTTTGCACTCTGGAGGGCTGCAGCCGTGCTGAATGCTTGCTTCAGAGTGAGCATTACTTCATCCACCTGAAAAGGGAGGAATAAAATCCAATGAATCCTATGCGTGCATTTTAATACCAGTTATACCAGTTACATAAAAATAGATACATATATATATTTTAAAAAACCAGATACTTTGGGCCAATTTTCAAACTAGCTAGCAAACCAGTGACTTACCATTAGAAATAAAAGGCACAGCAAACTGAGGTGATGCTCCTACAGAAATGAATGGGAGTTACACAATGGCTAAGAACCCATTCATTTCACTACAGCTTCTGCGGAAGAATCTGCCAGTGTCCTCTGTCCTATTTTCATTTAAATGGGCTGTTAAAATTAGACTGATTTTGCAGGCTCTGTTTCACATTTGGATTGCTGTTTGTTTGTTTTTTAAACACGAGTGCCATTTTCCTTGCGTTTTTCTGTGTTTTTTTTAACACAGCTGAATTGTTTGATAATAGGGATCGGAAACTTAACTTTTCCAATAAGCATAATGAAGTTATAAAATCCTGCTCCTGGATAGAATTTAATTTGGAGCACTGGGCCTTTATGTACTGGGACTAAAAGAGGCTGAAGACAAGCTACCAACCTATTAGTAACCAACTGAACAGCTCGCCAGACTTTATTGTTTCCAGACGACAGTCTGGGCCATGCTCCCCTGACACAATTGCAAATAGAGGCAAACAAAATTCCCACACTCTCCCACATTAGGGGGGGGGGGACTTTACATTCTCTGTGAGAAAAAGGGTCAGAGGTTACAAGGCTTCCCCTCATGTGGTATAGAGATTCAAATCCATTTTCATGCCCCCGCATAGAAGCTTTTCAGTACCTCCTATATTTTATGTTGTGCCGTTTAAGAAAGCCAGACCTCGAGTCTGGAAAAATCTGGAACAAGATTCACTTTTTACAGTAGCTTCTAGTTTGCTTTGAACTTCTTCTTCTTTTTGCATTTGGACACGGTTCCACAGCTTTCTTGTGAAGAATATTGGCCATGAAAAGAAAACGAGGCGCTCGTCTATGGATTGTCGCTTAGCAGAGTATTTGGTGGCTGTGCAATTTTCTCTTTCCAAAGATCACATCATCTTTATCATTTAGATCCTAACTGTTCGAAGCCTTAAATGGCACAGGAGCCTAGCCACAGATTTCTGCAAAACGGCTTTTAGTTATAATTGGTGCCATTCTCACCACCTGAAATTACAGCATAAAATTCTGTCCTGCCAGTATAGAAGCTCAGAAGAAGAAGAAGAAGAAGAAGAAGAAGAGTTTGGATTTGATATCCCGCTTTATCACTACTCTAAGGAGTTAAACCACAGAGCCTAGGGCTTGCTGAGCAGAAGGTTGGCGGTTCAAATTCCCGCGATGCGTTGCTCGGTCCCAGCTCCTGCCAACCTAGCAGTTCGAAAGCACATCAAAGTGCAAGTAGATAAATAGGTACCGCTCCGGCGGGAAGGTAAACGGCGTTTCCGTGCGCTGCTCTGGTTCACCAGAAGCAGCTTAGTCATGCTGGCCACATGACCCGGAAGCTGTACGCCGGCTCCCTCGGCCAGTAACGCGAGATGAGCGCTGCAACCCCAGAGTCGGACACGACTGGACCTAATGGTCAGGGGTCCCTTTACCTTTAAGGAGTCTCAAAGCGGCTAACATTCTCCTTTCCCTTCCTCCCCCACAACAAACACTCTGTGAGGTGAGTGGGGCTGAGAGACTTCAGAGAAGTGTGACTAGCCCAAGGTCACCCAGCAGCTGCATGTGGAGGAGCGGAGACGCGAACCCGGTTCCCCAGATTACGAGTCTACCGCTCTTAGCCACTACACCACACTGAAGGTATGCATAAGCTAGCTAGTGTATTAAGTTATTTGTGAGGCATGTAGGAAGTAATGTCAATCAGGCATCAGAACAAGCAATACCCTTTTTGCAACTATGGGTGTTGGTTGTGGGGGGAGGCAGCTATTATAATCTTTTAGGGTTATAGTACTTTGGGTGGGTACTGTTGTTTTTTGGGGGGGTTTTGTCAACTGCATTGTTTCTGGGATTTCCCCTGCTACTGCAGCATCATAGACTCCCAGGGTCTCTTTCCTCCTGCCCTTGTGAGGATGAAGAGAAAAGGGAGATGTGCTGCGCTTCATTTCCCTGCTCAAAATGGGTATGAAATATCTGCCAATTGTGCTCTGGCACATGAAATTACTGCCGTAGGATGTGGGAAGGAAAACACAGACTAGAAGCACGTGCTGGTTTGTTTCCCACTGTCCAGAACTAAGAGTCACAAGGAGATCACGCTATGGATTTGGACTGCGTCCAAAAAAAGGGGGGAGGGGGACACAAAAATCTTGCCACAATTTTGAAGTTTTATAACTCTTGAGATACAAATGTAAGTGTATTTAATGTCTATATGTCTTTCGTGTAGGTATATGTACAAGTGTATAAGTGTGTAAGTGTATGTTATTGTAATGTATGTGTATATGTAATGTTTGTATTTTGTTTAATAAAAAAAAAAGAGATACAAACCACTAGATGGACTGAAGAATACATTAAACAGTAGTGACTTACCAGAGATTCGCTTGCACACTGGAACACATAGCAAACATACTGATTGATCCCAGGTTCCGCAGATTCCCGACAAATAAAACCAAAGTGATCTATGTGTCTTATGCCCTGGAGAGAAATAAAACGAAAAGCTAAACATACAGTAAAAAATTAATTGGTTTTCATCAAATACTGATCATTAGGACTCAAGCATTATTATTACAGTATTATTATTATTATTATTATTATTATTATTATTATTATTAAATCAGGAGTAACTAAACCTACTTTTCCTGTATAGTGCTTCCCAATCACATAGATAGAAAAACCACGATCCTTTTGTGGTTGTTTTAAAGAGGGTGTAAATAAACACAGACGAACATTTCTGAATATGTAATGCACCCTGCTCCAACACACATCTCCAAAAAAGAAACAAAAGCAAACAGATCACCATTTTGAATGACTACACTGAAGAGTCAGGATCATTTTTCTGACTTTTGTTTCTGTTTCCACTGCCTGTTCCTCCTCTCAGTACACATTTCTGACACTCCCCAAAGCCCTGCGAATCAAGAAGGACCCCAAAATGATGTGTGCCCTTTCTTTCTGAGGGGAGCATGAAAAGATCCAAAATGGTTAAGTCTCTACTTGGCCTAGCTCCTGACTTCTAGGCCCCGGCATACAAAATGAAAATGGTGGCAGCCTCGGCCTGAGTTGAAATGGGTCACATGCAGTGTTTATTTGTATACACTGGTACGTGTATAAAATTTGTATGTTCATCTGGTACGCTGGCAGAGATGGCAATGCGCTTTACGCAAGGCTACCTTTGAAGGTGACTCAGAAGCTACAACTAATCCAGAATGTGGCAGCTAGACATTGGCTCCCAGTATGTTTCTGAGCACAATTCAAAGTGTTGGTTGTTGTTTAGTCATTTAGTTGTGTCTGACTCTTCGTGACCCCATGGACCAGAGCACGCCAGGCACTCCTGTCTTCCACTGCCTCCCGCAGTTTGGTCAAACTCATGTTGGTAGCTTCGAGAACACTGTCCAACCATCTCGTCCTCTGTCATCCCCTTCTCCTTGTGCCCTCCATCTTTCCCAACATCAGGGTCTTTTCCAGGGAGTCTTCTCTTCTCATGAGGTGGCCAAAGTACTGGAGCCTCAGCTTCAGGATCTGTCCTTCCAGTGAGCACTCAGGGCTGATTTCCTTCAGAATGGATAGGTTTGATCTTCTTGCAGTCCATGGGACTCTCAAGAGTCTCCTCCAGCACCATAATTCAAAAGCATCAATTCTTCGGCGATCAGCCTTCTTTATGGTCCAGCTCTCACTTCCATACATCACTACTGGGAAAACCATAGCTTTAACTATACGGACCTTTGTCGGCAAGGTGATGTCTCTGCTTTTTAAGATGCTGTCTAGGTTTGTCATTGCTTTTCTCCCAAGAAGCAGGCGTCTTTTAATTTCGTGACTGCTGTCACCATCTGCAGTGATCATGGAGCCCAAGAAAGTAAAATCTCTCACTGCCTCCATTTCTTCCCCTTCTATTTGCCAGGAGGTGATGGGACCAGTGGCCATGATCTTATTTTTTTTTTATTTTTCCAGCTTAAACTGTTGTTGATACTGCAGGATAATTCTCTGGCATTCCCCTTTTATTATTATATTCTGCTAGACTATATTGAATTCAACAGTGAAAAGCAGGAACAACTAAGCAGATGTTAACGAATAGTTCCTCCCACCTCAGTCCTTCCGCTGACACATAATTTTCCAAATCTGCTTTTATTCTGAAGGTGCCGAGCTTGTTTTCTCCAAACACTCTTCAACCTAGCTTGGATACCCACCTGAGAACATGCAGAGATATCTTTGAAGTTCTTCTCAAACACAACCGATTTAGTATCTGGACTGATGAGATTAATTTCAAATCGGCCAACCTTGAAAAGAGAGAAAACACCAACGACATGTTAAGGCAATCAGAACATCATGGACAAATAGCTATCCTATCTGCTCGAGGCTGCAGCCGCGAATGGAGGATCCTCTACATGCGGCTGGAGCCGCGAGCAGAGGATTGCGGCACCGTCCGTACGGTGCTGGAGCACTGCCGCCAGCAAACCGCATGCCATCTCACCCCTGGAGATGTGGCAAAGGGAGCGGACTGCCCCCCCACTGCTACGCCACAGCCTCAATCGCTTCCCATCCACTCCACCCTCCCAGCTGTGAATATTCTGGATTACACACAGAACATACCTGAAACAGCATTGTCCTGTTCTTTTCGGAGTCAGAAGGCTGGACGTGGCTTGGGGCACTTGCGTGACGTCTCCGGGATTGTGTTTTCAAACTATTGTCATGAACCTTCCTTTGCATGACACCCGTAACACTGCTACACCGGGATCGGAACTCCTGCTGCTCATCAAACCCCGAATCCTCCAAGATGCGCTCGGGGAAAGAGACGCGGGAGCTGGCCAAGCTGGCCAGGTTGGGCTGGCTCCCAACTGTGAACATCCCGGGGCTACCACCATTCAGGCCGTCCACCTCCTCAAACGGACTGTCCGAGGGAGAAGAGGGCACTTCCCCATCGCACTCCATAAGATCCGCGATAGATTCCGCATTCCTCTGCTCGCTCAACAGTTTCAGGCGCTGGCGCTCGTGCAGGTTGAACTTCTCGATGCAGTCATCAATCAGGCTGGAAGGCGCCTTTTTGTGGGCCACCATCACTTTGCCACAGTACAGAACCTCAAATTTTTGAGAGTTGTAGAAGGCATCTTCGCTGTCTTTGTTAGGCTTGGCGTCCTCTTTTAGGGCTGCTTTGGAAACCTGTCTTATGCTGCTGATGACATCTGGAACCTTTAGAAAAGGAGAAAGAGAATCATCATTAACAAGAGGAAAACTGAAAGAAAACCGAGAACATTTTAACAAAAAGAGAGGCGCTTTCTTTAGGAGAAGGGTGCTGTCTCCGGAGTGGAGGTTTGCCTTACACTAAGGTTACCAGATTTTTTTCAGTGAATCCAGGGACACTTTTCAACCTCCTACTAAATAGATGGATTTTGTCAGGGGACTGATTTGTAAATCCGGGGACTGTCCCTGGGTAACGGGGACGTCTGGTAACCTTACCTTACACTTGCCTTGGATGGGCGTCCAGAAAAAGGGATAGCTCAGTCCTTACACAGAAGGAAGATCTCATGGAAGATTCAAACAATTACCTATAGAATGACCTGACCAACTTTTCTGGACTGGAGAGCGTGAGGTTTAGGGACTGTATGCTCTCTTTGTTTTTTTTCATGGATTCTAAATGGAATTCAAATATGCCTCTGTAGTTATCAATTGCTCCATGCATTCGTGAACAGGATACACTGAAAAATCTAAGCATAACCAAGACGGAGTGCATCTCTGTTATCACCCCCCCCCCAAAGACACACACTTCAGTTTGGGCAGGGGACAATGATATCTACTACTGCAAGCTTGGAGAAATGGGTTAGGAACGCAAATTTCCGAACTGTGGTCCATGGACCACTAGAACTCCACAAACTTCATCCTGGTAGTCTGCGGCATGTTTATACCCATTACAATTGTATTTGACTGCTTCTTTTATTTCTTATATTATATTTTATTGATTTGCAATTTGAATTCTATGGAATGCAAACTGAAATACAATAAACTACAGTGGAACCCCGGGTTACGCACGCGATCCGTTCCGGGTCGCAGTGCGTAACACGGTCGTGTGTATTCCGAACGCACAAAAAAAACCCGAAAAACCGGAAGTAGCACGATTTGAGCGCTTCTGCGCATGCGCGAAGTGCACAGAAGCGTTCTGCGCATCCAGGGGTCGTGCGCGCTCCGGAAACGCTTCCGAGTTGCAGGCGTT
The DNA here is from genome assembly GCA_900245905.1 of Lacerta viridis. Classification (NCBI taxonomy): domain Eukaryota; kingdom Metazoa; phylum Chordata; class Lepidosauria; order Squamata; family Lacertidae; genus Lacerta; species Lacerta viridis. The sequence goes on along the minus strand of OFHU01004304.1, from coordinate 404,976 downwards.
CTTAACTCGAACGTCCGCAACCCGGGGTGTGTGTAACCCGGGGTTCCACTGTACAGTAAAGAGAAGAAGAAAAAGAGTTTGGATTTGATATCCCGCTTTATCACTACCCGAAGGAGTCTCAAAGCGGCTAACATTCTCCTTTCCCTTCCTCCCCCACAACAAACACTCTGTGAGGTGAGTGGGGCTGAGAGACTTCAGAGAAGTGTGACTAGCCCAAGGTCACCCAGCAGCTGCATGTGGAGGAGCGGAGACGCGAACCTGGTTCACCAGATTACGAGACTACCGCTCTTAACCACTACACCACAGTGGCTCTCCAGTGTGAAATGAAAGAAGTAATAAAATATAAATAAAAACTATACAGCACCTAGCAGAGCACATTACAATTGCCACAAACGGCAGAAAAATGGCTACAATTCTACCAACACTTCTAATCACAAGTGTTCTAGCCCTAGAGTCCTCAGAAACCACATTCTCCATCATGGCTATTAAGCATAAAAAGCATCCTTTTTACGACAGCGGAATTTGTGCAACAATTCCAAATTTCAAATACTTGAGTATGGATAAGAAATTTGTTCATTATAAAGGTGACATTCTACTTGAACTTCAAAATCAGCTTGATCTCTAAACTATTGGGTTTAGAAAAGATACAACCCAATAGTTCATTTACCGGTAAGTTTGAGTAAGTTTGCGTAAGTTAGTAAGTTTGCGTAAGTTAGTAAGTTTGCGTAAGTTAGTAAGTTTGAGTAAGTTTGCGTAAGTTAGTAAGTTTGAGTAAGTGAGTAAGTTTGAGTAAGTTAGTAAGCTTACTGGTTTGTACTGGTTCGCTTTCCTCTTGCTTCCTATTACTTGCGTAAGTTAGTCAGTAAGTTTGTAAGTTTACGTAAGTTAGTAAGTTTGTGTAAGTTAGTAAGATTGAGGAAGTTACTAAGTTTGGGTAAGTTAGTAAGTTTGCGTAAGTTAGTAAGCTTACTGGTTCGCTTTCCTCTTGCTTCCTATTACTTGCGTAAGTTAGTAAGTAATTTAGTAAGTTTGAGTAAGTTTGTAAGTTTGCGTAAGTTAGTAAGATTACGTATTTAGTAAGATTGAGTAAGTTAGTAAGTTTGCGTAAGTTAGTAAGTTTGTGTAAGTTAGCAAGTTTGCGTAAGTTAGCAAGTTTGCGTAAGTTAGTAAGTTTGCATAAGTGAGTAAGTTTGAGTAAGTTTGCGTAAGTTAGCAAGTTTGCATAAGTGAGTAAGTTTGAGTAAGTTTGCGTAAGTGAGTAAGTTTGCGTAAGTTAGTAAGTTTGCGTAAGTTTGCATAAGTTAGTAAGTTTGAGTAAGTTAGTAAGTTTGAGTAAGTGAGTAAGTTAGTAAGTTGGAGTAAGTTTGCGTAAGTTATTAAGCTTACTAGTTTGTACTGGTTCGCTTTCCTCTTGCTTCCTATTACTTGCGTAAGTTAGTAAGTAAGTTAGTAAGTTTGCATAAGTTAGTAAGTTAGCGTAAGTTAGTAAGTTTGCGTAAGTTAGTAAGTTTGAGTAAGTTTGCGTAAGTTAGTAAGTTTGAATAAGTAAGTTTCAGTAAGTTAGTAAGTTTCAGTAAGTAAGTAAGTTTGAGTAAGTTAGTAAGCTTACTGGTTTGTACTGGTTCGCTTTCCTCTTGCTTCCTATTACTTGCATAAGTTAGTAAGTAAGTTAGTAAGTTTGAGTAAGTTAGTAAGATTGAGTAAGTTAGTAAGATTGAGTAAGTTTTCGTAAGTTAGTATGTTTTCGTAAGTTAGCAAGTTTGCGTAAGTTAGCAAGATTGAGTAAGTTAGTAAGTTTGTGTAAGTTAGTAAGTTTGCGTAAGTTAGTATGTTTACGTAAGTTAGCAAGTTTGCGTTAAGTTAGTAAGTTTGAGTAAGTTTGCGTAAGTTAGTAAGTTTGCGTAAGTTAGTAAGCTTACTGGTTCGCTTTCCTCTTGCTTCCTATTACTTGCGTAAGTTAGTAAGTAATTTAGTAAGTTTGAGTAAGTTTGTAAGTTTGCGTAAGTTAGTAAGATTACGTATTTAGTAAGATTGAGTAAGTTAGTAAGTTTGCGTAAGTTAGTAAGTTTGTGTAAGTTAGCAAGTTTGCGTAAGTTAGCAAGTTTGCGTAAGTTAGTAAGTTTGCATAAGTGAGTAAGTTTGAGTAAGTTTGCGTAAGTTAGCAAGTTTGCATAAGTGAGTAAGTTTGAGTAAGTTTGCGTAAGTGAGTAAGTTTGCGTAAGTTAGTAAGTTTGCGTAAGTTTGCATAAGTTAGTAAGTTTGAGTAAGTTAGTAAGTTTGAGTAAGTGAGTAAGTTAGTAAGTTGGAGTAAGTTTGCGTAAGTTATTAAGCTTACTAGTTTGTACTGGTTCGCTTTCCTCTTGCTTCCTATTACTTGCGTAAGTTAGTAAGTAAGTTAGTAAGTTTGCATAAGTTAGTAAGTTAGCGTAAGTTAGTAAGTTTGCGTAAGTTAGTAAGTTTGAGTAAGTTTGCGTAAGTTAGTAAGTTTGAATAAGTAAGTTTCAGTAAGTTAGTAAGTTTCAGTAAGTAAGTAAGTTTGAGTAAGTTAGTAAGCTTACTGGTTTGTACTGGTTCGCTTTCCTCTTGCTTCCTATTACTTGCATAAGTTAGTAAGTAAGTTAGTAAGTTTGAGTAAGTTAGTAAGATTGAGTAAGTTAGTAAGATTGAGTAAGTTTTCGTAAGTTAGTATGTTTTCGTAAGTTAGCAAGTTTGCGTAAGTTAGCAAGATTGAGTAAGTTAGTAAGTTTGTGTAAGTTAGTAAGTTTGCGTAAGTTAGTATGTTTACGTAAGTTAGCAAGTTTGCGTTAAGTTAGTAAGTTTGAGTAAGTTTGCGTAAGTTAGTAAGTTTGTGTAAGTAAGTTTGTGTAAGTTAGTAAGTTTTAGTAAGTTGGAGTAAGTTAGTAAGTTTGCGTAAGTTAGTAAGCTTACTGGTTTGTACTGGTTCGCTTTCCTTTTGCTTCCTATTACTTGCTGGTGCATACTGGTTTGTACTGGTGCTTACTTTGCATAAGTTAGTAAGTTTGAGTAAGTTTGCGTAAGTTAGTAAGTTTGCGTAAGTTAGTAAGTTTGAGTGAGTAATTTTGAGTAAGTTAGTAAGTTTAAGTATGTTAGTAAGTTTGCGTAAGTTAGTAAGTTTGCGTAAGTTAGTAAGTTTGCGTAAGTTAGTAAGCTTACTGGTTTGTACTGGTTCGCTTTCCTCTTGCTTCCTATTACTTGCTGGTGCGTACTGGTTTGTACTGGTGCTTACTGGTCTGTACTGGTTTGTACTGGTGCTTACTGGTTTGTACTGGTTTGCTTTCCTCTTGCTTCCTATTACCTGCTGGTGCTTACTGGTCTGTACTGGTGCTTACTGGTTTGTAAGCAATGCTTTTCCCCCTTTGCAAAAGCTGCACAAATCTGAACTGATCCTCAAAAAAGCAGGGCTTTTCCCTTTGCAAAAAAAGCTGCAAAACTTTGAGCTGATTCTAAAAAAAACACATGGGTTTTAGAGGAGGAAAACCAGAAAAATATTTTTTTTCTTGTTTCCTCCTCTAAAAACGAGGTGCGCCCTATGGAGCGAAAAATACGGTATTTACTTTGAGCATTGACCTATCAAAGGAAAATATGGCATGCTCCCACAGTACAAAAATTCTCCATTTGGAGTTTGAATACATACAATTTTTGGAGAATTCAAGTGACCAGGGTAGGTGGTGGTGGGAACGGACAAGGTAGGGCAGCCAATTTTCATTTGATGGGATATACTTTACAGTAGCACAAAACCACCACTGGATGCAAGCTTAGGGTGACCACCATATCCATTTTGGATACGGAAAATGAGAAATACATTATAATACGATACTTCAAGTGAAGAAGCCTGTGAATAGTATTAGTTCTGCCACACATCTCACATATAAAAAGATGAAGCAATTCTGCTAGCAAATTTCCCCCCAAATGCTATACACATAACACACTAGCTGAATATTTTCTTTATGAATTTTTTTAGGTAAGTGCTTTAAGATTTAGTAAGCTAGAAGCTTCTCCTATTCCATATGCAACAATGTGGTACCTTGTTATTAGCACTGCAGCAGAACAGTGAAGGCATTCTCGAAGTTCTACAGAACTCCAGAAACAGAAAGAGGACTGTATTTAGAAAGACTTTTTTTCTTCTGCAAGGGGGAAAAAAAGTCTCTCTTGCTACAGAATTGGCAGCTATTTCATGGCATTTCCTTAAGACACTCTGTTCACAGCAAAGGTTGCATGGTTTTTCAAGGAACAGTCATTACAGATTCAAAAGCAGAGTGTTTCCTGATATTTAAAACACAGGAAGCGCATATGCTGTCAAGCATTTAACTATCTACAGGCCCTTTTAGTTGCATTCCTAAAAACTATATAATTAAAACTAAACTAAAGGGGTCTGATTCACATAAGCAGACTAAAGTTTTAAGTATTCTGCAGGTATAAACATGGATGGATTGTAAACTCTGGGTAATATATTGCATCATGCACACAGATGTTTAAAATTCTCCTTAAATTGTTCACATGTGAGCATCTCTGAAAGACACAAACCCAAGTGTTATTACTTTGTTTTTTTGTTTACACTCATGTAAACACTGGAGAATGGTGCTAACTGATGCAAAGAGCCCCACATCGGATTACATGATTTTATAAACATTAACTCAAACTTCAGCTTGAAAAAATTATCCAACAGTGACTCTGCTTCCAAGATCAAAGTGGAGAGTCTGCCATCTACTCATTAAGTGTTATTATATTGATCATAAAGATGCACATAAAGTAGGAAAAACATATTCTTATTTCTGTGAGCAAGCATATACAAGCTTTGTATCTAAAGAAGCAGGTTTATTGATCGCTCAAGACTGCAGTTGCCAAGGGATGTATGCCAAGGGATTGCTCTATGAAGAGACAGGTGCAATTTATAAGATTTTGAATTCAAAGCTATTGGGGCACCGAGCTTGTTTAGCAGCCTATATTTATTGAGAGCACAACCTGTAGGAGATAGCAGGCAGGAGAGAGAAAGAGAAGCACAAATCAATGAATGGTATTGATGCATCAGATTTGGACCAATCTGATTTTTGGTACGACATCAGCCTTGCTTAGGAGACTGGAGAAGAAAGAGCAAGAAATATCAATAGATAAAGGCTCTTCCTTTTGCTAGGGCAAACTTGACTCACTTTGATGATTTAGACATGAGGAGAATCTTTCCACTGGCTTCCCAATAGGCAAGCTAATCTCAAAAAAAGAGGATAAAATAAAAAATTCTTTCCAGTAGCACCTTAGAGACCAACTAAGTTTGTTCTTGGTATGAGCTTTCGTGTGCATGCACACTTCTTCATATACACTGAAACGGATCTGAAGAATCTGAAGAAAGAAAGAAAGAAAGAAAGAAAGAAAGAAAGAAAGAAAGAAAGAAAGAAAGAGTTTGGATTTGATATCCCACTTTATCACTACCCGAAGGAGTCTCAAAGCGGCTAACATTCTCCTTTCCCTTCCTCCCCCACAACAAACACTCTGTGAGGTGAGTGGGGCTGAGAGACTTCAGAGAAGTGTGACTAGCCCAAGGTCACCCAGCAGCTGCATGTGGAGGAGCGGAGACGCGAACCCGGTTCACCAGATTACAAGTCTACTGCTCTTAACCACTACACCACACTGGCTCGTGCCATGCACACGAAAGCTCATACCAAGAACAAACTTAGTTGGTCTCTAAGGTGCTACTGGAAGGAATTTTTTTATTTTATTTTGTTTTGACTATGGCAGACCAACACGGCTACCCACCTGTAACTCAAAAAAGAGGGGCAGTTGCTGGAGGGAGGGGAACCAAGATGCAGGAATTACAACAGACACATGCAGACCAGCTGCAAACTGTGAACACAGAAGCAACGCTCAGACATGGCAGCTTTCTGAACATACATTCATGACCCAGAGTGCATACATTCTTGACCTTGTATGTTCAGTAGAGAGAGTGCAAGTTCCATCAATTTATGACATATTTCCAGTCACATCCATTCCTATTTATAAGCAACTATTCTCTGTTGGCTCTTAACCTCTCATCACCTGTAACTAGAGTAAATCACAATTGTCTTGCTCACAGCATCCTGTGTTGAACCCTCCGCTCCCATTACATGAGCACTGGGGTTTGTCCTGATCTGTGGACAAAACACTCAACAACAACTTTATTCTGTCAGTCATATTGTGAGTGAATGTAGCAAAATGTGCAAATGTCCTGCTCCCCCCGCCCCCAGCAAGCCTGATAAATAGCAAGTTTATCCTTCATCATTAACAAATGAACTACGCATCTCTAGCACAGATTCCCTATCAGCCGTTACTCTCCACAAAGCCACAATCCAGAATGCCTATGCTGAAAATATTTCTGCTTCTGTTTAGGAGGAAAATGGGCCAGCTTCAGCTTTTGCAATCAATATTACTTCTCTTTTTCTGAGCTCTGCATCTATATTTGAAAACTTAAATGTTCCGCTGCCACATCAACACAGACTTCCTCCCTCGTAATGATCTTTTAGAGAGGCTGCTATATTGCAACACACACAACCCTGAACACCTGCTAGAAATCCATTAAAATTATGCTTGTGTTGGCAGCAATTATTGAAGACGAGATGTAAGAAGTAAAGGCAAAAGAACTTCAAGCCCAAATAGAGATGTGAAGGAAAAAACCCGGAAAAATTAGGGAAAAACCCGTTTTTCCCCCTGAAGCCTTTTTTGTTTTTTCCGAAAAATTGGAAAAAAATTGAAAAAATAAAAAATAGATTATGGAATGTTTTATTTTAACATGATGAATAAAATATTTTAAGATAAGGGGTTCAAATATTTTATAAATCATTTCTAAAAAATATGTATGGTATCAGATTATTCTAATTTCTGTGAGGACAAGCAAGTCCTAGGTTACAAACTGAACTCTCCAATGCAAGAACAAGATACATTTCTTCCTTTAGGAGGTGCTGTTGTCACCAGAAAAGAAAAAGGTTTCAGTTTTGTTTTTGCATGCGTGTGGTATGCATTGGTTCTGTTCCTCTTCACTAGGCCTCAAAGCACTGGAAGAAAATATAGAGCAACAAAAAGGGCCTGAAAGTATATACTTAATTACAGCTCAGAAAATGATTCTGATTAAATTTCATGCCCATTCATTGAAACTTAGTCCCACTTCCTTCTTCAGTTCTTTTTATGAGAATGTTTTTTTTAAATACTGTGGAGAGGAAATATGAATAATTGTTACTTCTGGATTTTTAAAAATTGTTTTGTGGAGTTTTTTTTGTTCCACATAAACTAGTAAACAGTTCAGGAGATTGTTGCTCCATTTGTTACAAATACAAATAAATATTATTTTTAAAAGTAAATTCTGTTTGTAATACCGGGTATTGTTTGGATACACTATATTTTTAATATGCTAGTTGTGATAATTTTATGCCCATTAAAATTTTGTCCATAGTTATATTTTATGTTTCTAAAGTAACAGAATGACTTTCAATCTGGAAAAGAAAAAAGAAGTGCTAATGTAGCATTTAAAAAAAAAAATTCGAACATTTCTGTTTTTTCAAAAAAGAAAGAAAGAAAGAAAGAAACCGGAAAAAAACAGGTTTTTTCTCCGAGCTTCAAAATTTCTGGAAATTTTACATCTCTATGCCCAAAATATAACTGAATGACAAAGCATAATCCTCACGAAACCAAGATAACCAACACATATGCTTCCTTTATGGGCATATAACTTCTTTTGCCAACCCCTGATATTGTCATCCTGTTCACTCATTTTTAAAGAGGACTCCACACAACACAACACAACTGGTTCATTTTACGGCCTGCACTGCCATTCTGAGACTCCTTAGGCTGCAACCTAAAAGAGGTAAAGGTAGATTTCCTTCATCTTATGTTCAATAAACAAGCAGGCCAGAGTTAACACACACACACACACAAGCCCTCCAGCCGAAAGCGCAGACCTGGTACAGTTTCCTGTTTATTTCAGGTTTATATCCGAACCCAGTCCTAGCGATATGAAAACTAGGCTTGAAACGTCGGGCAAGACATTTCTGTTTACCTAGCAATTTGTGTCTGACGTACTTTAAAACGCTGCCCTCTGCATAACCCGATGTAGGAATGTGGGCACAGCTGTCTACGGAGTTAGGTCTGCAAGAACTTGTCTTGCACATATTTTAATAAAGGTGATTTTATCTGTGGCCTTGACAGACTGGCTGTTCTGGCTCGTTTCCAGATTTTTTTAAAAACACACACACACACACACACACACACACACACACACACAGGTATGTGCAGTGGAGCTTCAATTAATGGATACTAAAGGAATGCAGGTTGTTTCCAGTTCCAAGAGGTTCCTGCCTCCAAAAGGTTTTTCCTGCATAAACCCCCTGGCAGCTCGTGGTGTCCTTCAGTGAACCCCGAATTTTGCCGCCAACTGCAGCTCCAAGTAATTCAATTGCGAGATACGGCCACTGACCAACTAAAGAAGGTTTACTAACAATATGGAACAATCACTTCCCAGCTGAAGAATGATCAGGGATCTCATACATTTAAGCTCCACCAGAGCATAACTTAGGCCCATTCAGTTCTACAGAGATGAGTTTTCAGGAAAAGTGGAAAAGCCTTTGCAGAGAAACTTAGCACGTAAGGACTGGGGACAGTAAACTCACATTTAAAGTCAAACCTAGCAGATTTGCACTTTCCAAAGCAAGCTGCGAACCGAAGAACAGTCGCATCTTTATAGATATGCACTTCACTGAATTTTGAAATGCCACCTAAACATTAGGAAGAACTTCCTGACAGTAAGAGCTGTTTGACAATGGAATTTGCTGCCAAGGAGTGTGGTGGAGTCTCCTTCTTTGGAGGTCTTTAAGCGGAGGCTTGACAGCCATCTGTCAGGAATGCTTTGATGGTGTTTCCTGCTTGGCAGGGGGTTGGACTGGATGGCCCTTGTGGTCTCTTCCAACTCTATGATTCTATGAGTGTACATAAAATGGCATGCGTTGGTGAAATGTTAGTGAAAAATCACAAGAAAATGCATTATATTAGGAAAACTGCATTCTAAAAATGTCTCTATTGAGGAAAAACAGAACAAAAAATGTGTTCGTCAGGAGAAATTCACACTAAAAGGCACGAGTCTGCATCAGGATTTTCATTTTTTAAGGCAGATTTCCTGCAGTAACGCTAAGAACTGATTTTAAGATTGAGAAATTGAGAGTGGCTGGGGCAACCCCGTCAGATGGGCGAGGTACGAATAAAATAATTGTTATTAAATTATTAAAGGGACTCCAAGCAGGGCTTGCAGTCAGAAGTGGTACACCCTGGGCACGGGTTTATTATCACGGGGAAAACTAGGCCAAGTACTTGCTCTCTGCACTACCCAGAGAGCCCTGCAGCCAGCAGGTTCAGAGATGGGTACTCTCTTCCCCTTTGCAGGATTGGGCCTGATCCATTATCTCTCTAAGAACTTTAGTGAACTGAGTGCTCCCAAAGGAACAGAAGGGTCCTTAAGAAAATAAAAGTGGGGAAAAAAATGCATTCCACTAACAGCCCGTGTAGGTCTTGTTGGCTTACAGAAGGTATTATGAAGAATTCATTATCACAACTGCAAGCTGCAATTTAAGTCAGAACCAGAACCAAACACCACAGCAAAACAGCATCTCTCTCACTCACTCGTGTGTGTGAGACACATCTCCATGTTGCAAGGTGTCACTGCCCATCACTGATAAGAACAGGAAACCAGTCAAGACATATTATTAGAGTAAGACAGAACAAAGAGACATAAAGCTGCTGTTTTCTGCTGCAGCTATACAGTGGTACCTTGGTTCTGAAACTTAATCTGTTCCGGAAGTCCGTTCCTAAACCAAAGCATTCCAAAACCAAGGTGCACTTTCCCATAGAAAGTAATGCAAAATGGATTAATCCGTTCCAGACTTTTAAAAACAACCCCTAAAATTTTACTATCTAACGAGACAATTGATCCATAAAATGAAAGCAATAAACAATGTACTGCAGTCACACATCAATCAATCAATCAATCAATCAATCAGTAGCTGAACTGGGTTCCACACAGTCACAAAAACAAAAAAAGAGCCGCAAAAACAAAAACGCAAAATAAATAGCAAAAACAGACAGACCTCAGCGTAACACTCAAAACGGAAGTGTGGCACTCAAATCGGAAGCGTAACACTCAAAACGGAGCACGTTCGGCTTCTGAAAAAAGTTTGCAAAGCGGAACACTTACTTCCAGGTTTGCAGTGTTTGGGTTCCAAGTTGTTTGAGTACCAAGGCGTTTGAGAACCAAGGTACCGCTGTACATCCCAAAAGGTCTAATTTAAGCATTAAGGAACAGTGAATCAGGGGTGTGTGTTTTTCTGCTGCTCATTTTCTCATGGCAATTATCCTCAGACGTGAATCTTCCAAGTTTGTACACTTATGGAACTGTGAAACCTCCTTCTTTTTGCATCCATGTAAACACGTGTTGCGCATTTAATAAGTTAATGTTTTCAAGCTTTGTGCGGCTTGAAGAGGAAAGAACCTAAATCGGAACATGGTTCCGACTAAAACGAAAAGCAGCACCTATTGCTCTGCTGCCTAATACTGTCTGAAACCAAGAGAAATATTCTGAGTGCCTAATAGGGCTCAAGGCTTGAATTTGGCCATATATATATATATATATTTTTGGTCCTCCTTGCCACTGAACAAACTGCTTTAGGAACCAAGGCAAGTTTTGAAAGCATTTGCAAGATGGCATTGCAGGTTACTGTGAAAAAATAATGAAAAATCTTACTGCGCATGTCAAAAGCTCTTGGGCACGCCTAATGCAACTGTCTGGATCCCAGCCATTACATTTAATCCATCTTGCAAATCTACAAAGCACCCCGCTTCATAACTTACGCAGCCAACTTTCAACCAAGTTACTCATACAATTCCCACATCAAGATGATTTGGTTCTTGGCCTCAAATGCCTGCATCCAGCAGGATAATTAATCTGATTTATTGCTCTTCGGAGTCTTAACATTTTCTCCTACTAACAAGAACTGAACTATATAAGGTTAATTAGTTTTCCCATCAACAGTCTTTTAACTTTCATCAATCACTTCCTTTTTTTTTTTTAAAGCAACATCCTTTCTGGGAAAATAACTATAAAAGACAACAACTTTCTAGGGCAAAAGGCAACGGAATCCTGACATTTTTGAATGACCAAGCGGAAAACTGACCATTGAATGACCAAGCGGAAAACTGACCGCCAAATATTCCTCAAGTATTTTCTTTGTCAGAACACAAACCAGGATGTAAGTTTCGTTGCTTGTGGACAACATTTCATAATAACATATCTCACTTCAACACTAGCTGCTATGCTTAAACAATCATCCAGATTTTGCTTTCGAAACATCCTGCTCTCAACCAGGGCTGTACAAAAACACACACCAAACAGACATCTAGTTTCAATTTTATTCAATAGCCATCTGGTAGGGTAGAACCGGGGCTTTTTTCCTGACCGGGACTCAGTTTTGGCACCTCTCAGGTGGGTGCCATTACCATTATAAAAGAACAAGGAGGCGTTCGTGGTTTGTTCCAACACCTCTTTTTTCTAGAAAAATAGCACTTGATAGAACTGTTTCCTTAAGCAGTTTTGTTTTTCCAGTCCTGGTTAGTGCCATTGCTTCTACTGGTGGTAGCTATGATATCATGAGTTTTCAACACAAAATGCTGAATTAATCATGGAGTGATTTTAGCCAAACGGGGATCACACAAATTTATAATTAAATTTACATGGATGACATCATTGAGGCTAATGAAGTCAATTGAGCGAAAGGGAAAGGGAAGATGAAAATGTTCCTTTCCTTAGCAAGGAATATATACCGTAAAAACACACACCAGTTTTTTCTTCCTTTCACATATCGTCACAGCATTAACAAGGAACATATTGAGCATAAGCAAAATAAGCTGCTAACGCCACACACAAAAACTTACCAAAAAGATAAATCTAGGAAGTCAGAAAAATGTCAAGCCATAAAATGACACATATATTGTCATATACAGTACAATACTTTGTCGTCATGAAGTTCATAAACTGACAATCTCATCTCCGTAATTCCTGAATTAACAATCTAATACTAAACTTGACCTTCACTCTGAAGTGTGTTTCAATGCAGTTTCAAGAGAAACTACTTGAAAACACACTTCAAAGCAGTGTTAGAAACTCAGATATAGAAGCTAATCACCAAATGGAGCCTTAAACCTTGGTTACGGTTGCCACAAAGGAATGTCTAGGTGGCACTGTTGTAATCATGAAATTTATTATTATTATTACAGTGGTACCTTGGTTTTCAAACGTCTTGGAAGCTGGACCTTTCGGTTTTCAAACGCCGAAAACCCAGAAGTAAATGCTTCCGTTTTCCAACACGCCTCAGAAGTCGGACGGCTTCTGCTGCGTGTACCTGTTATTTCCCCCCCACTTTTCTGCAGACTTCCCTTTGCGCCTCGGTTTTCGAACGTTTCTGAATTCGAACGGTCTTCTGGAATGGATCACGTTCAAAAAACGAGGTACCACTGTATTTGTGAGGTTCGGGTGGTGGTTTCTCGTTCCTCCGTTCCTTCTGTTTACAAGTTTAATAGTGCAAATATGTACAGTGCAGAGCTCCAGAATCCATGACCTGCTTAGTCACTCCCAGATTCTGGAAGTGACGCTTTTCAGGAGCGCCCCCAGCAAAACAACTTCGGCACCCCAAACCTCCTCCCCGCCTCCTTGCGTTTCACCCCTCTACGCAACTGGGGTGACGGAAACGTCGTGCTTTCCTCCCTGCCAGCCTGGCTAGGTGAGCGCTGGGTCTCTGCAGCATACTCAAGCCCCCTCCTCGCCTGTCTAGCTTCCTGTCTCTCCTCCCTGCTAAAGGACGTCCTGCTTTCCCCACTGGGGGTGTTGCTGCTGTCCCCACGGCGCTGGGGCTCTCTGTATTTCCACAGCCCCTGCACTGCCCCTCTGGGAACTGACGGTTCCCTGACAGTATTATTATTATTTTCATTCCTATACCACTTTATATTTCAAAGGGGGGGATCTCTCCGCGTTTTACAACACATTAAAACATTACATAAAACAATCCAGAATAAAACAAATTCAAGCTTCAAGGAAAATATTTCAGATGGAGTCAGTCACAGCCTCTTAACCTCCCTGACAGGGTCATTGTAAGGATAAACTGAGGAGGGGATGAACCATGTAGTCATTGGAGAAAAGGGTGGGATATAAATGCATTAAATGAGTTCTTCTGCTTAACTGCTAAAGAAAGCTGGAGGGGCCAGCCAGGTGGAGATCTCAGTGCCAGCTTGGCATCTAGAGATCTCCATGTGGTTGTAACTAGACCCGCACCAGTTGCAAAACTGGCCTAATGCCGGGGGAATTTCTAGCAATGGCTGAGAGGCATCGCTTTTGAAATGCACTTCCAGGAGGTTTCTCTTGAAACCACTAGGAAATGGCTCTTCAAAGTGAAGGCCACACCTATACCTGCCTCCCACCCGATGTCTTATGCGATGTCAAGGATGTGGTAGGGAGCCATGGTTGGGAAGAAACAGACTCGCAGGTCAAACTGGGACATCTGCTGGGCCAAGTTACGTCTGCGGGTTGTAGCTTCCTCACCCTTGTACAAAAGAGATATTTTGGTAATTATATCCCACCATTTTCAGTAAAGCTTAAGAGCTTATTAGTACCTTTCCTTAAGGTCACTCCAATGTCAGTGCTGAGGAGCCACTATTTTGCCACACGTCAAAACGAGTTATTCTTGGAAATTAACATATTCACTGTAAACAGTGGAACAGATTAAGCCCGTTCATTCCCTGAAGAAAAGAGTTCCTTCCCAAGTAAAGTTATGAGGCTTAATAAACCAACAGCGTTTTGCAATTATGCGGTCTACTTTCCTTCCTCATCTGGACCACAAGCAATAAAACACTCAGGTTTACATAATAACTGAACATATATTTTCATATAAGGCAGTAAAATGGAAGAGGAGAAGACGAGGGCAAAACCGATCTCACCAGCTTTGGACTGCGGCTACAGCAAAGTGTCAACGTTTATTTCAGAACACTCTCATCTGCATCAAAGTAGTACTATTTAGTTTAGACAGGGTGAACTATTTATTTTCAAGAAAATTGATCCCTGCAGAGAATGGATGCTCTATCAAGAACACAGGGCTTGTGTTAAAACCTTGCTCAAACTTGTGAAAATCATTTGTCTTTCACAGCAGCCTGGTGTACAGAATTAAGCAAGCAAAATTTTTTGTTAGTACATTGGTCTTGATCCAAGAGCTACTCAAGACACTCCTCAGCTCTACCTAACTTCCGCCATTTTGAATAGATGGTCTCCAGTTTACAGAGTTAAGTGCTTCTATTAATTCTCTCGAGTCCCGTAAGTGGTCCATGCTGCACAGGACTGGAAGTGAGGGTGGGGTGGAGAACAGGATGTTGCTTGAGAAGAAGTCATCCAAAACCTCCTAAGGCAGTCAGAGTTACTTGGCACACTCCTTGGATCCTGGCATTTGCCCATGCCAGGAATAACAAAGTGTTGCAGCAGCTCAAGACTAAGCAAGTGTATTATGGGCTGAGATCTACTGCCTTAGGTGCGCGTGCCAGGGAGAACATCAGCTGCTTTATTTCTAGAACAGTTTTGATGGATCAGTTTTGAGAGCCAGTGTGGTGTAGTGGTTAAGAGCGGTAGACTCATAATCTGGGGAACCGGGTTCGTGTCTCCACTCCTCCACATGCAGCTGCTGGGTGACCTTGGGCTAGTCACACTTCTTTGAAGTCTCTCAGCCCCACTCACCTCACAGAGTGTTTGTTGTGGGGGAGGAAGGGAAAGGAGAATGTTAGCCGCTTTGAGACTCCTTCGGGTAGTGAAAAGCGGGATATCAAATCCAAACTCTTCTTCTTCTTCTTCATCATCTTAAAGATTGTAGTGATGCTCTCTTAGGTGGGTCAGTCCTCTCACACTGATGGGACAGAGTACAGTGGTTACCTCGGGTTAAGAACTTAATTCGTTCCAGAGGCCTGTTCTTAACCTGAAACGGTTCTTAACCTGAGGCACGCTTTTGCTAATGAGGCCTCCCGCTGCCACTGACGCGCGATTTCTGTTCTTATCCTGGGGCAAAGTTCTTAACCTGGAGCAACCAATTCCTGGTTAGCGGAGTTTGTAACCCGAAGCGTCTGTAACTTGAAGCGTCTGTAACCCGAGGTACCACTGTATCCATATAGATTGCAATTTTTTAAAATTAAGAAAACACACATTTGTGAAATAAAGAAACCAGCAAGGCCAAGCAATTCAACAGATCGTATCGTAATGTGACGCGCCTACTACTAAACACAAACGAAAACAGGTTCAAACCAAGAAGTATCCCAGATTCGGTCAGCGTGGGTGACCCATTCCAGATCCACTAGCGGGAAATAAGCATAGCAAAGTGAATAGTCTAATATGCTTTAAGAGTCACGATTACTTTCAGTAGAGGCCATTTCTGGTTTCTGTTCAAACCAAGAACCACAGGGCCTACCCGCTGAGGAAGTCCGACTTAGCAACTTTACACTTTAGAAACCTTTTGCAACTTTAAAGTCTGCTACAGAAGCGGCCTGGGATATTGAAATGCTCCCCTACTACTTTCAAATATTTTCAGTGCCTGATTTATGCCATGGTATATATTTGTTAGGCTTTGACCTCAAATCTCTATTTTTGTTAGGGGGGGGCACCTCCAATCTGCTCTGTCTGAAGCCACCTGACCTGATTATACTAAAGTTTCTTAAGGTGAGCCCCCTCAAGGGTGGGGGGGGGCTCTGCCCCTTCCTCACATACTTGGGGGGGGGGGTGTAAAGCTGCCCTCAGTCCCACAGAGTCGGTGCATATGGTGCCAATCTTCTTCTTCCCAATCCTCCTCTTCCAACTGCAGCTGCTAAACCATGTCTGGTCGTAGATCCTGATAGAACCAAGGGTCCCATGACAGTAAGTCATGAACAATACACAATCTCACCACTGATTTACCTACTTGCAACTTACACACTGGGTTTATTTTCCCCACCTACACACCCCTTATCAATTTCAGCTTGGTCCTTGGCTGAAGCATCAACATATGACTTGTATGTACGGAATTCCATTGAACTCAAGAGGTCTGCAGAGGCTTTAACTCAAGGGTCGGCAAACTTACCAGGCCTCGGGCCAGTTCCTCCAGCGCCGATCGCGCAGCGGGTCAGAGGGTGGGGGAGCGCGTGCCCAAACGCTCTTTCCGGGGCACTTCCGGGTAGGCAGAGCACCGGAAATAGCTTGTGCCCATGCACACGGGCCTCCGCCGACCCGGAAGTGCGCCGGAAATTACACTTGCGCATAAGCTATTTCTGGTGCTTCGCTGACCCGAAAGTGGGCAGCCGCGCCGCGCCAGTAAGAGCAGGCAGTGGCAGCGGGGGTCACCGCGGGCTGGATAACTGAGTCCCACGGGCCGTAGTTTGGAGACGTCTGCTTTAGCTACTTACAAAACTTAGACCTTTTGCATGAAGGGGTTATTGCCAGGGTAAGGTAAAGGTAAAGGGACCCCTGACCGTTAGGTCCAGTCGTGTCCGACTCTGGGGTTGCAGCGCTCATCCGAGGGAGCCGGCGTACAGCTTCCGGGTCATGTGGCCAGCATGACTAAGCCGCTTCTGGCGAACCAGAGCAGCGCACGGAAACGCCGTTTACCTTCCCGCCGGAGCGGTACCTATTTATCTACTTGCACTTTTGACGTGCTTTCAAACTGCTAGGTGGGCAGGAGCTGGGACCGAGCAACGGGAGCTCACCCCGTTGCAGGGATTCGAACCGCCGACCTTCTGACCAGCAAGCCCTAGGCTCTGTGGTTTAATCCACAGCGCCACCCGTGTCCCTTATTGCTAGGGTGCAGAACACGTAATTCAAGGAGTGACCATCAGGATGACGTACAGATTCCAATTAGTGCTACAGCTATAGAACAAACACTGCCTGCAACAATAAGGCATAAAATCCATTAACACTTGCACGTTACCCTAGAGTAACGCTACTGACATGGAAGTGCCACCACAAGCCCATTAAGCTTCCTGTATTCACATTCCTTCCCTTCCCCAGTAACTGAACAGGGAGAAGAATGATGAACAGCTACTGCATGCTTTGATAAATCCTAGATCTCTGGTGTTTCAAGACTTGGTGGCTCGCAAAATCTTGCTTACCATATTAGTAAATGTTTGAAGATTGCTGCAGTTTAGAGCAGCGGTGCTCCAGACATATTCAGAGGAAGCTTTTCATTGAGAAGCCTCAGATAGGACCAGGAGCACCAGATACAAGTTCTGCAAGGCACAGCTTTGTTCCCCCTACAACGCGTCCCTCCCACAGGTCATGCAATGTGATAAACAGCCCCGCCAGCAATAAATAATAATAAATTTTTATTTGTATCCCGCCCTCCCCAGGCGAGGCCGGGCTCAGAGCGGCAAACATCATAAAAACAACACAATATGCATAAAAACAGACATCAATTAATTAAAATGCATCTTAAAATTAATTCAGACAAGTTAAAATCTGGGCTGGTGGCAATTATCAGGTTGGAATTGAGATTGGTTAATACTTCACAGGACCAACTGTTTCCACTGATCACACAAGGACCTGTGAACGGGTCGGTGCCAGGACAATGCACTGCATAAACTGAGTGTGCACTTCAAACACTTCCCAGAATCCAAAGCAAGATGTGCAAGCTTGGTCACTGGGGCCAGGTTCCTTGTGAGATATGTTTATATACTAAGGGTTCCCCAAAGTTTCTGAATGCAGCACCGCTCAAAAAAAGGGGGGGAGCACCATATAAAGGTAAAGGGACCCCTGACCGTTAGGTCCAGTCGCGGACGAACTCTGGGGTTGCAGCGCTCATCTCGCTTTACTGGCCAAGGGAGCCGGCGTACAGCTTCCGGGTCATGTGGCCAGCATGACAAAGCCACTTCTGGTGAACCAGAGCAGCGCACGGAAACGCTGTTTACCTTCCTGCTGGAGCGGTACCTATTTATCTACTTGCACTTTGACGTGCTTTCGAACTGCTAGGTGGGCAGGAGCAGGGACTGAGCAACGGGAGCTCACCCCGTCGCGGGGATTCGAACCGCCGACCTTCTGATCGGCAAGCCCTAGGCTCTGTGGTTTAGACCACAGCGCCACCCGCGTCCCACCATATAAAAGATATGGCTAAATTTAAATGTTTTTCCTTTACCTGCCGTTAACAGGGGCTATAACAGCATTAAACACAGCACTTGCAATGACAACAACTCCAAACGTAAGAAAGATGCAGTTATGTACTCTCAGAGTGAGAAAGGGTTGCCATTGAAGCCGCTATATTTCTATCAATAAAAAGGAAAAAACAAGTCATTGAAAAAACTTGCTTTGATTTCAATCATTTACTCAGGAAAACAGAAAAGCTTAGCTTTATTTTATTCCCTCTTAGGTTTGTTCATACTTGTTGTTGTTCAGTCGTTCAGTCGTGCCCGACTCTTCGTGACCCCATGGACCAGACCCGATGGACCAGCGCACGCCAGGCACCCCTATCCTCCACTGCCTCCCGCAGTTTGGCCAAACTTGTTCATACTACAGTAATGTTATTTTCTGAGAAGCCAGTACTAGTTAAATATTGCCAGAATTGAGACCCAGACCTTTGACATTACTCCCAATCACATAAAAGAAAATGTACAAGGTCCCTTTTAATATTTATTACAAACAAAGATACCTAAAAACTACAAGTTTCTGGTCCAAAAATCTGAAAAGTTGCCTTTTCCTCTTGAAATGTGCCCTCGGTTAGACTTATAAATCATTCCAAAGCTGCAGAAAAAGAACCAGAGTCATGAAAACTTACTTTAGCTAAACGTTTTCTTCTGTATCTAGTTGCAAACTGAAATATAGCACAAGCTTCCATGGTTAAAAAAAAAAAAAAGCCAGAAAGCAAAGGATGTTGTATCCGAAGTAGAATAAGGCAGAACACATTCTCAGAGTTGCTATTTTAAGGTTACTACCATAGGATGGAGAGTACAAACAGAAAAAGTATTTAAACCATATGGGAAGTTTTCTTGTTCAGCTCTTAAGCAGCAAGGTGACTGAACCAATTTGGGGTGGCCAAATGATTCGGTAAACAAGACCAGCTGCTCAAGTGATTCTGCATGCAATGAGATGTCCAGAAATCAGCAGGACAGCGTTTTCTCTGTGCGGAATGAAACATCATCACCAAATAATTCCTGCACATCGGGCTGCTGTTGAAGGCACAGCCACAAATAACGGAAAGAATCGGCTAATTCTATTAACCCGCTCCAACTCTGGCAGCTCAGCCTTACGCATGTTGAATCAAAAGAAACTCCCAATGAGTTCAGCAGGACGTACTCGCAAGAGCACTGCATTTTCTTTTTCAGCAAACAAAGTTTACTACATCCTAAACATAAACAAACACACACATAAACCACCGAATTCTTAACTCGACTTGCAGACGCTCCGTGATTAATCACCATTTTATTTTTTTGCTTCAAATATATGGCAGAGCAGCTTTGCTGTAGAGTTGGGACAGGGTATTTCCCCCTTTTAAAAACAGAGCCTGGGTTGATTTCCCCCTCCCAAAACACACAGTCTATCCAGGGCTGCAATATTGCACACCATATCCTGCCTGGATCCTTGAAATACAGAAGCCCTCTGTTCTTCACACTATTGTTTCTACATGCCAATCATTGACTTAATTGGTACTGCCAAGAGAAAGTTAATTCTTAATCCCAATGGGCCCATTAAATCCCATTACATCACCATGACTTTCAGTTGTCCCTCAAAGCAAGGTTGATCCTACATAGTCTGCAAGTTATCACATCTTTCCTCCCTGTTTTTGCACCACAAGATGTGCCACTCCAAATTGCAGGGTATCATTCACCACTAGAAATATCTTTTAAATCTAAAAACAACCACCACCACCAAACTAGCTCAGAACAAAAGACTGAATTATAGAGACATAGGTTTAAATCCTGACCTTACTCACTCAAGTTAACGTTGGAAGAAATCCAGTTTCTGAAACAAGA
Organism: Lacerta viridis; assembly: GCA_900245905.1. Taxonomy (NCBI): domain Eukaryota; kingdom Metazoa; phylum Chordata; class Lepidosauria; order Squamata; family Lacertidae; genus Lacerta; species Lacerta viridis. Next base: position 384,942 of record OFHU01004304.1, on the reverse strand, counting down.
GGGCACCTGCATGCAGAATGAAAGGCGTGCCTCTTAAAAAACACTTTTTTATTTGCGAACATTTTGTTAACGAAACGAATAACAATACACTTAGATTATACATGAACAGCTACATCAGGCGATGTCATCAAAAGACCTGCATACTTTGTCCAAGAGCATTTCAGATTGTTCCATGTGTGGACATGCCTTCGACATAGTCTCATGATACGGACATTTTTATTAGCATGCTCAAAAAGCTCAGAAGCAGCAGGCGTACGTAATTCGTACTCTAGTATGTAAGTCGCTTGAGAAAGACCAGGTGGAAGAGTGTAATGGAAGCTGATTTATGTATAGAGATGTCATCAGGGGCACATAATTCAATCGCAGAGGGGAGTACCGTTTCAAACATTTCGCAAGGACTACCAAGAAGGAATCCAATGGCAAAGATCTGGGTCAAGCGATCAGGGAAGCAGATAGTCCAACAAATGCATTTTACAAACACTGGGCCTAGACCAGGGTTTCCCAAACTTGGGCATCCAGCTGTTGTTGGACTACAACTCCCATCATCCCTAGCTGGCAGGACCAGTGGTCAGGGGATCTTCGGCCCTCCAGATGCTGAACTACAACTCCCAACAGCCCCAGCAAGCATGGCCAATGGCTAGGAATGATAGAGGTTGTAGTTCAGCAACATCAAGAGAGCCAAGGGTTGGTTCCCCACATCTGATGTACAGGGAGAGGGTGAATCTAGGCTGGCCACACGGAAAAGAGGGCAAGTTGCTCTTGTCATGAGAAGTACCCTTGCTGAAATTCCCTCTTTTCCACACTGCCAGAGGTACGAGGGCCGCGTCTTCTTTTAACCGGACACTATATATTAGGCTCCCTGCAGACATGGAGAAAAATTGTAGCTTCAAGAGGTGTGGAAAGGGATACAGACACTTAAAAAGGGACACACAAATGGAATAACTTCTAGTGCTGAGCTGCGGACTCTGTTTTCAGCAAGCTAACTCATGCGTGCCCATTTCTAATTAAAGCAAATAGGCTACTTGGAAGTGTGCATTTCTGGCCTACTTTTTTTTTTTTTGAGTATTAGGGTGATGCAGCTGGGGTGTCGAGTGTCATCTCATCTTCTGGCTCTAAATAGGATGTTAAGCAGCAGCAGTAACTAAAGATAGCCGCAGTTGCAGTATAAATATCATCAATGGAATTATTTTACCAGAGTCATCTTGCAGGCTGGGGCGGACTTGTTGATGTAAGGATTGTTTTGGAAAAGAAAATTCAGGTCACTCCGACATTTACGCTTAGGGGTGTAGCATCCACTTGATTCTCTGGTTAATCAATTAAGGCTTCAATCGAATGCACATTTACCTAGGAGTAAGCCCCCTTGGATTTCAGAATAAACATATTTGTTAAGGCTGCTGCTTGACAAAAATCCAATTGTCCTGATTACCTGAGTTGCTGATTTTTATATAAATAAATCATTCTGCTTATATAAACTGCAGGTGGCAAATACCATCTTAAAAACAGTTTCCTCTCTCCTTTCACACAAAAGAAGGTTCGCCAGATGCAAAGGGGGGAAAGCATATGTACACTTTTAGTAGATGCTTGACAAACTGCACATGCTCAAATTCTTGCTTCTAGACCATTATGGAGCTTTTTCCTCCATTGCATCTGGTTATCCTCCACACAGAAGGAATGCTTTTCCCGATAATGCCTGTTATAGAAACGTGCAAATAAAAATAAATTCTGCAAAAATTCTGTTTTTACTTCTATGTATTCAAACTGACCGATTAATGTACTAGAATTTGCACATTATAATCCTCTGCACACGGACCTGGGAATGAGCCCAATTAAACTCCATGGAGTTTACTTCCAAGTAGACACCCTTGGGTCACGCTGCACCTCTTCTGTAACAAGCTAGCAACCCCATTTATTTCCTAATATAAAAAGCCGTGTAGCCGAAAATATTTTAACATGAAGGTTTGAGAAATCGTTCAGAAATCTGGAATAATTAAAAAAGTTATTTTGATTATCGACGTTGTTTGTTTTTTTGCCTCCGGCTCTCGTGCCGTGTGCCAGGAAACTCTGGGATTCCTCCGTGAGATCAATAATGGCATGGGAGCATTGCTGAAAGGCATCTTGGCCACAGTTCCTGATCTCACTTTGCAACATAAAGCCCCAGGCGAGTGCTGAGAAACAGGGTTGGGCAATCCTCTCCATGAGCAAAGAGCACACCCTGAAAACATGGACCAGAATATTCTGAAATGTGCAGAGTCCTGGGAGCAGCACACAGAGATTTTTTCATAAGACATGACTCTGTGGGAATGGCTCCCCGAAAGGTGGAAAGCTAGAAAATGGTGGGCTACTCCAAATATTAAACACTACTTAAACTTGTTTGCAAAATAAAAATCACAATATAAAATCACAAAATACGTAATAAAAACAAGAGTGACCCAATATTTCCCCCACAAAAAACCCACGTTTTAAAAGGGCACTGGATTGCCCATGATGCTTTGCATTCAGGTCTCAAAAACAGCAAGGTTTGCCATGTGGGATGCATTATTCATCCCTGCCATTTCTGAGAGGAAAGAGTCTGTTACTGACCTTGCGGGAACTCCCGTGACAAACAGCATCATACAGAGAACAGCTGCTGTTTCAAGGCTGCAATTGTGCCCATGCTTTAATTCAATCAAATGATATTTTTGGCAGAGCAAGGTTGCAAATGGGAAAGGGGAAAAAAACCCACCTCTCACCCCACTTATTTTTACCTAGCTTTTGGTACTACCAAAAGTGACATAATTGTCCTCTAGTCCAAAATTATCCTTTTGAAAAGCCTTTCCTGTCTGGTAATGCCAACTGTATTAAAAGAAATTACGTGTGTGCGTAGTTTGGAGGGTGGAGTCCCAACTGCACGGGCTCCCAGATTACTGTCTGAAAAACAGAGTGCTACATACCTACAAAATATAGAAAGTGGCAATTTCTGCTCCGAAGGCCTTCTGGTGGTTCCTTCACCGTGAGAAGTTAAGTTACAGGGAACTAGGGAGAGGGCCTTCTTGGTGGTGGCGCCTGCCCTGTGGAACGCCCTCCCATCAGATGTCAAGGAGATAAGTACAGTGGTTCTCAAACTTACTCCGGGCCGGAAGTCTGTTCCAAAACCAAAGCGTCCCAAACCCAAGGCGTGCTTTCCCATAGAAAGTAATGCAAAATGGATTAATCCGTTCGAGACCATTGATCCATAAAATGAAAGTGATAAACAATGGACTGCAGTCACACAATCAATCAATCAGTAGCTGAACTGGGTTCCATACAGTCACGGTGACCAAAACAAAAAAGAGCTGCCAAAACAAAAATGTAAAATAATTACTGACAGATCTCAGCATAACACTCAAATCGGAAGTGTGGCACTCAAATCGGCAGCGTAACACTCAAACCGGAGCAGATTCGACTTTGAAAAATTTCGCAAACCGGGACACTTACTTCCGGGTTTGCAGTGTTTGGGTTCAAAGTTGTTTGAGTACCAAGGCGTTTGAGAACCAAGGTTTACAACCTTTAGACAACATCTGAAGGCAGCCCTGTATGGCAAAGTTTTTAATGTTTGATGTTTTATTTTGCTTTTATGTTTTTTGGAAGCTGCCCAGAGTGGCTGAGGCAACCCAGAAAGATGGGTGTGGTTCAAATAAAATTATTATTATTATTATCTATATATATAAAATGTTCCCATTGCGTGTACGCCGGAAACCTATGTTCTCCGTAACCGCTGCACCAAACAGCATCAAATTAGGACAAAGCGTAACTTGACCATCAAGGAAGGATCTGGCATAATAAAATTTTTAAAAAAACCACACCTGTCATACCTAAAATAAAGGATAAAGGGGAAAAAGTGGCGCACCTATTATACCTCACCAGCAAAAGGAATGAAGACTCCAACAGCATCCAATAGAAAGGTGGATTGCCTGCTGACGTCATCAGACCTGCGCCGACAAATAATGCCCCGTCCACCATTTTATAACTGCCATCTGTAAGCACCCAAGGACTTTCTGACACAAACTGCTTAGTGGAAATGTGGGAAAAAGACGGAGCAGGAGGCAGGGCAGTTGCGGAAGAGAGGGGGGAGGAAAAAAATGCGGGAGCGAAATAAGCCCAAGGCTGCCTGAGAGGTCGCAGTGAGTAAGACCGGCTCTGAGGGGATTTTGTCGCTGGGGTGCGTAATTTTGGGACTGGGGTGGGGGAGAATGCTCTTTTTAATGGCGTAGAGCATGGGGCCAGTTAATTGTGAGGAGGGGGGTCTTTGTGGGGGTGCGCTTTTACAGTAAAAAAAACCACAGCAAGGCCCGCAGTAGGCCTCCATAAGGTGCCCAGTGCCCTCACTTAAAATGGCCGCTGCACACTCACAGGCATTTTAAAATTTCCCAAGTGCCCTCACCTAAAATGGCCGCCACAGCTTTGCATGTTCAACACACACAGTCCCAAGTGATCAATACCACCGACCAATGTGTTTTTTTTATGTAAAATGCATCTCTGAGTTATTTGTGGGGCATAGGTCTGAGGGACAGAGGACCGGCCCACGGCTGAAAAAGGTTGCTGACCCCTGCTCTAGAGGGACAGGGAAGAACGAAAACAGGAGCTTCCAGAATACTTTCGGGGTCAGAATTTTAAAAAGCAAAAAACCCCACAGCAACGCGTGGCCGGGCCAGCTAGATATATTATAAAATAATAATAATAATAATTCATAATGCATGGACTAACTGCAGTGGGCAGGACCTTTGAGAGGGGTTGAGTCTTGGTTTCCTTCTCCCATGCTAAACTATACAGCCAATGCAGTGTAACTGAACGCAGAATCATAAGAGTTGGAAGGGACCCTGAGGTTCAATCCCCTGCAATACAAGAATATGCAACTTCCCCTTACCGGGATTGAACCTGCAACCTTGGTGTTATCTGCACCACGCTGTAACCAACCGAGCTGTCCACACATAGCTAAAACCTTCTTAGGATGGAGCCTGCCAAAACTGCTCTGACAAGTGCAGAAACACAAACAAACGTATTAACATAACGTGGTTGGATTGGTTTGGGTTGCGAGGTTCTCCAAACCACAGTTCTCAGAAAGCAGAGCTACACCGTGGATCTCAGCCCACCCGAAAGTAGATTTTGGAAACCATGGAGAACAAACCTCTCTTACAATCAGCTTGAAACCTACATGGTGCTGTGCAATCTATCCTTGGCTGCGCTAGAAATAATACTGTGAAGGATAAAGATTAAGATCTCAACACTGCTGTAGACTGATTGCTATTTAATGACACCAAGGAGAATTTCTGAATGATTTAGGGCATTTTTCAAGGGTACATTTCAAGTGCACCGGACAAGAATTATTATTGGTGGTATTTTATCTCAAACATTGACATTAGGGATATCAGAAACTGGCTGTCGTTGGCAGTCAGGTTTGGGCAGCTGAATCATGTTGCCTTCAGCCTATGTAGCTAAATCAATTAAACTTTCCAAAGAAGGCAATTTGTCCCTAGAGGAGGGTGTTGAAAAAGAGCCCCGTTAACAAGCCCAAAGCACACAGAGTTCACTATTAACAGGACATCCATATTTACCACCTGCAAAAAAACAATCCTGTTGTTACATTGTTGTATTGCTCTGAATGGGAGTAATTTTAAATCTTGCAAGCACAGTACGTTCTCAACTATGTCAACAAAAAGAAGGCCATCAACGCTGAGCTTTTGCTTCGTCCATTTTGTTTGAATAAAAGCCTTTTCTTATCTAACTGGGATAATATTGACTTTACAACAATCAAGTTTAACTTAACACTTCAGAAAAAACGGGACACAGCATGTGATTCATTATGCCAGCTTAGAAGGTCCATATGGCTGGTGCTCTCCTCAAAATTCACCGTTATCGTGTTAAATTAGCTTGAAAAACAGTTAGCACAAGTACTCTGATAATCAATCAAGGGATCATTCAAAGTAATTTTTTTTTTAATGCAAGTCAGGGGAAAGGGGCATGAGGATATATGGAAAGAATGCTTTTGCCCAGAACATCAAGGTGGGTTGTCCCTGTGTTACTTGGAGCAGAAGCGACAACTTGCTACTGTTCAGAGGCTTCTCAGTTTTCTATGCTGGGGTTATTTATACAAGAACTTTAATCCTGCCCTTCTATCATGTGAATATTACTCAGGGAAGCTCACAATACAGTAGTTAAGATCACAATTTCATAGTAAAACAGCAACAGTAAGTAGAGACAAACATAACAGAAAAACCACCCCCCCCAAAAAAAGCTTTCTCTAACAGGTGCTAGAGACACAAGTAGGACTACCCCCACCCTAATAATAATAATAATAATAACCCCATCCTAATACTACTACTACTGCTGCTACTACTACTACTAATAATAATAATAATGGGAAGACAACACAAGTTTTCATCTGTTTTAGGTGTCTCTTAGGCAGATCTATGATTAACATGTGTGGGTTGCTGTTTTTTTCAAAGAAAGTTTTTTTTTATGAAATAAGTTCTTTATTGAAATTCGTTAATATCATTACAGATTTAACTTCACACACACACACACACACACACACACATTTATATGCATGCTTAAATTAGTTTAATTTAACCTTCTAATTCCACTAAAATCATATTGTTGTTGTTCAGTCGTTCAGTCGTGTCCGACTCTTCGTGACCCCATGGACCAGAGCACGCCAGGCACGCCTATCCTTCACTGCCTCCCGCAGTTTGGCCAAACTCATGTTAGTAGCTTCGAGAACACTGTCCAACCATCTCATCCTCTGTCGTCCCCTTCTCCTTGTGCCCTCCATCTTTCCCAACATCAGGGTCTTTTCTAGGGAGTCTTCATGGATCACTGCCTTGTCGTGGCGAAGGGGCTTGAATTACTCAGGGAAGCTATGGACAGGTCAAGATGGACAGGTCATAGTGGAGAGTTTGGACCAAACGTGATCCACCTGGAGAAGGAACTGGCAAGCCACTCCAGTATCCCTGCCAAGAAAACTCCATGGACAAAGACAACAGGCATATAAAAAAATCATATAATGGTACATAATTCTTTTCACCAACCCAACCCCCCCCCCCGTCATTATTTCGCTGCAGCCTCCCTCTTCTCTCGCACCTTAAGCAGTCCCTATTGACAGCGAATGGTCTGTTGGGGGGGGGTGCAATGCGCTGACCTTCCAGACCTGCTTGGACCTGCTTGGACCACAACTCCCATCAGACCCAGCCGGCATGACTAATGACCAGAGAGGATGGGAATTGCAGCCCGCCAACATCCGTGTAACATCCACTCGGCTCACACAAGGCAGTCGCCAGCTTTGGTGGGTCGCGGTTGTGCGAAAAATACAGTTGTCTGCATCCAACAGAACACCCAACACCCTGCTGGGAGCTGAACATCGGAGGGAGAAGGATGGTTAATGGCGGTCAAGTCCTTTTTAAGGAAGTCAGTCTGTCCTCGCTGGTCTTCTCTTCAGGGTCGCCTTGGACAGAGCTTGCAAATACCTCGGTTCTCAAACGCCTTAGTTCCCAAACACTGAAAACCCGGAAGTAAGTGTTCCGGTTTCCAAATGTTTTTCAGAAGCCGAACGTCCTATGAAGCTGTCGGCTATTGTTTCCGGGGTGCCTGCACCAATCAGAAGACGCGCCTTGGTTTTTCGAACATTTCGGAAGTCAAACGGACTTCTGGAACGGATTAAGTTTGGCGCTTTTGTTTTGCTATTTATTTTGCGTTTTTGTTTTTGAGGCTTTTTCGGTTAATTTGTTTTTGTGACTGTGTGGAACCCAGTTCAGCTACTTGATTGATGTGACTGCGGAAATGGATAAAAGCCCCCCATCCAAACAATGACTATCATCAGTGTGGGTAAGAAAAAAATTAATTTTAATTTTTATCATCTACAATACTGTCTTTATTTTATAGTACAGCACATTGATTATTGCTTTCATTTTATGGATGAATGGCCTTGTTAGATCAGGGGTAGGCAACCTAAGGCCCGTGAGCCGGATGCGGCACAAACGCCTTCTCAATCTGGCCCGTAGATGGTCCGGGATTCAGCGTGTTTTTACATGAGTAGAATGTGTCCTTTTATTTAAAATGCATCTCTGGGTTATTTGTGGGGCATAGGAATTCATTCATTTCCCCCCCCCCAAAAAAAATATAGTCCAGCCCACCACATGGTCTGAGGGACGGTGGACCGGCCCACGGCTGAAAAAGGTTGCTGACTCCTGCGTTAGATAGTAAAATTCATGTTAAATTGCTGTTTTAGGAGATGTTTTTAAAAGTCTGGAATCCATTTTGCATTACTTTCTATGGGAAAGCGTACCTTGGTTTTGGAATGGACTTCCGGAATGGATGAAGTTTGAGAAACAAGGTACCACTGTGATGGCTTATGGCAATGGCCCACTGCCCTATGACTCAGTTACCCTTGTGGTGCACCTTCACCCATGCAAGTGAAGCCATTGCCCAAAAGTAACTTCCCAGAATGCACCTCCTCTCTCCGATTCCAACCACCTTCCTCTCCAACTATGAGTCATGCCAAGGCCCCCTTACGGGAATGCGTCTATCAAGGGTTTGGATCTCCAACAATATCATTTGAGCTGGGAACTTGCCTGGAAAACAGGCAGACTCTGTGCTTCTGCTGGTAAGTAGTCATCCAAGCATTTAGTACAAATATTCAAGCACAGAAAACAACTCAACCCTTGCAACCCGGCTGACTGTTGATATGTCTGGCGTTATCTGCAAATCAAATGCAAGCATATCATCCCCCACACAATAAAGGACACAGGTATGGAAGACTGCAAAAAGGAAAAGGACCAGCGCTATTTAGGGCAAGCGTGAATCGGGACGCTGTCAAATCTCCAACATCAAGCCAATCGGATCGCTATTGTGAACAAGTATTGCAGCACTGCGCATAAATTTAAAATTATATCCATGCGTGGCGCACCAATTTTTCAAGGCGACTGTTTCATTGACAAAGCAACAGTATAGTCCAGTCATATGGCAGAAGTGGGTCCTGCAACAAAATGTTACAGTATGCAGTGTTCCTGTTCAGGATTACAGCCAGCCACGCCTTCTTTAGAGGTCCTTCATTCTATTTTTCCTCCTCCTCACAGTCAGCATTCCATGTCTACTGGATGTGAGGGCGATCTGGCTGCAACATCTGTCACCCCATTGATCGCCAGGGTTGATTGGGCTGATCTGGCTGGCTAGGCGGGTGTCCCCTTCCTCCCTCACCGCTCTATGTGCGTCCCTCCCGAAGCTGCGCGCTCGGTGGAAGAGGATGACCATCCCAGATAGAAGGAGTGTATCGTTCTTCAGTCAAGGGTAAACGATTCCATGTCTACTGAGCAATCTTTCAGTCCTCATTGGGATTACTTTTTTGGGCGGAGAGGGGGATTCCACCTTAGGGCTCCCCTCTCCGATTTTTTATTTTTTTATTTTGTACCTCTGTAAGTTTTGCTGTTTCCTAAGCTTCCTGGGACACGGGTGGCGCTGTGGGCTAAACCACAGAGCCTAGGGTTTGCCGATCAGAAGGTCAGCGGTTTGAATCCCTGTGACAGGGTGAGCTCCCGTTGCTCGGTCCCTGCTCCTGCCAACCTAGCAGTTCAAAAGCACACCAGTGCAAGTAGATAAATAGGTACCGCTCTGGCGGGAAGGTAAACGGCGTTTCCGTGAGCTGCTCTGGTTCGCCAGATGCAGTTTAGTCATGCTGGCCACATGACCTGGAAGCTGTCTGCAGACAAACGCCGGCTCTCTCAGCCTATAGAGCGAGATGAGCGCCGCAACCCCAGAGTCGGACACGACTGGACTTAACTGTCAGGGACTTAACTTTAAGCTTGCAGATACCACTTTCATGGGCTTGGATGGTGCTGTTTTTGGCTACAAAAAGATCCACACTCAGAGTTTGCTATTTTTATATAGAATTCCAGGATTACTAAAAAAAAATTAATGCATGCATGCATAGCAGGCAAATACAATGTCCTTTAAAATCCTATGTTAGCAGCCAGCTATCTTTCTTTGCAGTATTAAGTAGGTTATGCTGACTCACCGACGCAGGGTGCCTAAAATATAAGCAAATGTGTATCGTCCAAGAGGAAGATGAAAAACTAGATAGAGGAAGCTTCTGCACAGTTTCACAACTAAGATTCCTGGGGTTGTTTCTTTTCATATACTACTGGGGAAACAGAGGCCGAGTGCTGAGGGCGCTTTTGAACTCAGAACTTTCTAGACGGGCTACTTGCAAGACTGGCTGGTTATATCCAGAATCCATAACGCGTGACTGATTACTAAAAAAAGTTAGTTTGCAAAAATGAACTGCTTTCCTTTCCGAACGAGCCCCTCATTTTTCAGAGCCAATCTGTGTTATTGTTGTTTTGTTTTTCTCAATTTATTTATTTCATTTGGACAAACTATCCTATTTGTGATGCACACACTCTGTACATTCAGATCCCCAAAGACTGAAAATTGAAATCATCATCTTCGACAAATAATGCCCTACACACACACACACTGACAGACGTCAGCAACCTAAGGAAGGAGATTTTGCATTTCACATTCAATTAAGATATAATGCTAAATCTGCTTACCATACACTCTCAGCTTTAGACTTTAATACAGAAAATATAAGCCGGGAACCAGAAAAAATACAGATTAGCTACTGCAGGCCCCGCGGCCAAATCTGATTACCTGCTGGCTCCTTGGTTGCAATTTCACAAACAAGAGGGGCATGTGGAAGGAATGGCGCTTCTGATAAATGGAGCTTGCTAGCACTCCATTTTGGAAGGCCAGAGCCCAAACACATTTCTCTCCCTCAGTGCAGATCAGGAAGAAAGAAAAATAATCTTTAGAAAAGTGTTCCTTAATATTTAAGTTTTAGATTATAGCTTGCCATTTCAATTTTTCTTACGCTTGTTATGGTAGCATCCTACAATGGCTTGTATTAGAACTTGTCCGAATTTTTATTCCAGCTTCCTCCTACAGTATTCCAGGAATCATCATATAGGAAAGTTGTACAAAACGGCTACCCAGTAGCCATTCCCCCCCCCATGATGTCCAAAAAAAGTAAAATTTTCGTAACAAGGAATAAAAAACCCCATAAATTTCATTCTTTGTCGAGAAAGAGCATGTCTTTGCAATAATTTTCAACATCAAAAACTTTTGGTTACGTCATGCCCACACGCTGTAAATTTAAGTTTTCTAAATCTAGTTTTTCCACCCAAAAACTAGGCTACAAGTGCATTTATGAAAAAAATGGCATTTATAAAATATTTTGAGTGCTGGTGTATTTTTTTTCTGAAATCCTCATCATTTTATTGAGCTCTGTGTACAATTTCAAAGAGATCTGATCATTGGTTATGGAGAAAAAAAATGTACACAAGGGTATCTTGTGCTGAGGGTCTCAAGAGGGACAAACAACGCAGATTTAACGAAACTTCAAAATGCTATAAAATTAAAACCGTTTGAGATAGAGGGGGAAATTTAAGGGGGTTTCTTTCAACTATAAGGGAAGGGAGTACACCAAATTTCAGCAACATCCGAAATGGAGGGTGACCTGACCTCGTTGAAATGACATGGAATGACCCGCTAAATAAGAATTAACTGCTCCTGTTTCCACCCTGAGTCAGTGCCATGCACAGCCAATCCTTCAGACTTTCCATAGCCCACTGCAGATAATGAGGATGCTGCACTAGAAAATGCAACTTTACCCAAATATTTTTGTTTGGAAAGACAAGAAGATACCCTGGACCAGAACTATCTATTTTGTCCCCTTAATGCTGATTTTTAAGAAGGAAGAGAATTACTAGTACAAATAACAAAACAAAGTCAGATTTAATGTTCACCCTTAAAAGAAAGAAAAAGTGAACTACAAGATCCCACGTCTCTTTATTGTCTTACACAAAAAAATTAACTCGCTCTATTTACAGTCTTCTTCATTCAGAAAAATAAAAAAACAGAAATTAACAGTTTTGTGAGTGCTTTTTAATGTGTGGTTAAAAGGAGTAACTCCTTCCGCTTACAAATCATAACCTCTGTAAGGAAAGCTATTCTAAAGCCATAAATTAAACCAAGCATTGCCAAGCTAAAATTGCGCACACTTTGAAGATTCCCGCTTGCTAATATAAAGACTTTTCAGGCCCCACGAACAGACTCGTGGAAATGGCAGCGCTGAAATTTATTAGGGAACGTCCCTCAGCTTTGCTATCACATATAATCCAAAACAGTCCAGTTGCTTGAGAAACCTCAAAAACAGGACAATTGTTCTTCTCTACCTCAAGAATAGGATGTATCGTGCAAAATGTAACCCAAAACTGTTAAGGTACCCTCCATAACATCCAGAAAGCCTCAATATAATTGTATGTACAATCTAGGAACACACGGGGGGGGATCTGGCCCTCCAGATTTTCTTGGGACTACAACTCCCATCTGGCTGGGACTGATGGGAATTGGAGTCCAATGACAACTGGCTACATCTTCCCCATCCCTGAGCTACTGCGGGGATCCACATTTTTGGGATGTTCTTTGCGCTGAGACAAAATCTATGGTTACCATCAGCCAGCCCTGTGTTTCCTCTGACTCAGGGTATTTGCCTGGCATCGTGCTGAGCTTTCAAATCACTCAAAAGTAGCAACATTTCTTGCTGTTTTCCAAATACTCTCAGAGCCTAGTGAGGAGAGAGACCATTACTCTCACCTGCTTCTTCCCAGGCTGAAGGCTTGCATTAAAATGGGACATGGGCCGAGAACAGGGTGGATAAAAATCAATGACATTTTTTTAAAAAAATTGATTTTTTAATTAAAATTGATTTTTCAAATTTAAATTGGATTTTTAAAATAAAATTATTTCAGAGGGAAAAATCTTTCTAAAGATAGTTTTCTATTTAAGTTACATTATAGTCCAAAGGCTATTCATCAGGAAATAAGGATTTGTTTTAAGTTTTTCATGTGTGCTAAAACTCAGTCTAAGTTTTTTTTTATTTTTTAATTTACTTAACCACATCAGTTAACAAACATGGATACATATGCTATAATGTTATTGTTTTAGTTTAAAAATTGTTTAAATTGTTATTAAGGAAATGATTATTTTTCTCCTTCCAACAAAGTACAGCAGAAAAGTTTTCCAAATATAAACAGTTAACTTAATAAACATCACAACAATTTCATATTTATCGGTCTATGTATTTCTAGTAGTATAACCAAATCAGATTTTTTTGATAAGAGCTGTAAAATAAAAACTACTCTGAAAATTTATTGTTCCAAAAATGAAACCTTCATCTGGTTGTAAATATTAAGATTATACAGTACCAGAAAGAATGAGTCTTTCGGGGGGGGGGGGTTGATTGAAACCAAGTTTTACTGACTAGTGATTTAACCCGAGTCTTCCTGACTAGTGATTTAAATCGTGATTTAAATCGATTCGATTTAAATCAAATCCACCCTGGTCGGGAATGATGCATTTCTGCACCTAGCCATCGAAATGCGGGCTGCAAAAAAAATCACTTCACAATAAAGTAGCGTTCCAGCGCAGAGCGACACTCGTGGATTTGAATGTTGAGACACAGGAAGTCCATTGCTACTTTGGGCTTCAATTTGAAGCGACAGTTCCAGTAGCTTCCCGGAACTATGTCCAGAAAAGTTCATCTGCTTTTTTACACACACACACACACACACATACACATACAGTGTCTGTATTGCTAGTTAATTCTGAACAACTACCGAAAGCTGTTGCTCCCACTCCTCCTATGACATGCCTGAAACAAGAGGTCAAAACTCGTACCCAGTACATCCTAATAAAGAAGCATTCAGAGCACAGATCCCTCCCAGGCTCGTGGCAGAGTTCCAGGAAACTGATGTGATGCGCAGTCTGGCAGATCTCAGTCCTACACAAAGCCTTTCTCCTGTCAAACTGATTTATTCCAGCAGAACCTTGTAGAAGACTCTTAGCCTCCATCACAAGTGCTCAGGCTGAAGTTTCCTAAACGTGCTTTTGACTCCTTCAGTTCACGCAGCAGAGAAACACAGGTTGTTCATAATGTTTTGTTCTTTCGGAACAATGCTGCATTTTTTGTCATTTAGGGGTAGCTACGCAGGGAAATGAGCCGGAACACAGCAAAGCCTAGGGCGCATCTATAAAGCACTTTGTTCCTTTAACGTATCAGGCAATTTATATGCATATATTCCCAAAAACGTTTTCAGAAATCTCCTAACGTCCTGGAACATTTAGCTGCCTTTACTGAAAATTAGTTTCACAATGGCACTTTGGGTTGATGTTTTTACATGTTGCCACGTTAAATGTTGGAAACCTCCCTTAATAATAAGGCAGCCAGGGCAGTGTTAGAAACTGCGATAGGAAAGCTATTCGCCACAAGGCTCCTGGGTTGTGAGTGCCAAAACAAAGTGTATTGTTGCGCGCGCATATTCGGCAACACTTTATACTTTTTGAAAAGCATGAACTAAAATGTGCCTATTTTGGTGCTGCAGATCAGCTGATTTGTGCAGCAGTGCAGCACCAAAAGACATGCAAACCAGCTGATTCATGGGGCAGCGCAGCACCAAAAAAAAAAAAAATTGCAGCCAAACATTTATCATCACTTTTGTGCACGTACCACACACACACACACACACACACACACATCTTCTCTTACTACACCAGTACAGTGAATAATTCTACTAAGAACTGTTTTGGTGACTGATCACATATGAGGGTGGTAAAGGTAAAGGGACCCCTGACTGTTAGGTCCAGTCGCAAACGTCTCTGGGGTTGCGGCGCTCATCTCGCTCTATAGGCCGAGGGAGCCGGCGTTTGTCTGCAGACAGCTTCCGGGTCATGTGGCCAGCATGACTAAGCCGCTTCTGGCGAACCAGAGCAGCGCACAGAAATGCCGTTTACCTTCCTGCCGGAGCGGTACCTATTTATCTACTTGCACTTTGACGTGCTTTCGAACTGCTAGGTGGGCAGGAGGTGGGACCGAACAACTGGAGCTCACCCCATCACGGGGATTTGAACCACCAACCTTCTGATCGGCAAGCCCAAGAGGCTCAGTGGTTTAGACCACAGCGCCACCCGCGTCCCATCATGAGGGTGGTACTGCTGCACTAATATCTCCCAGGTTAACTTACTATTTTAAAAGCTTTTGACAGACCTGCCCATAGCTACAATGAGTTACCTATTTATAGTCCAGCCCTGCATCTTAATGGGTCGGGCAGGTGGCATGAATGTTTGCTTGACACAAAGCGTCCTTCACAGGAGAAATGTGCAGATGTGATGCTGCATGCTAGGCAAATTTAATATTCTGCACAAGGACATTTCATTCATACTTCCTGAAGACACAATGAAGGAAGAGGTGCTTCGGCTTAAGTAGTTCTGTGATCGAATGAATCCAAATGAATGAGCTAATTCATAGCAAATCCTCAGTCACAGTGATCTCTTTAAACCATTTCTGGTGAAGCAGTTCTGAACCTGTAGAATGCACTTGCTTGAGCACAAGCTTGGGACTATTCCCAGATCTGTGAAACAAGAGACCCTATGCATGAAAAGTGCAGACTTTTAGATAAACCTCCTCTCCATTGTGCATCTAGGTAAAGGTAAAGGGACCCCTGACCATTAGGTCCAGTCGCGAATGACTCTGGGGTTGCAGCACTCATCTCGCTTTATTGGCCGAGGGAGCCGGCGTACAGCTTCCAGGTCATGTGGCCAGCATGACTAAGCCACTTCTGGCGAACCAGAGCAGCGCACGGAAACGCCGTTTACCTTCCCACCAGAGTGGTACCTATTTATCTACTTGCACTTTGATGTGCTTTCGAACTGCTAGGTTGGCAGGAGCAGGGACCGAGCAACGGGAGCTCACCCCGTTGCGGGGATTCGAACCGCCGACCTTCTGATCAGCAAGTCCTACGCTCTGTGGTGTAGACCACAGCGCCACCTGCGTCTACTACATGGCTAAAGCGAGAAGCTCTGGTCCTCAGCTTTCCATCCCATAGTTTAGAACAGAGATGAAGATTGTGTTACCTGTGTTCTCTTGAGCGTTCCACACAGCAGTGGTCCACTAGCTGTGCAGCAAGACTTTCCAAACAAGTTGGCATTTAATCCTTGTGAAGCAAAACAAAGCACCCAGCCATTCTTAGAAAACCGATTTTTATTTTATTTTATTAAATCCTGCTTCCTTTGCATTATTTCCCTTTAAGCTTTGTTGTTTTGGCATTTCAACTATTTAGCTGAGTAAGGGTAATTGCGGATCACATTGAATCAGAACTGGAAAAAAGTTCGAAATTCATCGCATTACACTGTGCCTCAAACAACTCAGCTTATTATAACAGCAGTTATCTTAGAACCATAGCCCTTTAACTTGCTTAAAGGTGTTAAACTTGGGATAGATTTGTGCTCCAAGATACTCTGCAGAAAACTCATGCTAGTTTAACTGAAATAGAGCTTCTATATCAAGAGAACTTGCCATTTCATTCCATGTTTCTGTCCCTGCCTGCCCTGAATAGAACAGATTGCAGGCAGCTGCGATTGCAAAACTGCTGCAGGCCCCATGAACTGAGAGGCAATAATAAATACTTGTAAAGATCTCCAGAACTTTATAGAGCCTACCAAGTTTTCTAGGCAACATATGTGACCTCAAAAGCAGCTCTGGTAAAAGTCACCAGAGCCAAGCTTTTAGTGGCTACTGAGTATCTGATACCCCAGACCCACACTTCTCTCAAGAAGCTCAAAGTATCTTACACCTGGTACCCAGATAATCTTGTATACGGTGAAGCCAGAGCAAGCCAAGACCAGGTGCTCAGCTTCACTCACAAAGCTGCATCGTGAACCTTCAGGGTATTCCCGATAAGGTGCAACTGGTGTTTTATTATGGCACAGAAGCAATCCGGACAAATTGCACACCGCTAGGGTAGTAAATATTGGCACGAAGCAGCACTATGAGCCAGCAATACAAATGAAGTTAGTTCTTTGTCGTCGTCCTGTAACTGCAAGTGCCAAGCCAAGAAACTGTCCATCTGGTTGCACCCTGAAGCAACCGCCATAGCTGAAGATTCGGGAATGGTGGGTTGTTTTTTTTCCATTAAAAAGGAGGAAAATGCTTGCCCAAGATACAAGGTCATAAAGAGAGCCCCGGAGGATCAGACCAGAGACCCATCTAGACCCGCATCCTGTTGTCACAATGGCCAACTGGATGCCTCTGAGAAACACAAGCAAGACCCAAATGCACAACCCAAATGCACTCTCCTTGTAATTCCCAGGGACTGGTATGCCTCCAACAGGGGAGACCTCATGGTCTCCAAACCATGGACCTATCTCCTTCATTGCATCTGAATGCATTTGTCTTAAGAATTAGCATACTCCTGCATATCAAACTCCTGTGTGTTTCCTTCCTCCTCTCCAGTCACCTGAAGCAGCAGTTACGGAGGTTTCATTACTCAAAAGGAACACCTGAGCTAGATTTGGGTCCTAATTTCAAAGATACTAATTCTCAGTATCTATGCATAGGTTTGTTTTTTTAAAAAAAAATCCCCTTAGCTGGAGTTGTCTAAAGCTAATGGAAGGACAGATCCTGAAGTTGAGGCTCCAGTACTTTGGCCACCTCATGAGAAGAGAAGACTCCCTAGAAAAGACCCTGATGTTGGGAAAGATGGAGGGCACAAGGAGAAGGGGACGACAGAGGATGAGATGGTTGGACAGTGTTCTCGAAGCGACTAGCATGAGTTTGGCCAAACTGCGGGAGGCAGTGGAGGATAGGGGTGCCTGGCGTGCTCTGGTCCATGGAGTCACGAAGAGTAGGGCACGACTGAACGACTGAACAACAACAACAACAACAATGCAATGAGAGTGTGGTGGGATGTAACACGGGGAGAGCTCTAGGGAAAGGTAACTGAAAATACCCAACAATATTTGGGTAGCAGAAGGAATGAACCAAGATTAAGTACAGCAAGGCGAAAATGTGTCCTATTGGAGTAGAACAATTTGGAAGAGAAGGTTTAGTGGCAAAGATAGATACTTGGACTACTATTAGCATTTAAGTGAGAGTTACCCAGCATAAGTATTGAGACTCTTACATATACACTTATTCCCAGGGGTGGGGATTTTCTTCTAAGTAAACATGCATTGTGCAATACTCAGAAAAGCAAATCATATTATTTCCCCCTTACAGCTGCTGCTGCTGCACTAGAATTTGTTTTTTATTTAGGTGCAATGAAAGCACAGGTGTGTTTTGCATTCAGGTGGCATATTTTTTAGGCTTTAATTAGAAACACATCAGGACCTGCATATAGTTTACTGCTCCACCCGTTGCTGCCCTATTTTGACTCTTGGCTCCCACTGCAGGATTCAGAGAACAGCCTGGTTGGAGCAGGCTTCCTCAAACTTGGCTCTCCAGATGTTTTGAGACTACAATTCCCATCATTCCTGACCACTGGTCCTGCTAGCTAGGGATCATGGGAGTTGTAGGCCAAAAAAAAACATCTGGAGAGCCGAGTTTGAGGATGCCTGGGTTAGAGACTCCTTCATGAATGCAGTCAAGGGACTTGTAGGACTCATTCTGTATAGGAGACAGAACTCAAGGAAAGTACAGGCTGCCCGTTCTCACACTGCTTTTTCCAGAGTTCCACTGCCATCCCCAGCACCACACTAATGTAAGTGATATATGTCACCTGGCTATACATTAACAGGAATACTGTATACACCTCTGCAAATCTGGAAACCCACCATGATTCACCAGAAAGTTACTTTCCCTTCTGCATATACTTCACGGGGCAGAGCAGACTCTGGAAAGAACCACCTTGGACACACAACACTACCCTCCTGGAATATTAGCTAGGTGCTCACAGCTTCAAAAAGGTGCGCAGACCTAGCTGTCAATCACAGGCTCTGTGCGTTACATTTGCAGCCCAATTCTAAGCAAGTTTCCTCAGAAGCTCAAGTGAGTCGAGTGATGCTTTCTCTCAAGTTACCGTGCACCTTGCTGTAGCCTTCAGATCATTTTCACCAGAATGCTAGTCTACTTTAGGAGAATACTAGACAAAAGCACATTTTCTCAGTCTGTGAATGCATTCCACCTTGGGGTGATCCGGGTGTTTCCCCCACAAGTCCGGAGAAGACTGGCGCAAGAACCCTTGGAGCTGGGTTCAAATCCCACTTTAAGTTAGAAGAGCTTTGCGGCAGCCCTAGCCTGGCCGGGGGCCACGCAGGACTATTGCAAGGATACAAATGCGGTTTGTTTGCACACTCCCAACTGGCAATAGCCCGCGCGTGGCCTTCCTTCGGGGGAGGGCGGAGAAGGAGGAAGAGGCGCGCGCGACATTGCAGAGGCAGGCCGAGGAACCCGCTGCCCCGCATGGCGCGGGCCGCTTGTTCATTCCTTGCGCGCCCGCGGCCAAAGCGCGGAAGCGGCGCAACCCATCGCTCGACTCCAGCCCTCCCGCCGTCCCTCCCTCCTCCCGGGCCTGGACTTGCCTGGCTGGGGTCGGTGGCCTTGAAGACGTGGCAAGCCGTCGGGGACTCGGGGTCGTCGGGCTGCGCTTTGATCAGGTAGGCGAAGTAGGTGAGGTCGTGGCTGTTGTGGATGAAGCGCGAGATGTGCTGCGCCTTGTGCTCGAAGATGAACACGGCCGGGTTCGAGGCGCTGCTGGCCGACGGGATGCAGCGCAGGTTGGGCGAGCCCAGCAGCAGCAGTACTTCGCGGGCGGGCACCGAGCTGGGATCCTGCTTCTGGCTGCGCCGACGGATCTCTGCCACCAGCCAAGGCAGCATGGGCAGCGTGGTGCGCCGGTCAAGGCACGACCAGCCCAAATACCACAACTTGAAGCGCTTCTCCCCCGACGGCGCCTTGCCGACGCCTTGCAGCGGGTCGGCGGAGGGCTCCAGGGGGTGAGAGAAAGTCCCGTCCGAGCTCGTCTTCTCCATGAGGCCAGCAGGAGCAGCCCGGGGGCGAGCAAGAGCCCCAGCCAAAGGCGTCTTCGGTTTCCTTTACAGCGTCCAAAGAAGAAGCGCAGCCTTGCGCGGCCCTTGGAAAACAGGTCACCTGCAGCTCAGCGCGGCTCCCTCCCGAGGAAACGTGCTGCAAGGGGACATTTCATGCCCTGCTGCAAGCAGCGAGGCAGCACGTCGGTGGCGGCGTCGGTGGCTGCTGACTCTTTGTGCATGGATCCCGGTGCCGCGATCCCTCGGAGGTGCTGCAGGCAGGGCTCCGTGGCGCGACCCTCTCCCAGCACCCGCCGCGCTCCTGCGGGTCTCGCCTGGAGCTGCGCGACGGCCGTCCCCGTCCGCGCCCGCCTCCTGCGCCCGCCCACCCCGGAGGGCAGCGCCAGTGAGGCGGCCGCGAGGGCTGCCTCCTCCCGCCTCCTCGGAGCGAGGGGTGGCGCACGGAAAGGCGACGCGCCTGGGAGGCGGGCTGGACGGCTTGGCCCGCCCTCCCCTGCAGTTTGCCCGCAAAGGAGACTCGCCGCCTCCGCCTCGTTTCCCGACGGCCCAAACAAAACGAGATGCGCCTCCGTCCCTCCCGGAGGCTCCCCTTCCCGGCCTCAACGCGGCTGCAGAAGCCGATCCGGGCTCCAGCCAAGCTAGGCGAAGCGACAGTCCTCTCGCCGTCTGCGCATCCTCCGCGCATGTGTGCGCGTCGGGCCGCACATGCCCAGCAGCAGAAGGGGAGGAAAGAGCGGGGAGTCGGCTTCATGCACGCACCCTTCGTGGTCCGCTGGCTGCCGCAGGGCGGATCTAGCGGCAAGATCCAGCAGAGGAGTCGCAAGCGCGATCCTGAGTAGATTAACTTGGAAGTTTAAGCGCGGTCTTCAGTGGCGTCTTTTGCGCCCGGGTTGCGCGCCTGCCTTCTTGCTTGGGTAGTCGCCGCCGTCGAACCAGCGCAATTTACGCGTCAAGGCTCTAACTTACTCATAGGCGGGCAGGCGGAGGGGGGGCGGTGGCCGAGAGGGAGAGGAAACAAAGGGTGGAGGGCGGGGCTGATGGACTGAGGGATTTATTGTGACATAAGCCACAATAACGCCACAAGGGGCATAATTCCCAGCCCTATCGTAATGCAATGAGCATTGCTGGATATTACTCCCTGAGGTGCTTTGAGGTGACAGAAAAACACCAAGATTCGATATTAAAAATACAGTAAATGAAACTATGATCTGTAGGTGAGGGTAGCCTCTGGGTCTCACTCAAACCCTTGAGTTAGGGACTTTCTCTGCATGTGAAGATAGGCTCCAATGGATTGAGCAGGTGAGACCAATTGCGGGCCCAAAGGTGGAAAAGATGGTTTCTGCACCTGCTGGAGAGGGAAGTGGGTCTCATCAAACTGGGGAGGTTGCCCATCTAGGAAAAGAAAAGCCCTGACCCTAAACCTCCGCTGCCTTGTGGAATTTTTCCACTAGAGATTAAAGAGTAAACCCTACACAAATCCGGAGTGGAGTCCCTGAGATGGTTGGGTGGGGGGTCTTGTACGCCGCCTTCCAGCAACTCCAGTGAGAGCCAAGTGTGTGGTGTAGTGCTAAGAGCAGTAGACTCATAATCATAGCTGTCAAGTTTCGGATTTGAAAATAAGGGATCAGCAGTCTCACCTATCCCGGGGACAGTCACATGTCAGTGGTGGGCGGAGCCAGAAGCAAAAGTGGGCGGAGCAGCAATGTAAACTCCAAGCGGGCTCGGGCTCGGAGCGGAGCAAAGAGGAGGGCAGCCATGTGCTCCGCACAATGGAGCCCCATCGTCTTCTTGTCTGATCCCATCAAAACAGGACAGGAAGCAGCAGCTGCTCAAAGGCAGCCAGGCTCCGCCCGCCAGCTAACCCTATTGGCCGGCTGAGGGGCTCGGCGGCAACGGATAGGGGCTGATGCAGGGGGAGGAATACACCCCCCTGTAAGCACGGGAAACGGCTCCCACTTGCTTTGAGGGCTGAGGCTTTTCTCTCCAAGTAGGCGAGGTCTTCCCACCCAGTCCCTGGCCAGCAGGGGAGGAGCTGCTTCCATTAAAAATGGGAAATTTAAGGGAAATAAAAAATAAGGGAGAGCAGCGGGAAACTGCTTAAAATAAGGGAGAATCCCGGGGAAAACGGGATACTTGACAGCACTCGTAATCTGGTGAACCAGGTTCGTGTCTCCGCTCCTCCACATGCAGCTGCTGGGTGACCTTGGGCTAGTCACACTTCTTCTGAAGTCTCTCAGCCCCACTCACCTCACAGAGTGTTTGTTGTGGGGAGGAAGGGAAAGGAGAATGTTAGCCGCTTTGAGATTCCTTCGGGTAGTGATAAAGCAGGATATCAAATCCAAATCCAAACTCCTGCTCTGCTTTCCTCTGGACAGGGGTCCAGGACCTCCAGAAACACTGCCCAGGCTTGGGCCATGTGGAGGTCACTTTGGTGCTACCAAAAATGATGACCTGGTACGCTGAAGTCATGGGGACTTGGGTATGAAACGAGCCTACTTAGGATATCACAGCAGGTCAAGTTCAGGGCGTAAGAAGCCCTATCAAGCTCTGCTTGGTGTGTCATGCTTGCACCCTGAATCATCTGAGGGTGCAGTGGTGGCTAGTGCCCGTTGTAACCGGTGGGCACAAGGCAGGGGGACCACCCATAAGCAGAGCCAGTGTCAATTATTTCTAGTTTTGGCCTCTGATGCTGAGGCTTGAGGAAAACTGAAAGCAGGCAGGTGCGGCCGGTGCCCAATTTGCCCTAAAGGACCATCCTGCTCTGTAGGGGTGTTGTTTTAATCATACCTAGAAAGATGTGGGTCTCTGCCCACCTCACCCCCCCCAAAGTTCACATTTTAAGGTTTTATAGGCTATATGGTACCCCTCCCCCAAAATAGTATATATTTCCAAGGGGTAGTGTTTTGATTTGTAGGTTGGGGGCTGTCGCCTTAAAGACTACGGCTGCACATCTTATACACTAGATCAGTGGTTCCCAAACCCTCGCCTTCCCTTTTTAAAACAATTAAATTCTGCTACTGAAGCCTGTTTATTTGAAAGCAAGAACAACTGAAACCAGCAGCCTTCTTTTGAGGGTAAATACAATTATGATTGGGATGTAACATCCCCAACAGCAAAACGGCACTCCCTCTCTCCTGTCTCACGATCCGGGGATCCGTTCGCATCAACCCATCCAATAATCCCCCCCCTCATCTCCTGACAGGCTTATCCACTTATTTCATCATTTGGCTTCTTATCCCTTAATCCGCCTATCATTTGTTATCCTCAAAGCCCTGCCAGTGGCTCGGTACTTAGGAGAAAGTGCTTCAGGTTTCAATGGCATTTTGCTCATGGAAGTCAGTGTTTAGGGTTCATATTTGGGTAAGTATGCTAGGTTGTGATCATGACTGTTAAAACACAAGCGCACACGCACAGCTCTGCAGCTAGTTTAGTAATCCTCAAACTATGGGCAAGGGTCTATTTGCATGAGAGGAGGTCTGTGGAAAGACATCACGTAATTTCAAAGTGTGCACACCTACAAAGACTGCCCGTTGCAACTGTGCATTATTTACTTCTGCATCAGAGCTTGTGCTGGCTCCTCGCTGAGTGTGATGGAGCCCAAGGATTACTTAGTCATTACTGTCACAACAGCTTGAGATACAGATCCTCCTCCTACTCCATGGGTAGGCAACCTAAGGCCCGGGGGCCGGATCTGTCCCAATCACCTTCTAAATCTGGCACGCAGATGGTCCAGGAATCAGCGTGTTTTTACATGAGTAGAATGTGCCCTTTTATTTAAAATGCATCTCTGGGTTATTTGTGGGGCATAGGAATTCGTTCATTTTTTCCCTCCAAAATATAGTCCGGCCCCCCACAAGGTCTGAGGGACAGTGGACCGGCCCCCTGCTGAAAAAGTTTGCTGACCCCTGTCCTACTCAGTAGGTTTCTCTATGGAGAGGATGGCTTAGATAAACAGAAGATGGGACTTAAGCACTTTAAACTCTATTTCATTATGCAGTTTGCAACTAGTACGGTATCTTTATTATTTTTGCTGGTGCTACAGCATCTTACACTGTGCTCCATTTTTTCCCTTCTTTTCTACCTGGTTGTTGTATGTCCATCTATAAGATCAGATTATATGTTGTTGTTGTTTAGTCGTGTCCCGACTCTTTGTGACCCCATGGACCAGAGCACGCCAGGCACTTCCACTGCCTCCCGCAGTTTGGTCAGACTCATGTTGGTAGCTTCAAAGAACACTGTCCAACCATCTGTTCCTCTGTCGTCCCCTTCTCCTTGTGCCCTCCATCTTTCCCAACATCAGGGTCTTTTCCAGGGAGTCTTCTCTTCTCATGAGGTGGCCAAAGTATTGGAGCCTCAGCTTCAGGATCTGTCCTTCCAGTGAGCACTTAATTTCTACAAAATTCCAGAGGATTCTACACTGCCCTAAAATATTCACTGCCCCTGTTGATACAATAAGCCGTTCGGAGGTCATTTGGTAGCAGTTAAAAGGCCTCTTAGTAATTACTACAGGTTTGCAACAAGGCAAGAAACTCGTCAAAATAAAAGAGTGGATGAACTGTTGACTCCTACCCAGACCCTCCATTGAAGAGACCATTCCGGCGGAAGGACACCAGCAGACAGGGGCCGAGGGCTTATGCATCGAATTATAACTTCCTAAACTTAACTGCTGGGTCAGCATTCACCCCTTGCTTCAGGGCTAGTTTGGAAGCAATCATTTTAAGCAAGTACTCTGCAATAGAACCAAAGCTGTATTTAATAGCCCATAATGGGCTATGGTAAGGGACGCGGGTGGCGCTGTGGTCTAAACCACAGAGCCTAGGGCTTGCCGATCAGAAGGTTGGCGGTTCAAATCCCCGTGACGGAGTGAGCTCCCGTTCCTCGGTCCCAGCTCCTGCCCACCTAGCAGTTCAAAAGCACTCCAAAAGTGCAAGTAGATTAATAGGTACCGCTCCGACGTGAAGGTAAACGGTGTTTCCGTGCGCTGCTCTGGTTTTGGTGTTCCGTTGCTCCAGAAGCGGCTTAGTCATGCTGGCCACATGACCCAGAAAAACTGTCTGCAGAGCTGACAGGCGCCGGCTCCCTTGGCCAGTAAAGCGAGACGAGTGCCACAACCCCAGAGTTGTTCGTGACTGGACTTAACTTACCTTTAATGGACTAAAAGATAAAGTAAAGGGACCGGCTGACTCTGGGGTTGTGGCGCTCATCTCACTTTATTGGCCAAGGGAGCCGACGTACAGCTTCTGGGTCATGTGGCCAGTATGACTAAGCCGTTTCAGGCGAACCAGAGCAGCACATGGAAACGCCATTTACCTTCCCACCAGAGCGGTACCTATTTATCTACTTGCACTTTGACGTGCTTTCGAACTGCTAGGTTGGCAGGAGCTGGGACTGAGCAACGGGAGCTCACCCCGTCGCGGGGATTCGAACCGCTGGCCTTCTGATTGGCAAGCCCTAGGCTCTGTGGTTTAACACACAGTGCCACCCGCTTCCCTTAATGAACCAGCTAGGATCTAAAAAAGGGGGGACATGCATGCATACAGGGGCCAGACAGTTTTGCCTATCAGATGCAGCCCCCTTGGACCACTCCTGATTTTCAGAAGGCCCAAGGTTCTGCAGTCTGGGGCATGCACAGAAAACTACAAATCCCAGCCTAAAATTACTGTATAAAACGTCTAGTAGCAGACCAGTACATTCACACAGTCTTAAGGTTCTTAAGCAAAAGGCAGCAGACAATCAGGGAAATACCGGTAAATGTGCAAGTATTTTCCCCACCATTAGATTTAATAGAAAACAATAGCAGTTTTGGTTCCCAAAATATGTGATACGTCACGTTTCATGGGTAACAGGCTAATCAATATGATAGAGCTAAAAATTAACAGAAACCACAAGCTTTATAATTGTGGCTAACAGCACTCAGGGAACATCTCCTGCAGAATCCACTTTTCTGGGTTCTTCTGGTGGAAATCATATGCCCACTACATTTGCTCTTAAGCAGCACATCCTTCTACTTATGTGTAGCATTTCAGTATATAAGAAGACATTTTACAGGCCTTTGAACATGAACAGTCCAGCAGATGGGCAAAGTTGCGTAGGAAATTGAAATGACACCTTCCCTTAGCAAAAACCACAATGTTTTAAGGCAAACAGGATCAGCTCGTTCGGTTCAAACAACTGCGAAGCAGATGCTCAAACTGTCTCCAGGACGGCTGCCATTTCCTTGAACTGATTGTAGAAGTTCTAAAATGGAAAAAAAGAGGAAAGGATATACGATTATTTGGATACACAGTCCATGAGATGTAGCAGCCTACTTCAAACATTTGGTGCCCCCCAAATGTTTAGGACTAGAACTACCAAAA
Source organism: Lacerta viridis (assembly GCA_900245905.1). Taxonomy (NCBI): domain Eukaryota; kingdom Metazoa; phylum Chordata; class Lepidosauria; order Squamata; family Lacertidae; genus Lacerta; species Lacerta viridis. The sequence goes on along the minus strand of OFHU01004304.1, from coordinate 358,696 downwards.
TCTCTAACCGCTGCTCATGCTGGCAGAGGCTGATCCAAGTTACAGTCCCAAACACTGGGATGACACAGGTTGGGGAACGTTGACCTGTGGGATGTAAAAAGAACAGGGGCAGTCAAACCCAACTTTTTCTAGAAGGTTGTCTCAGTCCTCAAGCCGGAACTTCCTGTCTTCCTGGACTGAGACAAAACTTCCTTATATGGAACTCTACAGTTGGGAGCGAACTCCACAGTTGGGAGCGGCCAACTGTAGCTCAGGCCGGGCTCCATTTTGTCGCTGGTCAGTTGTTGTGTTGATCTCTCTCTCTGACAGTTTAAAAGCAGCATTACTAAAAATGTACCGTTGGCACTAGGCCAAGAGTAGAAAAGGGGGACTTTCTCTCATAAGGAGAAAGTCACCACATGTATATTGTTTAGCAACTTTTAAGCCTGCCTCTAGGATCCTGTGTGTGACTAGATGATTACTTGTGAGTAAACGTTTTTCACTTGACCGAAGACTGTGAAGTGTCTTATTGAAAGAGGGATAAAAAGGGGAAGACACCAGGATAACATTTTTATGACTCTAGCGAGTCTATGCAAACTATCCGCTGTGCATGTGAGGTAAAAAGGGAATGTTAGCTCTGCTGATATTATCGAGCTTGTAAACGCAAGTTGGGATAGGATATCTAAAACAATATATCCTCTCCCACATCCCTCAACATTCCCACATGACCTACAGTGTTTGGCTTGTATGTCCAAGTTCAAATCCCCAATCAGGGCCTTTTCACACTTCTGCATTTCTTCAACCTCCCTTCTCTCATCTAATGTCCAAATTCTCTCTCTTTTTCATTCTAGAGCCAATCATAGTACACCGTTACACGAAGCATATTTCAAAAAGTCAACGCATTTCCCCAGTTTTGGAGTCTTAGGTTAACAGGAACACAGAAAACCAATGGCGTTTCCATTGCAACCCAGTTGATTTGTAACTACGTTTGAACAAGTGCCAGCCTTTGGAAGGGTTTATGTTATTATACAAACCTGAAATTGTGGGACCGTCATTTCAAATGTTTTGCTTGTGATGTGGCCTGAAGCATCTGCCACTTTTACTGCCATCGTGACGTAAGGAGACTTCAAAGATTTGCAGCTGTCGGAGCTCACTGCCATCCCCAGCTTCCACTGAAAATCGATAAGCTGCAAATAAATAAAGAGGGAGGGGGAGAGAATCGGACAATGTGGCCAATTGAGTTCTTTGAGGCTGGCGGAGTGCGCAAGTAGTGTGCTCAAATGCAGCACCAAACCATGGTTTGGCGTTCCATTAAACAGACTTGGGCACATGTGCAGTTTCTTCCCCTCGCTTGGTCATATTCTCTCCTTGATATTCTGGTTCACAGGAAACCAGAGTGTGCTAATTCAGATGTGAACCAAGTTGTTGAAGTCAACAGAGCTGCTGGCAAACCTTGGTTGTTGTTGTTCAGTCGTTCAGTCGTGTCTGACTCTTCGTGATCCCATGGACCAGAGCACGCCAGGCACGCCTATCCTTCACTGCCTCCGCAGTTTGGCCAAACTCATGCCAGTCGCTTCGAGAACACTGTCCAACCATCTCATCCTCTGTCGTCCCCTTCTCCTTGTGCCCTCCATCTTTCCCAACATCAGGGTCTTTTCCAGGGAGTCTTCTCTTCTCATGAGGTGGCCAAAGTACTGGAGCCTCAACTTCAGGATCTGTCCTTCTAGTGAGCACTCAGGGCTGATTTCTTTAAGAATGGATAGGTTTGATCTTCTTGCAGTCCATGGGACTCTCAAGAGTCTCCTCCAGCACCATAATTCAAAAGCATCAATTCTTCGGCGATCAGCCTTCTTTATGGTCCAGCTCTCACTTCCGTACATTACTACTGGGAAAACCATAGCTTTAACTATACGGACCTTTGTCGGCAAGGTGATGTCTTTGCTTTTTAAGATGCTGTCTAGGTTTGTCATTGCTTTTCTCCCAAGAAGCAGGCATCTTCTAATTTCGTGACTGCTGTCACCATCTGCAGTGATCAGACCTTGGACGCCACATTAAAACACAGCTTAGAAACAAACTGTCATTTAATTAATAATGATTTTTTTTTGGTCTGAACCCAGGCTCGTGGTTTGCTTCCCCCAAACAAACCACGAGCCCCGGTTTGCACAAAACAACATTCCTACATCTGCAGCTCAGAGATAGCAGGGGAGGGGCACCCTGGAAACTTTTGCACAGCACACAACATTGTGCTGCTCGTTCATGTTAAACCATAGTGGGTTTTTGTTTTCTAAATAACTATGGTTTGATGTGGTATGCAAACCAGGACAGTGTCACGGGGAAACAATAATATGCAACTAGAATTTTACACCATGCTCTGCAGAAGGAGGCTAGCCCAATGCAAACTTCCTTTAAAACAAATTGTTTTACCCGTCCAACAACTGCTACATTTTTAGCATCTTCCGACACTGCGATCGAGCTGCCCTGTTCGTTCCAGACGTGACGAAGAACCTGGACAGCTTGTTTCGGCAGAGTGCCAGCTCCACCGCCTAGCCTGGAAGACAGGTCTTCTGGCGAGAGTTTATCTTTTGCTGCTGTGCTAAACAAAACAAAAAAAAAGGAGAGGAAGGGAAAGGAAGACTTCACTGCTACATTTTAAACAGAAAAGAGCTGATTTTAAATTTTGCTTTTCCCCTCGAAGACTGCTTTACACCTATTTTAGCAGGGTTTTTGTAAAAAAACAACAACAACCCAAATAAAATAAAATACAATTAAACAAAACTAGATCATTCATCACACTTGTGGCTTGCTCTTCCTCCAGTGAATTCTGGAATTATCTCACTTCAATCTCACAAAGAACACTGTCAAGGAGGTTAAGCAGAGCATCATGGTTTGCCTTGGGCCAATGGTGTACCAAATAATATGTATGAGGAATCCCTATGTATTGTTGATGATTTATAGGGCAGGTTAACAAACTAGGCTATAAGGGTAAATCAGTATTTTTAATTCACAGAAGCACTGCTCATAATTGCAGATATTAAATTTCTTCCCTGCAGTAAACAGTAGCAATGTAGCTGAGATCCGAGGACCATGTTTGCTTACCTGAATACAAAGGAAATGGCATTAACAACCTTTTCCAGGTCACTAGCGACTATTTCAATCCCAGCTGCTTGAAATCTCTAGGAGAGAAAAGCAGTTCATTGGGTTGTAGCAGAGGACATGTTGTTACTATGCATGCAATATTGTTTTAGCGATTCAGTTTACCTGACATAGTTCCACTGTGTTCACAGCTGGGATCCGGCACTGAAGGTTCTGAATGATTTGCTCACACTGCAAAGAAAGAAGATTTTAAATGGTTCTTGGATGACAATGACTTGCTAATTGCAAATGCAATTTGTGGTAATTAAAAGGATCCACCCCCCGGAAACGAAACAGCATCCATTTGATTTCAATGGCAAGAGTGTAAGAGTGTGATAAAATGGTGGTGGAAGAATCCCTGGTTTTAAGATCATTCAAAAACATGGCAACTGTCAATCATCCAGCGAGGAATCGTCTAGTAAGGAAGGCCTTGCCTGGACAATTTTCATACCCACAACTGCAAGCTTTAACCAGAAGTTTTAACTGACTGATTAATGCATACACGTTTTAAATAACCGAGACTGAGAGTTAAAGGGAAGGCTTATTTTTAGGCTTCCTTGGCTATGGTGAGCTACTGTACTGAAGAATGGCCAATAACAGGCCAATAACAAAAAAGATTAACTAAAAGGGCATTAGGGATGTGCTTTGCTTCTATTGTAAATTCTCTCACACATCCATACAGTATTTCCAAAAATGGGTCTGTATTGGCCTTGCTAATATGAAAATTACCTTTAAATGGTAAAAAAATCAACTAAAGCTTATGCTCTGCCAAGAAAGATTCATTGTGCATCTTGTTTCAACCTTTAGACATCTGCTGAAAACTTTCCTATGCCACCCAGGTTAGGCCAGCAATTAAGATTACGTCTTTCCATAATGGAAATTGATAGTCTCAGATTTTACATACCGGTAGTTATGCGTTTTTATTACGCACAGATACTATTGTAAGCCACTTAAGATTTTTTTAAAAAAATAATAATGATAAAGCAGTATATACTTCTCTAAATTAAATTCAAATTTAAAAAATCATTGAACAGAAATGTAGAGTTGGAAGGGACCAAAAGGCTCGTCTAGTCCAACTTCCTTGGACAGTTGAACCACGGAGGCTGTCCTTGGGAGGGGGTCTGTATATAATAGTCTTTACTTGGCAAAGCACTCTACATGTGCCAATAATGCAATAAGGGCCTGGTTTGCACGTAACACTAAGCCAAACTATGGCTTACACAAACTGGCTCAAGTGGCTGCCGTCTCCTCTCCAGGAACCATCATTTTCACATTAAACCATGGTTTCTTAGAGTTATATGCAAATGCGGCCATATTAACAGGCTAGAACCTAAAACGGTTTCAGCTGTGGTCTAAACCACAGAGCCTAGCGCTTGCCGATTGGAAGGTCATCAGTTCGAATCCCCGTGATAGGGTGAGCTCCCGTTGCTCGGTCCCAGCTCCTGCCCACCTAGCAGTTCGAGTCCTGCCCACCTAGCAGTTCGACGTCAAAGTGCAAGTAGATAAATAGGTACCGCTCCAGCGGGAAGGTAAACGGCGTTTCCGTGCGCTGCTCTGGTTCCAGAAGCGGCTTAGTCATGCTGGCCACATGACCTGGAAGCTGTACGCCAGCTCCCTCGGCCAGTAAAGCGAGATGAGCGCCGCAACCCCAGAGTCGGACACGACTGGACCTAATGGTCAGGGGTCCCTTTACCTTTACCTTACCATATTAGCCTGAATATAAGCCACACTCCCCCCCCCCCAAATTACGACCATGAAAAGTTAAAGTGCGGCTTAAATTCGTGACCTTACGGAAATTGGCTTTTACAATATCGCTGCTGAAACAGACATATGGAACCAAAATTGTTTTATTGCCGATTTGTGAGCTTGAGACTGTTGTGCATTTAATTCTAATGTCATTCATCACTTTTCCCGTATTTTACAGTGCAGTATTCATTTTTTATTTGCATTTACGGTGCTACAAACAGGTGTTTAACCCACTTGCGGGTCCTCTCTAGTACCCGTAAGATTTTCTTCCACATTTGCCATTTACGGGTGTGAGTACCTGCAGAATTTTAAGGGAGCAGCTTATATTCAGGTATTGTCTTTTTTTCTGCCCCCCCCCCCAATTTTAGAGGTGTGGCATATATGCAGGTACGGCTTATGTTCGTGCCAATACAGTATTTTTTGAATATAAGTTAAATAATACAAACCAATCTGAAGTTTATCCTGGAGACAAATAAATACGCTTTCCTTAAACGTGAAGTGGTAGAGGGTAGAATTGTTTATGAACTGTGCCACCCTATGCATGTTTACTCGGAAGTAAGCTCCACTGTTTTCAACGGAGTGCATCTCAAATCTTTAAATATTATAGTGAGGAGACAGCATGGCTCCATCCCACCATCCTCTGAAGCAAAACTGCTTTTCTTTCATGAAACTGCGCATCAGAAATACCAGGAAGGGAATTTAAAAAACCGTAAGGCACACAGTGGAGCAAAATCGTTATAAAATGATCCATGATTAAAAGGGGGAAACGAGACCGGCGTTACTTACTAGCTCTGCAAACAGATCCTGTGGTATTGTTCTGATGATGTCTGCGGTGCTGCCAAAATCTGCAAAACAGAGACACGATTTTGAGCTTCACATTTAAATCACTGTGCAACTCTAACCAATGCACCAGCTGGGTGGAAAATGGCCATCAGTGGGTATCTCACTGGCAGCAGCCTGAAGAAAATCCCCAAAATTGTGCACTTCGCTGGTGGGTTTAAACACCTTAGCTGCACCTGTTTGCCTTGGCACAGCAAAAAACAGAGGATCCCTCCCCCCCAAAAAAACCCTTATACTCTGGTTCATATGAACAGAGGGGTCCACAAATTTAACTGCTCCACAAATGGTTTTCAAAAGGTCTTTTACTAGAATTCGGGCAGCTGTAGTCGCATACATCCATAGAGTAGTTTTGTTTTGGGGGATTTCTATTGTTAAAATTCCCAGAAGCAATTCTGGTAGCACAAAAGTGGAAAACAGATTCAGGACCATCAAGAGAAGAATGGCACCTTAAAATATTAAAATATATAGAACGTGCCAGCATGACAAATAGATTTAAGAAATATAGATAAGAATTTAAAAAAGAGGACTGGATGTTATATATAGAATATATGGAAAATATATTATAAGAAGAAAGTAAGTGTAACAGACTGAAAGAAAATACGCAGCAGTAGATGTGACAAAGTGAAATACAGGTGGTGTAAAGTAATGAAAATAATTCAGTAGAATAAGAAAACGCAGTCAGAAAGACAACAGATAAGAAACAAGAGAAAGAGTGGAAGGGGAGTTAAAATTACGGCTCATAAGAGTCAATTAAACTGGAGGAATATGTTACTATTTGCAGATATACAGTGGTGCCCCGCTAGACGAAAATAATTCGTTCTGCGAAAATTTTCGTCTAGCGGGTTTTTCGTCTAGCGAAGCGGCAATGACAGCCGCGCTTTCGCTAGACGAAAAAAAAGACGAAAAATTTTCGTCTTGCGAGGCAGCCCCATAGACTTTTTCATCTAGCGGGGCACCACTGTATGTCATATTAATATATATTATATATATATATATATATATATATATATATATATATATATGAGACATATATCTGTAAATAATATTCTCTTTCTCTCTTACTACCACATGTTTGATGGTAACATACTATGCATTGATTGATGATATGATAAAACAGAAAAGCAAATAAATATTAAAAAAAAACCCACAAAAGGTATTTTACTATTAGATAAAAGTATAAACATTGTATTATTTAACCCAACAAATGAATGAATAAGAAGTTGTTTTCTGCTCAATAGTGGCTGCAAAAATGATGAATATTGGAAAGTGACTCAAGCATCTCCTAGTCCACACAAGTATGGAATGTAGTTTTTTGAGGGGCAAAGCATACGCAGGAAGACGTCAGGCAAAATTAGGTGTTCACTGGGCAGGGGGTGGCAGGAAACACTTAGGCAGGCATAGGCAAACTTGGCCCTCTAGATGTTTTGGGACTACAACTCCCATCATCCCTGACCACTGGTCCTGTTAGCTAGGGATTATGGGAGTTGTAGTCCCAAAACATCTGGAGGGCCGAGTTTGCCTATGCCTGCACTTAAGGGTCTGGAAACAAAACCTTATTTGGAACTGTTGTGGGATTTGGATATGTTTAGCCTGCAAAAGAGGAGACAGATATCTCAAGGACAGTCACGTGGAAAATGGAGCAAGCTTGTTTTCTCCTGCTTTGAAGGCAGGACTCGAACCCATGGCTTGAAGTTACAAAAAGGGAGATTGTGGCTAAACATCAGCAAGAACTTTCTGGCAGCAAGAGCTGTTTTGGCAGTGGAACGGATTCCCTTGGGAGATGGTGGACTCTCCTTCCTTGGAGAGTTTTAAAGCAGAGATTGGATGGCCATCTGTCAGGGATGGTCTAGTTGTGATTCGTGCACTGCAGAGGGTTGGACTGGATGACCTTCAGGGGCCCTTCCAAATCTACACTTCTATGAGTCTAGGATAAAGAAACTGTAGGGCAATTATTCTTAGGACAACCTGAAGCACCGATGGAGGATCTGTGGCTCTCCTGATGTTGTTGCACTTTGATTCCTATCAGTCCCAGGCAACACGCCCAGTGGTAAAAAAAGATGATATGCAAATTTAATAAATAGCAAATAATAGCAATGCATAGCTTCTAGGTATGGCTAAAAGTGAAACAGAGGGCTTACTTGAGAGCAAGCATGTTGAGAAGGCGGCTTGCAAAAGACGCGCAGGATAAACAGCACCTATGTACTTGAAATAAATAAATACAAATTAAAAAATTGTCCAGTAGCACCTTAGAGATCAACTAAGTTTGTTCTGGGTATAAGCTTTCGTGCAAGTATGCATGCACAGGAAAGCTTATACCCGGAACAAACTTAGTTGGTTTCTAAGGTGCTAGTGGGCAATTTTTTATTTTGTAAAAAAATTATTTCGACTGCCTCAGACCAACACGGCTACCTACCTGAATCTAGAACCACCTATGTAGGAAGTGGGAAGCGCTGTTTAGGGAAGCTTTTAATATTTGATGAATTATTGTACAGTATTTTAATATTTTGCTGGAAGTGGCTGGGGAAACCCAGCGCCAGATGGGCGGGGTATAAATAAATTATTATTAGGCAGAATTAGGAGGCAACGTAGCCCAGGAAGCACTTGAGGCGATGGGCCGGTTCCCCAGAACCCTCCTCATTTACACCCTTAGCCTTAATAATAATAATAATAATAGTAATAGTAATAAAGTTATTCCCCGCTTTTTTCAAGGAAGCAAACCCCACTATGTTCAACAAGGCTTACTCCCGGGTAAAAATATACGGGCTTTCAGCCCTCCCCGCCTTTTTTTTTTTTAAGTCAACTTCCACAGCATGCTTCCTCGTCCAGTCCCCAAAGCGACCAACCAACCTCTCCCCAAACTCACCCCAAGGTCCGAGCGGGTTTCCGAGCACCATCGCGGCGGCTCCCGCGGCCATGGACATCAAAGGACGCGCCTCCCCCTTTGGAACGCCTTGGAACGTCGACGAACAACGAGCGGCTCCCTGATTGGTCACTTCGCAGCAACAAAGAATTTTTCTCCTTCCGAGACGTTCCTTCTAGCCAATCAGAAGCCAGGGTTTCCCTCCGTTGTTTCCGATGGCGGAGCTTCTTCCGCTCTTGGTCGCTTTGGCCGGTTTACGGGCGGGGAGAAGGTCTGCGGTCTTGCTAGCATGCATTTTTGCCCGGGGGAATCAGTTGACTCTCGCTGGAATAAGTCGTGGCCGCTTCCCCCCGAAAACGCTCTATTTTCCCCACCCCCATTAATTTTATTTATTCTGGACTACGACTCCCATAACTCCTGGCCGTTCGTCATGCTGGCAGGGACTGATGGGAGTTGGAGTCCATCGTTCACCTGTACGATCTGTAGGAATCTTGGGCTGGGCTATCATTTAAGGCGGGACTTGTTTGGGAGCCGAGTTTTGCTGCTGCAGCTTTTTTGTATTTTTGTTTTGGATCCTATGATTTATGTGAATATTGTTTAATTTATTTGGGTACCTCCCCCCGCAGCAAATATTTTTAATGGGATATAGGTATGTGCAATGTAATATGATAATATAATATAATATAATATAATATAATATAATATATATAATATAATATAATATAATATAATATAATATAATATAATATAATTAATATAGTATAGTATAACCAAACAATCCTTAAAATACTGCTTTGTTTTGAATGCATCTTAAGATTCCCAAACTGGAAAATCATGGTCCAGTCATCACAGGCAGAATAAAAAATGCTTATTTTGTCCAATTATTATTTATTTACAGTATTATGTCAAATCCTACGTAGGGACATGGGTGGCAATCAGAAGGTCGGCAGTTCGAATCCCCGCGACGGGGTGAGCTCCCGTTGCTTGGTCTCAGCTCCTGCCAACCTAGCAGTTTGAAAGCACATCAGAGTACAAGTAGATAAATAGGTATCGCTCCGGCAGGAAGGTAAACGACGTTTCTGTGCGCTGCTCTGGTTTGCCAGAAGTGGCTTAGTTATGCTGGCCACATGACCCGAAAGCTGTACGCCGGCTCCCTTGGCCAGTAAAGCGAGATGAGCACCACAACCCCAGAGTCGCTCGTGACTGGACTTAACTGTCAGGGACTCGGGTCCCTTACCTTTACCTTTATGTATCTTTACTCAGAAGCAACCCTCACTCTATTCAGCTGTGGTCCCTTTCAGCTAAGGGTGCATATGATCGCATCCTAAACCCCAAAGTTCCATATCTTCTGGATTGCAGCCCTTCAGATGTTGTTGTGTTTGACTATGGCATGGGTCAGCAAACTTTTTCAGCAGGGGGCCGGTCCACTGTCCCTCAGACCTTGGGGGGGGCTGGACTATATTTTGAAGGGGGGAAAATGAACGAATTCCTATGGCTCACAAATAACCCAGAGATGTACTGGTATTTTAAATAAAAGGACACATTCTTAGGTTGCCTATGCATGGACTATGGCATGCTTGTACCATGCATAAGATACCACTTTAAACAAACATGGCTTCTCCCAAAGAACTCTGGAGCTGTAGTTAACGATGCTAAGCACTATTAGGAGGCCCTTATTCCCCTCACAGACCTACTATTTCCAGAGTGGCTTAACAATCAATCTATCTTAACAGGGAACTCTGGGAATTAATTGCAACCCTATAATCTCTGCACATTGGAAAACTACAGTTCCCATAATTATCCGGGGGAATCCATAACTGTTCAGCATGGCATCCTAGTGCTTTTAATGTATTGTATGAATGTGGCCTAAAGCTGGCATCTTCATTTATTATTTATTTCATAAATTTTATACACCACTTGATTGTAAAAATTAAGAAATTCAAAGCAGTTTAATCCCACTTAGCTAGGAACAAACCTCATTGAATTCAAGAGGAGAGCTAACAAGCTGCACCTGGCTAGCTAGTGAGCTTTTGCCTGCCTCTGCCTTCTAGAGTGTTCCTCCTGCTGCCTCCTAACTTGCCATGTTCAGGGAGACAAGGACTCGTCTGGTGATGGGTCCTGCTGCTCTGGTTCCTGGGCACTGACTTCCATCATCTTGCCACCTACCATCGCCCTCAAGCAAGAAGCATTATCAGAGTTCAAGGACACATTTCAACCAGACAAAAATGCTCAAGGAAGGGTATGAAGCAACACCAGTGAGAGGTATAGCCTGTGGAGAGCCTGCTAGATAGAAAACCACATTCAGCCCTCAGGCCTGGAATTCCCCACCTCTGATATACACAAAGGGGGAACATTCCAAGATGGCGCCGAGGTAAGACGCGTTTATCGGTGCTCCTCGGACTTCTTTTAATCTTCAAATTTTTATCTTAATTTGACTCTCTGGGTGTAAATTCTACTTACCGGAAAAGACTCTAAAGACTTTGAAGTACTTTTATATATTCTTTGAAGCACTTTGAAGCACTTTTAAAAATTCCCTCCTGCTCCTTGGGACAGTAATTGCTGAGAGCGTTGGCTCGGCTCCAGCCTGATCCCAGTCATTCTTATCAACCGGCCGGTCAAGATTGCTAGAGAGGGGGAGAACGCCACTGCCTTAGCTGAAGAGTGACGAGACAATTTATGTTGGGAGTTGCAACGCTGATTTTAAGCCTTGACTGTATTCAGCCTGCCAAGCTTGAGGCTGGTGACGGTCGTGGCAGAGGGCAAGAAGTGAATTAGTAAGAGCTACACTTCGTCTGCTGGCGTTGGACAAAGTTTTACTGCAACTGAGACTCCCAGCTGAAAAGGCTAATCGGGGGCAAGGGAAATTGCCTTGATGAAAACCCCTCTGCAGCATCTCCACACCCTGTTTTCGGTATTATGAAGTTGGGCTTTTATCTCTCTTCTCGTCTTTCTTGTCCTTCTGGCTTTCCTCCCACTTCATTATGACGCCTACTAGTAAACGCAGCAGAGACCCAGAGGAAGCAGTCTCAGCACCAGCTCCTAAACAAGCTAAATTGGAGGACTCTTTTAGTAAACTGACCTTCATGGTGCCAATAAAAAACAGATTTTCTCCCCTTAAAGATGTCTGCGATAACAAGGTGGTTACTCCAGCGGAGGATTTGAATACTCCACAGACTATAAATGTAAATGGAAAAGCTACAGGGGATGGACCCCCCCTGGCGTCAGGTCCAGAAATTGAACGGGCGGGATTGTACTAGTTGGGAACAGCTCCATCTAATAATCAGAACTCTTCACTGTATTTTTGAAAGACTCGATGGACTATCCTCACAATTCTGCAAACTTCAACAAAAAATTGTTCTCCCTCCGCCGAAGGCAGCCCAACCTGTGGCAATAGGTGATCCAGGCAGACAGCGTTACCTCCCTTCGAGTAACAAAGAACTGGATAACTTTAAGTTTCAACTTAATCCTCTATTGTCCCACCAATCGCTGATTCTGCAACCAAGGAAATTATGCCTCACTATCTGGGATGGGTCTCCGCGGTGGGGTACCTTGCGTGGTGTTAAAGAGCATCTAAGCAAACTTCTAAACATTGTGTCATCACAAGTCGACCTTATTGCAGTGCTACCACTGAATTATCAGCGCAGGCACCAGAAAGTAATGCTCGCTTTTTACTCCTCAAGGATTCCCTCTATCTCCATCAGGCGGAAAGCATTCCTGGCAAGTTGCGGCATTATACCAACAAGAGTTTTCACCGATTCCAAGACAAAACCACTCCTAATCGATAGATCACCCGATAAGACACCCTCACCTATTATCCCAGATACAATCCGGGACCCTGAGCCACCTACCTTAGACACGTATGTCCCGCAACAATCCATGTCCCATGCTTCCACCGTAGTAGCAAAGGATCATAGCTGTGAGGACAACCACTGGACACCCCCGGAGGAAAGATGTCTTATCGCCTCTTTTGGTGAGCTACCAACAACTGAACAACAGGGAATAATCTGTAGGCTGGACTCACTTAAACAACAGCTCTTGCACATCCTCCATACTAAATCGTTCATGAACATCAATCACCCCAATTCAGCAGAACCGTGCTCTATGGAAATGGAGGAGTTAATCCCTCAAAGCCCTATGCCAAAGTGTGCGACACCCTTGCTGGGTGCCAGGGCCTCTCTCCAGGAAACAGATCCTTGCTCCATACCTCAAGTTGGACATCTATCTCCACCATTAATAGATCTACATTCACCCTCTGGATGGATAACGAGCCGAAGAAGGATGCTCAAAATCCTACCTCTCCTAATAAATCATTGCCATCCTACTCCTCTATGCCGGAACTGGAGTCCTCCTACTCTACCGACATACAAAGAGCGGATGCATTAGTGAATTCTCCTTGCTTAGCCCCAGAGGCAGTTCCAGATCTACAGTCTCCTCTGATACCGAGACAAACACAGGAGGATGCGGTCCCAGTGCTGAGAGTTAACACCGTGCTGATTGAAGATCCTGCAGGACATATAAACCAGATCATCTCAACCTCATCTGGTTGGCCTACTAGGGGGCCTGTCTCTGCCGTCCCTGTGAGAACTGATACACAATCCCTTAAAGACCAACGGCTCTACTTGGAGGCCCTCCACACATCGTCCCCTAACACCATGGAGGCGTGTGACCTGTCTGTATTAGAAACTCCACCCAATAGAGGGAATGTCCAGCTGCGTCAGCCTGTCCATCCCTCCTTGAACTCTATGCCAGTGCGGCCCCCACTTGAGCCACTCCTACAAAGTAAAATAACTGATTTCTTCGCGGGGTCCTCTCAGCCTCCTAAGGACACTACCTTTCCCCCTAAATGACAGTCAACTAGCTTGCAAAAGAGGACACTCTCCTTTGTATCATGGAATGTAGCCGGTATTAAATCTAAGCTTATGGACCCGTCTTTCGTTGACTACGTAAAAGGCAGCCAGATTTTGCTATTCCAAGAGTCATGGGCCGATGAGGACATCTACCTATCAGGATACAAAGGCTTCTACCTGAGTGCAATACGGAATCCCTTATCACCTGGTAGACCGCAAGGTGGCTTGGCCACCTTTGTTTCTCTGGCCTTTAACCTACAGGCCGAAAAAATAGATATTCAGTCTGCACTCATGCTAGCTATAAAGTTACATACAACAGAGGAAACAATAGTGGTGATTAACGTATATTTACGCCCAATTTATCAGAAAAACCTGATCGACCAGAGATGGAATGAAATTCAAAGGACACTTGAAATGCTTATTGAACAACATTCTGAAGCCACCTTTGTGATGGCGGGAGACTTTAATGGTCGCCTTGCACATACTGATCAAATCCTTTTTAATAAATTCAACAATTACCCCTCAACATCTCTGATAACTACTGAGCTTCTACCTAGAAATTTTAAAGATAGCGTTGCTACATACGCTGGTTTTAAATGCAGGCAAACCTTGTCGGCTCTTCACCTATTCCTTCTAAATGGGGCAGTTAAGTCTGACTACCCAGCTGAATTTACTTACTGGACTGGGCTACGGGCCTCCACTATTGACTTTATTTGGATCTCCCCAGAGCTGATTCCAAAGATATCCAGCTTCAAGGTGGCAACGAGGGTAGAGAGTGATCATTTCCCAATAGAACTTTCTTTGACTCTGGCAGATGAATTGGACAGATACGCTTCCGTGCACTTAACAAACGATCACCTACAGATAGGACCCACAGCACTAAAATGGTCTGACAATGTGGCACAGCACTTGAATGTGCTTCTTTGGTCCGACCAGCTGAAAAGGACAAGAGATTCCCTTATCATGGCAGAAGATCCGCTACCAATGTATGATAATTTACTTGAAACGTTAAAACCAATACTGGCGCGGACCCCTACAAGGAATAGCAAGCTTTACCACAGAAAATGGTTCGATGAGGAATGTAAGAACCTCAAGAGACACCTGTACAGTGAATACCTGGCTTATAGAGCATCAAACGACCCTGTACCTAACAACCACCTCCTGATCCTTAGGAAGAAATATAAAAACCTATTAAAAGAAAAGAAACACGCAGCTGAAAGGAATAATTGGAGTAAACTGTTGGTAGCAGCGGAAAATAAAAACCAATCTGCTTTTTGGCACCTAATTGCTGGTTACCTGGGCAGGCCATCAGCCAGGATTGAACCACAAATCCCTGCAGATACCTGGGAAAAATACTTCTTTGATCTATACGCAGACCATACTGAAGGTGATGAAATGGTGAATCAGGAACCTTTGCCGGACTGGGAGCCAGTCACCTGCCCCGAAGTTGAAACCCTCATAGATCAATTTAAAACGGGCAAGGCTCCTGGAGACGACCTTATATCTATCGATGCCATTAAAGCTAACAAAGATTGGTGGATTCCACCCTTAGCGGCCCTCTTTACATATATAAACACCACAACAAAATTCCCTCCAAGCTGGAACTCTGCCTTGATTGTATTAATCCATAAGAAAGGACCACGTACAGAGCCAAGCAATTTTAGACCGATTAGCCTGTTAAATGTCATCGGGAAGATCTACGCTAGATACCTGCTAACCAAGCTTTTAAACTGGATGGAGAGTAACAATATTATTGCTGATGAACAGGCAGGTTTTCGCCCTGGAAGATCCACAACTGACCAGATATTAATATTGAACCACCTAGCTGAAAAGTACGCAGACAAAACTCCTAAAACCCTGCATGTGGCCTTTATTGACTTTAAACAGGCCTTTGATCGGATTTCCAGGAAAAAGCTATGGACAAAACTGGCTGCTACAACAATTGATCGTCGTCTTCTCCTTCTGATAATTAATCTCCACTCGAACACCTTCCTGAGAGTCAGGATAGATAACAAGGGTTTAGTTTCTAACCCTATTGCCACCTCCAGGGGAGTAAGACAGGGCTGCCTTTTGGCCCCTGCTCTGTTCAACTTTTATCTTAATTCATTGGTGGCCCATATGGCCAACAATGCTTACCATCCTCCCAAATTAGCTGGCCGGCCTCTAAATGTCCTCCTGTACGCAGATGATGCCGCACTTTTGGCTAGATCCCCGATTGGGTTGAGGAGAATGTTAGTAGCACTTCATGAATACTGTGTACAACATGAGCTGCAACTAAATTATGCTAAGACTAAGGTTATGGTTTGCTCTGCTCGACCAAAATTGCTCTCGTGGTCGATGAATGGTGTTACACTGGAACAGGTTAACAGCTTTAAATATTTGGGCCAAGTGATCCGATCAAATAGGTCCTTTGTAGCTCATAAAGAGTATATATTTGCTAATGCCTCTAAAGCAGCCATGATGATCAGATCTTTATATGCTAAGAACCAGGCCCAATCTGTGAAAGTTGCCTTGAGGCTCTTTCAAATGAAAGTTCTCCCTCTTATGTTGGCGGGCATATCTTTGGGAACACGCAGGGACTTTCTTAGATTGGAAGCTGTCCAAACTCGATTTCTCAGAGCTATTCTCAGGATTCCCCCGTCTGTAGCGGGTGCAGTCATGAGATTAGAAGTGGGTTGGCAAGCCTTTCGATATGTGGCCCTAAAGACCAAGCTTTGGTTATGGCTTAAACTTTGTTTTAACCCGGTAGGCATGGCACCCCTGATACTAAGGGATGATTTCCAATCTATGTGGGAAAAAGAGATTTTAAACGAAGTGCAGACTTGCGGACTGTCACAGCTCTTTCTGGAGTCCATGACATTCTCTCATGCCAAAGCTGTGATCTCTCAAAGACTGAGGGACATTGCAAGACAAGAGGACATTGCTTGTGTGAAACCAGGGATGTTTTTGGGGGAGCAGATCTTCCGGAATTCACCAGCCCCTTACCTGGTGGAAATCCAATATGTAGAATATCGCAGACTCCTCACAGCAGCAAGATTAAACGTCCTGGAAACAGAGGTCCTGTTGGGAAGATATAAGGGAGTCCCATATGCTCTGAGGGTCTGTCCCTGTGCCTCGGGAAAGGTAGAATCAACCGAACACATTCTCCTGACCTGCCCATTTTATGTTGCCCTTAGACAGAAACTGATAGCTCCACTCTTAGGCCACCTTAGCCTGGTAGATGGAGAATGTCAGGTTTCGTTTTTGCTGAATAATTTTACTGGCACCACAACTTTTGAGGTGGCCAAATTTCTTTTTTTGGCCCTTAAACAGCGTAAGGTCAAAATCGATGGTATCGATATGGGTTTTTATGTATAATTTACTTTTAGTGTATGTTTTAGTGTAAACCCCTCTGAGTTGTCTCAGGTTTTTTAAAAATTTGTATGGATGATTGTGTTCTGACTGACGGTCGAATAAATTGTTATTGTTGTTGTTGTTGAATTCAAGAGGATTTACATCTGACAGTGCCAGATTTACGTATAAGCTAAACAAGCTATAGCTTAGGGCCCCACTCTCTTGGGGCATCCCAAAAATTTAAAGGGGGAAAAAACTGGATGTACTTTGATAAAATACATATTTTGTTATGTGCAAATGGCTTTAGATACCTATTAGGTCCATAAATTACCATATAGCATGTATTCAACACAAAAAACAGCGATAATTTGTTGTTGACAAAGGACATATAAAGGGCTCCATTACTTTCAGTAGCTTAGGGCTTCATCAAACCTAAATCCGGCCCTGACTTCTGAGTAGACATGGTTAGGATTGCAATTTACACTGACTAGTGATTAGGGCACTCTTGGCAGTTCAAGATCCAATACCTGTTCCTGTTTGCAAGTTATTTAGGTGACAAGATCACAACGTCGATGAGGGGGCAGGAGGGAAGCTCACCCCCACATCTCCATGCAGAAAGTCCGAGTTACATGGTGCACTTGCCCTCCAAAACATCCACCTCTCACGCCAAACATAAAGTACTCAATAAAACCGCTTTGGGGCCAGGATTCTTTGGGTGCTGAGAATTTAGGGATGCTTTTTTTAAAACAAGGACAGTTGTTGTTGTTTTCACACACACCCCGCCACCGCCTCCCATGCCAGAAACAGGAAATTGTTGTGGTTACTACAGGGGAACAGTCCGTGGCTTCATTTGTACCTGGAAGAGTAATATTCTTCCTCCAGCTCATAGAGGTCTATGGAGATCTCATCACGCAGGGCAATAAGCTTCTTGTCGCATTCCTCCTGAAGGCTGCGCATCTGCTGGTTCCTCTGGTTGATGGCTTCGTTGACGGAAGGGAAGTCGTTGAGGATCAGGAACTGTTTTAGGTCAGAGACGAGCTTCATAAGAGACTCGCCAGCCCGAACAATATTTGCAGCTCTGACATGCATCTCATAGTTGTCCTGCTCGCCTTGGGTTGCCCGAGAAACTTGGGTTTCTTCCTCAATCTTTGCGGTTTTGATTATCTCTGTGAAGTTATCCGTGACAGACTTGATGTCATCTTTCAGCCTCTTCTTGTAAGACTGGAGGAGGGTTTCCTTGCTCTGGGGGAGCACGTGCTGCTGCGACATTGTGGGGGCAAAAAGGTCAGGAAAAGTTACAACTTAATACATGTAATCCTCTTGCGGCCAGGCGGCCATTTTTTCTTTTTCTCTTGCGAACGATTCATCCTTCATTGGCTACGTCCAACCAATGGGGCGGGGAAAACGTTTCATTTGGGTACTTTTTGATGCTTTGTTCATTATTTATGACGACTTTTGTTATGTTTTGTAGTTTTATATGTTGTCAGCCTCCTTGAACATGGTTTTACCTTTGGAAAGGCAGCATACATATAAAATGATGGCTTGACTGTGATAAATTGAAACACAGTCCCACCTGCATTGGAAAAGATTATTTCATTCCACCATTGCAGAGGCTGCTCTTGTCACAAATCCCCTGTTATCAAACTGTTGTAATTTAGCCTTTTCACGCTTGATCTTAACGTTCCCGAGTTCGAAAATTGCCATTTTATGGTCAGTAACAAGAGTGTCCTGAAAGCTTGCAGTTTTCTCCCAGGGGTTTCTGAATAGTTACCCCTTCTGATGTCAGGTTTTGTATCCATTTATTGCTACTGACTTTAAAGTGGCTGTTTTTGAACAAAGAATCTTCTAAGGCAGACTCCAGAATTAAGCTACGTAACAAGCTATTCGTTTATTGAAGTTGCAATAGACTAATGCATGGGCAGGCAACCTAAGGCCCAAGGGCTGGATCCGGCCCAATCGCCTTCTAAACCCGGACCGCAGACGGTTCGGGAATCAGCGTGTTTTTACATGAGTAAGAATGTATCCTTTTATTTAAAATGCATCTCTGGGTTATTTGTGGGGCCTGCCTGGTGTTTTTACATGAGTAGAATGTGTCCTTTTATTTAAAATGCATCTCTGGGTTATTTGTGGGGCCTGCCTGGTGTTTTTACATGAGTAGAATGTGTCCTTTTATTTAAAATGCATCTCTGGGTTATTTGTGGGGCCTGCCTGGTGTTTTTACATGAGTAGAATGTGTCCTTTTATTTAAAATGCATCTCTGGGTTGTGGGGCATAGGAATTCGTTCATTTCCCCCCCAAAAATATAGTCCGGCCCCACACAAGGTCTGAGGGACAGTGGACTGATCCCCTGCTGAAAAAGTTTACTGACCCCTGGCTAATACAACAAACAAAATAATAATAATAATAATAATAATAATAATAATAATTTATACCCCGCCCATGTGGCTGGGTGGCTTCCAACAAAATATTAAAATACAATAATCCATCAAACATTAAAAGCTTCCCTGAACAGGACGGCCTTCAGATGTCTTCTAAAAGTCTGGTAGTTGTTGTTCTCTTTTACATCTGGTGGGAGGGCAACAGAAAACACAGAACATGCACTACAGGTGACTTGCAACTTATGTACATTTAACTTGTGTGCATTCAAGCTTTAAACGCTTGGCAAATAATAAAAAAATAAAAGGGGGTGGAAAGGATTTACTGTATATTCTGGCGTATAAGACTACTTTTTAATTCAGGAAAATCTTCTCAAAAGTCGGGGGTCGTCTTATACGCCGGGTGGAGAATCTGCGGTCGAGTATATCTCAAACTCTGTATTTTAACTGGAAAAGTTTGGGGGTCGTCTTATACGCCCAGTCGTCTTATACGCCGGAAAATACGGTAGGTGTCTGAGGGAAAAAAAGGACTGACGATCCCACTCACCTTTGAACCCAACGTGTTTTTGACCATACATGATTTGGGCTTCACATACTGGAATAAAACCCAATTGAAAGCTGAGAGTCTCCTGTATGTGATGAAACAACCTGGCCGTGCTAAGTTGGCTACATCATTGGCAAAAGAAGCTAAACCCCCAAAATGCAGTACAGCAGTGCTTGATGCTTAGGGGACTTCAGATGGGAAAGGGAGGGACATCCCCAGACACACCCAATGACCTACAGTGGACACATGCTGAAAGCTGTGATTGGTTGTGGCTCTGTGATGCATGGAAGGTCTACCCCCCCCCCATCATCTGCATTGTGCATATAAAAATTGTGAATCAGCACTGAGGCATTGCATTCATCCATGGAAGCCGATACGATATCAAAAATGTAATAGTCATGTATTAATTAAAAGCTAATCATAAAAACAATCAGACAGCAGGAAGTACTGCTGTCAACAACTATTATCCGGGATGATCAGGTATTCAGGTATTAGAAGATTTTGCTCAGGCTGTTCCTTTGCTATTAACTGCTAGAAACTGGGGTGAATAACAGGGGGTGAATCATTCATTTAATGGTGTTGTGGCTTCCTTGGCAGTCTTGCTCAATAAAAAATTGTGTTGCAATGGCACCTTCAACATTAAAAGAAGAAACTACCATATATTCACATTGTATGGGTGAGTACGCCGCACAAAGCAAGTAGGGTCCTGTATTTAGACACAGGATACCAAAATATCTGATCTGTAAACCTTCAAGCCGTGCAAACTAGAAGCATTTTACTGGCCAATGCTGGAATAGCCAGACTGACCTTATCCTTTACTCCAGCCATACATATGCATTTCCTTCAGAGGGAAGATGTCCTAGTGCGCAGCCTGGGAGTCATTTTGGACTCACAGCTGTCCATGGAGGCGCAGGTCAATTCTGTGTCCAGGGCGGCTGTCTACCAGCTCCATCTGGTACGCAGGCTGAGACCCTACCTGCCCGCGGACTGTCTCGCCAGAGTGGTGCATGCTCTGGTTATCTCCCGCTTGGACTACTGCAATGCGCTCTACGTGGGGCTACCTTTGAAGGTGACCCGGAAACTGCAATTAATCCAGAATGCGGCAGCTAGACTGGTGACTGGGAGTGGCCGCCGGGACCACATAACACCGGTCCTGAGAGATCTACATTGGCTCCCAGTACGTTTCCGAGCACAATTCAAAGTGTTGGTGCTGACCTTTAAAGCCCTAAACGGCCTCGGTCCTGTATACCTGAAGGAGCGTCTCCACCCCCATCGTTCAGCCCGGACACTGAGATCCAGCACCGAGGGCCTTCTGGCGGTTCCCTCACTGTGAGAAGCAAAGCTACAGGGAACCAGGCAGAGGGCCTTCTCGGTAGTGGCGCCCGCCTGTGGAACGCCCTCCCATCAGAGGTCAAAGAGATAAGCAACTACTTGACATTCAGAAAATACCTGAAGGCAGCCCTGTTTAGGGAAGTTTTTAATCTGTGACATTTTAATGTATTTAATATTTGTTGGAAGCTGCCCAGAGTGGCTGGGGGGACCCAGCCAGATGGGTGGGGTACAAATAAAATAATAATAATAATAATAATAATAATAATAATAATAATAATAATAGTTAGGTTAAACACTGGCATATTAAACACCCGCAAAAATAACTATTTCACATTCAATGCCAGTTAAATATCCAAAAAGGAAAGAAAACCACACTAGGCAGTCAGCCCCCGGAATCTACATGTTAAAATGGGAAGGTAGTTTCATTTCAAGCTCTGCATTCCTGTTGCACTGAAATGCTGCTTTTCAGTGCAAGGAGTCCCTCTCAACTTGTTTTTTTTAAGGTTTGATGTTTTATCGTGTTTTTAATATTCTGTTGGGAGCTGCCCAGAGTGGATGGGGAAACCCAGCCAGATGGGTGGGGTAGAAATAATAAATTATTACTACTACTACTACTACTACTACTACAATTTTTGTTTTTGCTTTTTAATGCTTTATTGAGATTAAAAAGAAGTAACAAACAAAAGGATTAATCAGCAAAAGGAAAAGAAAACAATATTTGTTACATCACATCACAGTGCGTTCTTCTTGAGTCTCCCAACAACTTCCCACCACCCCATCATGTATTTACCACTTAGTCTATTCTAGTGCGCTATTTTCATTTTCTTTTTGTTAATTTTCATCCATATTGTATTCTGTTATAGTTTATCCATCATACCACAGAAGTCATTCAAGACCTGCCACTGACGTCATGTTATTACAGTACTGTGGTACCTCCGGTTACATACGCTTCAGGTTACAGACTCCCCTAACCCAGAAATAACGCTTCAGGTTAAGAACTTTGCTTCAGGATAAGAACAGAAATTGTGCTCTGGTGGCAGCGGGAGGCCCCATTAGCTAAAGTGGTGCTTCAGGTTAAGAACAGTTTCAGGTTAAGAACGGAACGAATTAAGTACGTAAACAGAGGTACCACTGTAATCCTTAAGATATTTTTTGTACATGCCCCATTTCTTAATATATGTTTGATCAGCATCACCTCTCAGTTTTTCTGTCATTTTTGCCAACTCAGCTGAGTACGCTATTATTACTACAATTCTATTATTCTAAACCCAACAAAGCTTTCTGATAACTCTCACGGTGCGCTGCTTCCATGGACCTTTTTTTTTAATTTTTACAAGTACTAAAAAAGTTTGTTCCACCAAGGGATTAAACTTTGTTACCAGGTAAGGGCCGGCCCAAGACATTTTGGTGCCTGAAAGGAACCTCAAGAGGGCAGCCCCCTCCTCCTCCTCCTCCTCCTCTCTCTTCCAGGGAGGAACGGGCCAGTGAAGATCCAAATCAGGAACAAGAAGCTGGGGGATAAAGATTTGCCCCCGCTGCGGATGCTGCGCCGCCTCACCTGGCCTCGTGGGTGGGCCAGCACAGAGCTGCGGCGGAACCTGGAGCGCCGCCCTCTAGAGGCAGCAGGCTGACCCTGCAGCTGCTCAGCCGGGCGTGGGAGAAACCAATTCATCGCAGAGCAGAAGGGGGGGGGAAAGAGAAGGAAACCGGGCATATTTACCCAACGCCGCGGGGCCCTCATTTTATTCTGCTGTTTTAATACCGGGTTTATTTCAACGGGGCCGCAGGCGACGAAGGGGGTAAAAGAAAAGAAAAAAGCCGGGCGTACGTATTACCTTTCCCGCCCTTCTCCCCCCCCGTACGTCTTGGGAGGCATTGGTACGGGCCACGCTTTTCTCAGGCTTAGAGGCGCGCGGGGCGGGCTCTGCGAGCGACGCTGTCCGACGGGGCGGACGGGCCGGGCTCCGTGCGGAAGAGGATCGAGGGGAGCTGAAGACCGAGGTCTCGAGAATCCCGGCCGGCAGCAGCAGCGTCGCTCTCTCCTCCTCCTCAGGCCCGTGGAGCGCGCGAGGGAGAGGGAAAGAGAGCCATGGAGTCCCACCGCTGGCTGCCTCTGGAGGCGAACCCCGATGTGAGAGAGCCTGGGGAGGAGGGGGAGCAAAGAGGGGGCCGGGGCCACGCACACGTCGATGTATATAATATGTTTGTTTGTTTGTGTGTGTATAGATATATGTAATGCACACAGACTTGCATGAATACACACACACACACATTTATTTACATCTATATATATTTGTACACACAGGCACATATACACACATATACGTATCTACGCAACACACAATATATTTATATCAATGCACACGCATATATGTGCACACACTCACATATTTATTGACATCTGTATATAAGTATATGCTCACGCACATGTACGCACACATATATGTAATATACACATATTCTTTTAATGCATACACATATGTGCACACACTCGCATATATTCAATACATTTATATTTGAGTATATTTATGCGCACAAGTATAAATATAGGTATGCATGCATGCATATATTTATACACATATATATGTTTGCATATTCACATACATATATGTATACATGTGCATATATATGCATATGTACAATTTTTTATATATACAGTTTATATACATGGACGCACACACGCACTTGCATGCACACATATATGCATGTGGACAAACACCTGCATTTAATATATTTAAGTTTGGGGCAGTGGCAGTAGGAGTCAATTCAGAGTTCATTTTGGGAAGGAGGGGAAGGTGGTTGGGAAAAAAGGGGGGGGAATTGTTTGTTTACTTGCTTGCTTAGTAAACCTATATACCACCTTCCATCCGGAGATCACAGGGTGGTCTACAGTATAGAAATCAAGATGTATAACACAAGGATGACAGAACGAAAGATAATGAAAGGGGGGGGGAAACTGGGGTGAGGGGGTTGTGCATAGGGGAACATTAGCTGTTGAGGATTTCAGGAGGGTGGGGAATGAGCTAAAGCATTTCCAGTTTGAGTTTTACTGCTTCGTGACTGACTAGAACTAAACCACATTTTTTCTTCTTCCTGTTTTTTTTCAGGTCACAAACCAGGTGAGCATCTTTTATTTATTTATTTATTTAAGATAAAGATGTGCTTGTTTCATTCTTGGGTTTTGCACCTCTTCTGTTCCCATAACCTTTTGGCTGTGATGTTTACATTCCTCCTTTATTCTGTCTCTGTGTGCACGCATGTGTGTCTGTGTGTTGTACGCCCACTCACAGGCTCTCTCTCATCCGTCAGCTTGAGGATAACACTTGGGCATCTGATGGAGTAAGCTCTGGTCTACGAAAGCTTATGCCGCAATAAATCTGTTGGTCTTTCAGGATGCTGCAATACGTGTTTGCATTTGTTGCAAGAAATTGACTTGCTGCCTTCCCTGTTTTAAGGCCAGGGAGTTTCCCATTCTCCTTCAAGGCCCTGCACAGTCACCACAAAAAATTATACCCTGACCGCCTCCTTGCAGCCTACTCATTTCATTAGGGAAAGCATCTCTTTGTGGAGAATTTAAGTTTGGGAGAAAAGAAACTCATGAATGTAAAAATGTGTTTTATGGTTTTATAAACAGTGTTTGATAACAGTGTTCATCACTGTTTATCGCATGGTCTCATAATGTTTCTAAGTATAAGTAAAGGTAAAGGGACCCCTGACCGTTAGGTCCAGTCACGGACGACTCTGGGGTTGCGGCGCTCATCTCGCTTTATTGGCCGAGGGAGCCGGCGTACAGCTTCCGGGTCATGTGGCCAGCATGACTAAGCTGCTTCTGGCGAACCAGAGCAGTGCACGGAAACACCGTTTACCTTCCCACCAGAGCGGTACCTATTTATCTACTTGCACTTTGATGTGCTTTTGAACTGCTAGGTTGGCAGGAGCTGGGACCGAGCAACAGGAGCTCACCCCGTCGCGGGGATTTGAACCACCGACCTTCTGATTGGCAAGCCCTAGGCTCTGTGGTTTAGACCACAGCGCCGCCCGCGTCCCTACATAGGATTTGACATAATATATAATAAATGAACATAATAAGCATTTTTTTATTCTGTCTGTGATGACTGGAGCATGAGTTTCCAGTTTGGGAATCTTAAGATGCATTCAAAACAAAGGAATATTGTAAGGATTGTTTTGTTATTATATTATATTATACTAGTGGTTTAAACCCGTTAAAATAACGGGCGCTAGAACATTTCTGACACAAAACCCAAAGTCCTGAAGTGCAGGGAGCAGGGCAAACCATGCGCTCCCTACACGGCATTAAGATTCCTGAGGGAGAAATGACGGCGTGTTTCCTTTTATTGTTCCTGTCCTAAACATACTTACTGCACGAAGGTAGAACAGGTTTCCTTCCGGATGTGTGGGGCTCCCAGCCCCTTTCGGAGTGTGGGGCGATGGGTGGGGAAGCGAGGGGGGTGAGGCGGAGGCGGCGGCATCATCTCCCGGGAGGCTTCGCCCCCCCCCCCGGTTCTCCTCCTTCTGCCCAGCGGCGAGAGTGGCAGCGTGTCCTCCCTTCTCGGCCGCCCTTCAGCCTCTGGTGCGCCAGCATTCCATTTCAACCGCCGCTTCAACTGCCGCCTTCTGCTCCAATCCCTGTGTCCGTGGGGCACATGCTCAGTAGCGCAAACCCAGAGACACACGGACTGGATGCAGAGACACTTGCGTTTTATATATATAGATTATATTATATTATATTATATTATATTATATTATATTATATTATATTATATTATATTATATTATATTATATTATACAGTTATTGTATTGTATTGTACATACATATATTCCATTAAAAATATTTGCGGGGGGGGGGGGAAGGACCCAAATAAATGGAACAATTTCTGCATAAATCTAAGTCATAAATCCTATGTATAAGTATCCGTATCTTTAATCTTGTTAATCTTAATTTGCAATGCTTAGAAACTTGATTCTCAAACATCACTGTTTCTATTAACACATTGATCTGGTTCTGTAACACTTTGTTTGGCTCACCATAGCTTCGTTATCTTTTGCATCTTAACATGTCTTTAGCGTTAATGGAATGGGGTATCATCTTCCTTTGTGTATGTCAGCTACCCAAGACAGTTGACTATGCAGTTTCTGTATTTTGCCATGCCTATCATAGTTCTTGCTCTGTCCTGTATAACTGGTCCTAGGTGACACCACAGGAAAGAAATGTACTTCCTGCATGCATAGGACAGTATCAGTTTTCTAGGAAAGGATGACAATTAAGTGATGGAGTTGATGTGGAAGGGTGACTTCCTTTTGAATATGTGTATAAAGTATGAGGAGTGACTTCTAAAAGAACGAACACATGTAAGTTACTAGTGAACCCGGTGCTTAGAGGATAGATAAAAGGCCATCAAGGCACTTTCTTGTACAAGATTCAGAATAAAGAATCTTAATTTATGTTGAATCTGAGATGGATATGTGGAGCAAGAGGTTTGTGGTGAAGAATTGTAATCTGGTCTTTCGAATATGACACGTTAGGCTTTTGCAGATGTTGCTCAATAGCGTCCCTGAGAAGACGAGACAGGTTAATTGCTTATTGCTTGGGTGGTAACGAAATCTTTCACAGCAGATGAGTTTTCTGGCATGCTCAAAAGCTAGTGCATCAGCACATATGGTTCATGAAGGAATTTCCCTTTAGGCCTATGTGACAGATAAGTACTAGTACAGTAACTCTTGCTTAAGCCATCCCTGTAAAATTCATTAAATGCAGTTCTTGCCTTTACCTCCTCACAATCTCTCATTTTTTTCCTGGAGAAGGATTATTCACACAGGAATCACACAGTCGCCTGACCTCTTATGGCAAGCAAGCAATGCCCCAAGCAGTGCATATTTTCTCCTGCTTGGCATACTCTGGAGGGAGGTACAGCGATATATTATGGCAGCTGCTGTTTCTTCTCCTCTCCGTGTCCACAGTGCTAAGATTCAGGCAGGCAGGCAGGAGTGTCAAGCGACAGTTGCCATGTCACCGAATTTCATTTTGACACCTTTAAACTTTGTGGTGGAAGTCCGTGTCGAGTGAGTGTGAGATGAACCAATTCCATAGCACGGTGCTGGGTTTCCCCAGCTGGGAAAAGTCAGTGCTGGGTTTTGGCAGAGTACATGGAAGACCGAAAGAAGATAAACTTGCAGAGTAAGTGGCACAGAGACCTCGCCCTGAAAAGCCTGCATTGTAAATGCATTATCTGCTAGATAAAGGCTGTTTGCGTGGGATCGGATTGAGTTCAGCAGTTTCATTAATGCAGCACACAAGTTAAAGATCTATTGAATTCCAGTGGCCCGGCTTGTACCATCCTAGATTTTGACAGCCAAGTATAAGTCTTCTATATCTGTGTTCATGCACAGGTGCTGTTTAATTTCAAGCTCTGCATAATCAGTGGTTTATGCAGAGAAGTGCATGGCTTCAGATTGTTGCAACCCTATTTAAGGCCTTTTTCTGGGTGGCAATTTATGGTTAGTGAAGCATTTGAGAATTACATGCTGCAGGTCCCCTAGTGTGCTTCGTGGCAGTAGAAACACCATCTTCCTCTTCCATCAATTATTCTATGTAGTTTATCTCCTCAGTTCTGTTATAACTTAAGTAGTGATCAGAGAATGTTTGTGATGTTTGTGACCAAGTACAGTTAACACATTTTAAAATCCAGGTACAGGTCAGGATAAGGATTAAGGGGTTAAGCCAGAGGCTATGTGGAAAATGTGGGGTCACCTATGTGAACAATTATTCTCTAGTGCATCTGTATTGATTAGTGTAAGAGAACTTGCAGATGAGTCTCTGAAGATAAAATTGGTTATCCTCAACTGTGTTACTTTCTAATTTCTGGAGAGAGCAGTGGGAAATGAAATTAGGAATGGCATAGTTTGAAGATTGCTTCTTTGCGATGGTGGGGTGGGTGGCACCCAAAGGCTGTGGAACCCTTGAATTTCTTACTTTGAGCAGAAGGTTGTTGTGCCACATCACAAACTGCTTACTGGTATATAAAAGTCCTCCGAGTATGAAAAGTTACTTGAAAATGCAGGGATGTTGTGGGTGTAGGAATCACAGTTTGAGAATCACAAGCCACAGGCAGCCTTAAATTTGCAAAACTGATTGCAGTGCCCCCTTAGACACTTAAGTCCCAGAAGCAAAACCATTTTTCCTTGAGCTTTTAAGAATTCGTTTTCTTAATAATATACTGTATAACTTAACCCTGCTGTTCATTGCTACCATCCTCTTTCACTTGTGCTGTCTACGTTGAACCATACTGAAAGACGCAAAATATAACCTTTCTTTTGGAAAGAATCTTCTTTACAGTACACTGTGTGAAGGATATACAGTACTTACTGTATTGATAAATGCTTAACATGTATCTCTTTTTTACTAGTTTCTCAAACAGCTAGGGATACATCCCAGCTGGCAATTTGTGGATGTGTACGGCATGGAGCCAGAACTCCTTAGCATGGTGCCAAGACCTGTTTGTGCTATCCTTCTCCTCTTTCCAGTAACAGAAAAGGTAATTATTATTTATCTCCAACACAGTTATCTTCCCAATGAAGTACTTTAACTCTGTTGTCTTAGAAGTGACCTAAGGAAAGCAGGCTTTCGTAGGTTCAGATCTTGGTCTGACGAACTATGGTTTATCAGACTAGACTCGTAATCTGGGGAACCGGGTTCGTGTCTCCACTCCTCCACATGCAGCTGCTGGGTGACCTTGGGCTAGTCACACTTCTCTGAAGTCTCTCAGCCCCACTCACCTCACAGAGTGTTTGTTGTGGGGGAGGAAGGGAAAGGAGAATGTTAGCCGCTTTGAGACTCCTTCGGGTAGTGATAAAGCGGGATATCAAATCCAAACTCTTCTTCTTCTTCTTCTTCCTTCATGAACCTTGTTTGGGTGAAGAGACTCTAGCTTATTAAGCCACGGTTTCTCATGACACTTGAACCTGTTTAAGGCTTTCTCCAAAGTCAGGATTTGATCCTGTACCCTAAATCTCAGTAGACCAAAATACTCCTACAGCCTGCATGCCCAATTTGTCTCACCAGGTCATTTTGCCAAAATTGCTCACCTGCCATCATATGTCAGCCCCTGTCAGAGTGACTTGTTGGGGAACAAGGGACCTGGAATTTGCCCCGTCAGGTGGGAACGATTCCCTACCTCTGTCTTAAAGCTTATGGCAGGTCTGCAAACAGTGATAATGTGGAGCAGGGAGAAATAGTTAACACCTGCAATCCTCTACTTTTCCCGATAAATCCTTCCTGGGTATGAAGCATATATTGAGCCACACATTTGCAAATAATTCCAAAAAATTAGTAGCAACTGGCCATTTAATGGTAAGGAAAGCGTTTTCGATTTGACTGCCTGAAAAAGAGAGGGTTTTTCATATAGTTGACCTGCTCACATGGAAGCCATGGGTGTTTACAAGCCTGCATTGATCAAGTTCTCACAGTACAATCAAACCTTGGTTTTCGAACGTCTCGGCTGCCGAATGTTTCAGAAGCCGAACGCCGAAAACCCGGAAGTGAATACTTCCGTTTTCAAATGCGCCTCAGAAGTTGAACGGTTTCCGAGGCGCATTTCTCAATTTTCCCCATTCAACTTGCTGACAGCCCTTTGATCCTCAGTTTTCGAATGTTACGGAAGTCGAACGGACTTCCCAAACGGATTAAGTTCGAAAACTGAGGTTCCACTGTACTTTCAACTTCGTTTTTGCATTCTCAATCACGGCCTCTTTGGAAAACATAATTCTTCAGTGGGGAAAAACCTAGATATTCAATTTTTTTGGCCACCAGTGTAGACACTGTTCATACAGCAAGCAGTGCAGACCAAAACCTGTACTAACCTGTTGGGCCTCCAATTACAACTGCAGTGATGAGTTGCTTCATTGTTTAAATTTAAAAATCTTCTGATCTTCTAAAATGAAGTTCCCTACTAATTGAGAACAGGATATTTACTTTTTGAAGTGGCAGGAAGCAGGCATTCTTAGAAGAAAAATAGGTGAATATCTCTTCTAAGGTCAAGCTTGTTGCTCAGTGTGTATATTTATCTAACAACAAAATATGTAGTTTTCCTCAAAACAACTATTTTTGTTGCTATGAAAACCTAAGCTGCTTTAATTTACTAACATTGCAGTCCTAACCCATTTACCTTGGACCAAGCCACATTTAATTCAGCAGGGCTTTCCTCTGAGGAGACATGGCTAGGATCACACTTGAAATACTACTTTTCCCTGGTTTTTGTGACCAGATTAGCCAAACCTTGGCTTAGCAAGATTGCAGTGAGGTACCCAAGAGGAGCCCTCAGCTGGTTTGCTGTTCCCTGATTCCCCCCCGCTCCCCGGCTAAACCTTCAGCATAAGTTTATTTCAGCATAAGCCAGCCTTTGCAACAGTCCAAGTTGTAGTGTATCTCAGTTGCTGAAATCCGGGAAAGGTTTAAATATGTTTGGAAATGTTAAACACCTGTTTAATAGGCTTGTTGTTTGTTTTAGGATATTCTAATGATTTATATTCCTTGAGTTAGCTTGGTTGGGAGCAAAGGTTAAAACATTGCAGGCAGAGATTTATAACAGAATGTGCTATATAATAGACACAACTAGCTGTCATGTGCTTTGAAGATTATTCAACCAATGAAAGAACTCAGTGTAATAGTGTATAGACTTTAAGCATGAGCTAGCAGATGTGAAAACTAGCAAGGTTTAGTTTGCTTCAGTTGACAATAGTTACCTTTAGCTTGTGATGTGCTCTTTGTAAAAGAAGTTGGTGAATTTGTCTTACTAGCAGTAAAACTAGCCATGCTAAGAGCATGAATTGATGCATGTTTAATGAGAGTAAAACAGTCAGTTAGACAATCTATAACGTTTAGAAAGGTCTCCAGCTTACTAGTGGCAGTATCTCAACGCAAGAACAAACTTTATTCTTAGGTTGTGCTGCTGCTTTTTGGCAAGGACTGCTTATTTTATAGAATTATTCTTTTAAAAAACGGGATTGGAAAAAGGCAAATTGCTACGTGTTTTTTTTTTCATTCTTGTCTTCTAGTATGAAACATTCCGAACGGAAGAGGAAGAAAAAATAAAAGCTCAGGGACAAGAAGTAAAACCATCAGTGTATTTCATGAAGCAAACAATCAGCAACGCCTGTGGAACTATTGGGCTGATTCATGCTATTGCAAACAACAGGGATAAAATTAACTTTGGTAAATCCTTCGTTTCTACTATGGTGCCTCTTCAGTGGTTTGAAGGGTAGGGGGCGCTCCTGAACTGCTCATTGCTTATGCTGAACTGCAGAAAACTTAGAAATAAGCAAAAGTTGGCTGAAATGCTCTTGGAAAACAATTGCCACAATATGAATAGCTGCAGCGGAATAAAATACATAGCAAATTCAGCATGGATTTTTAAGATTAATGTTGTCCTCAGTTCTTAACAGGTACTGTTATTATTTATGTTGTCACTTCATGTGAAATAAATAAGATGTGATAAGTGCAGTAATGCATTTTGTCATAGAGTTCAAAGTAACATAGTTTAACATATTTTAAAATTCATGTTCTTTTATTTGTTCTAGAAACTGACTCCTCACTTAAGAAGTTCCTAGATGACTCTATGCCCATGAGTCCTGAAGAGAGGGCCAAATATCTAGAAACTTATGAAGTCAGTATCATTCCTTAATATAAATTTGGGAAACGGGAGTATTTCGCTGTTAGGCAAAATACTTATGTATGTCGAGCCAGATTGCACAGGCTTTGGGTGGGGCAGTCAATGCAGGGTTTCGGGTTCATATAATATTAGGGAAGTCTAAGAACTACATATATTTGGCTGAATTTTATTATCTAACATATATATAACCTGCCCTTTGTTGCTTGAAAAACAGTATCAGAGGAATAAAATGAAAGGCAGCACTATAGAAGCATTAAATTAAGACATTCTAAACCCCTTGGCAAGGGACACGGTTGGCGCTGTGGTCTAAACCACAGAGCCTAGGTCTTGCTGATCAGAAGGTCAGCGGTTTGAATCCCCGTGACAGGGTAAGTTCCCATTGCTCAGTCCCTACTCCTGCCAACCTAGCAGTTCGAAAGCATGTCAAAGTGCAAGTAGATAAATAGGTACCGCTCTGGTGGGAAGGTAAACGGCGTTTCCGTGCTGCTCTGGTTCACCAGAAGCGGCTTAGTCATGCTGGCCACATGACCCGGAAGCTGTACGCCAGCTCCCTCGGCCAGTAAAGTGAGATGAGCGCCGCAACCCCAGAGTCGTCCGCAACTGGACCTAATGATCAGGGGTCCTTTACCTTTAAACCCCTTGGCAGCAGTGCACTTGGACTACTCACCCATATGCCTGAGTTCAGAAACACAACTTCATTTGCCAAAAAGGATTTCAAGGTGCACCCCATTCCCACCCAATCTGGCTGACCACAAGGCCCAGGCTGGAAGAAATGAGAAGAGATGCTCCTTCAAATGGTTTGGTTTGATGCTCTTAAGGGCTTTATATATATTAATGCATGCCAACAGCTCGAATTTGGTCCAGTAACAGATAAGGTGCCTGTGCAGCATCAGTGTGATAATGAGATATCCCTGATCCAGTCCCTTGCTACTTGCAAACAGGGTTTCCAGCACCTGTACAACCTTGTTTGATGAAGTTGGTTTGGATAGATGTTGGCGTACTAATGGCATCATAGCCAGTAGGCACAGTTGTGGGCTCTTAATCTGTGTCTTGTTGGTTTTGCTAGGAAACCAACACCTGTACTCTAGCTGCTGTCTAGCCTGGAGCTCCTCCGTCTCACTATTCTGCAGTAAAGTCAGGGCCACACAAGCCATGCCAACTGGAAAATTCCCCATAGCATTCAAGTATCCCTTCATTTCCGCAAGTCTCTCGAGGGCAGACCATCTTAATTCCCCCCCCCCCAACCCTGGGATGGAGAGGGGGCAATGAGGAGCTCCCACCATCAATCCAGATCTCTTTACAACCTCAATATCCACCTACCCTTCCCCTAAATGCTACTTGGGATTTGAAGGTACATGATTTCATTAAAAAAGAGTTCAGAATGGTTTATTTAGACCAGTGTTTTTCAACCACTGTTCCGCGGCACACTAGTGTGCCGCGAGATGTTGCCTGGTGTGCCGTGGGAAAAATTGAAAAATTACTTTATATATAGTCAATATAGGCACAGAGTTAATTTTTTTAACATTTTCTAATGGTGGTGTGCCTCGTGATTTTTTTCATGAAACAAGTGTGCCTTTGCCCAAAAAAGGTTGAAAAACACTGATTTAGACAGTGGGAGGGAACTTAAAAATCTGGGTTTGGCACTTCGATTATTATAAATCACTGTATAATGCAAGATCTTGCCTATAAACTAATTGCGTTTTTATTGTTTCAGGCGATCCGTGTCACTCATGAATCCAGTGCCCATGAAGGTCAGACTGAGGTATTGAACTTAATGTGTTTTCCCCTTGAGTAAAATTTTGAGTAGGGATCTTTCTGTATGCAGTTTCTAACAAGTTGGTGGGGGGAATTTCTCTCTTTTCTGTAAAAAAAAAAATCCACTGTGTTGCTAAAAACTAGAAAAGTGGTATCTCTCCTGCAGGGAAATAGCAAGGGTCCATATGGATGTATGAAATATATTTTAAAAAAAGGTTACAAATACAATATGTTTCACTGGTGGCTGTTGTATTATACTGGCTCATAGTTGTAAGCAGCTGTGCTTAGGTTGATGTTAGTTCATGGGATTATTATTTTTTTAATGAGGCCTTATATCTGAAGAACCAAATGCTTGGGGAAAGTGCTATATGAATATTAATAGGAAGCTTTTTATTTAATATTGTAAATGCATAGTCAATCGTTTTCTTACCATAGGAACATTGTCTTCTTCTGCCCTTCCTCTTCAGTTCACACCAGCACATACATGATGAGCACATTGTGAACACATTTAACGCTAAAAGACACTCTAATCTAATCTAATCTGATCCAATCCCATGTGGTGAGACAGCTGTGGTTATAGGCTAATGGCTGGTTTGTTTTTTTTAAAGACCCATCTGGTATAATCAATGGTAAAAATGAAATGCTTCTATTTTTTAGTCGATTTCAGCAGGATTTAGCCTTGTCTTTAATTCTGGATCGTGTCCATTAGCCATCACGAATGGCAAAGTATCAATAGGTGAAGGTTTAGGCAGGATACATTCAATAAAAGCGGTGCCCCACTTGTGTGTGCTACCTTCTCCTTCCCAGGCTCTTTGGGATAGGGCTGAGGCAAAAGAAAACCTGAGAGCATTGGTGTGTTCATGTGTTCTTCTGCTCACAATGCGCTGCCTTGCAATGGTTAAGCTTTCCTTATGAGCATTTGGCTACTAGATGTTGGTCTCCCCTGCAGTGGAACCTTTCCAAAACTTTGTGCACCAAAGGCCCACGACAGGCAAAACGGATACTTTATTTTGTATTTCAAGATAACATGTAACGTTTATGTAGCACATTAGGCCATCCAAAGCATGGCTGCATACTTTGTCTCGTATCATTCATACAGCGTAATAACAGAGTGAAATAAATTTCAGCGTATGGAGCCAGGTTTACTAAATGCAGCAGAAAATCAACAACATCTGTGTTGATTTTGTTTTAACATTATTTGCCTATGCATTGTGGGACGCAGGTGGCGCTGTGGTCTAAACCACAGAGCCTAGGGCTTGCCGATCAGAAGCTCGGCAGTTCGAATCCCTGCGACGGGGTGAGCTCCAATTGTTCGGTCCCAGCTCCTGCCAATCTAGCAGTTCAAAAGCACGTCAAAGTGCAAGTAGATAAATAGGCACTGCTCCGGCAGGAAGGTAAATGGTGTTTCCGTGCGCTGCTCTGGTTCGCCAGAAGCGGCTTAGTCATGCTGGCCACATGACCCGGAAAAACTGCGGACAAACGCCGGCTCCCTCGGCCTGAAAGCGAGATGAGCACTGCAACCCCATAGTCGTCTTTGACTGGACTTAACTGTCCAGGGTTCCTTTAACCTTTACCTGCAACAGATTAAATGAATCATTACGGTGAAAACCTTGCCAGAGGCGTAGCCATGCTGGTATTTTGTAGCAAAAACAATCAAGGAGCTTTGTGGGCACAGTAAAGACTAACAAATATTAACTGGGCTGGAGCGCCCAAAAGCTTACGCTGTAATTATTTGTCAGTCTTTAAAGTGTCACAAGACTTCAGTGGCTTGTACATAACACAAAACTAAAACTTGGTTTGAGGTGAATGCACAGGCTCCTGAAGATGAGCTTGCACCTGCCTTGTTCCTCCCTGGTCCTTTGGGCTGCCGTGCCAAGCTAAGGTGTGGATTGACTTAATGTTTCATTTGACCCGGGCTGTGGTTTAGCACTCTCCAGACTTAACCACAAGCTGTGTGAACCAGCCACTAACTAAAATGGGCTGGGCGTCTGACCTTGTGAGTTTTTA
Source organism: Lacerta viridis (assembly GCA_900245905.1). Taxonomy (NCBI): domain Eukaryota; kingdom Metazoa; phylum Chordata; class Lepidosauria; order Squamata; family Lacertidae; genus Lacerta; species Lacerta viridis. Next base: position 323,260 of record OFHU01004304.1, on the reverse strand, counting down.
AGTTGGGAAAGCCTCATTTCATTACTGGCTTACACTGGTTGTGTTACAAGGGTGTAGAAAGCAAACTTGTGCTGTGTAACCTCTAGGTGGGGATACAATACTCGGTGCTACAATATGAAATACTGTTTGCCAGATGCCTTTTCCCATTTGCTAAATGTATACAAGTCGCTTTCTGGAGTGGATGTGCATGACTGTAAAATTGGAAGCATATTTTCACTGGGCTATATGTGTGTGTCCTAAATTTAGTTAGGAATCATTACAAAAAAATCTGGACTAGAAATTGTGACAGAGAGTTTACTTGTTGCAGTGTTGCATTGTATTTGAAATAGGCCTGAGGGATTGTTGTAATAGCCGTGCTACAATGACTATTTGTATGCTGATACTGAAAAGATGCTATGCTAGCATTAAACTGGTATGGATGTCTAGAACACATTTAGTGCTGCTGTTAAAATTGCTTTCTAATTTTGGATGGTAGCAGTGCCAATGGTTTTAACTGTGCTTGTAGTGTAGCGGCAGTGAGAGAACCCATTAGCGAAAGCGCTCCTCAGGTTTAGAACGGTTTCGGGTTAAGAACGGACCTCCGGAACGAATTATGTTTGTAACCCGAGGTACCACTGTACATGGAATATGTCTTAAAGTGAAGAGAACAGATTTCTGTGGCAGCTCCCGACAGATAAATTTAATGATTGTGCATAACTTAGGGATGGAGCTTGCTGCTATGAACTTGCCCCCTGCAGGTTCGTTCATATATAAACGAACATCTCAAGAAGGTTATGCATACCTACAAGTGTGCAATACACTGATATACTTGGCCCCACTCACATAATCTTTGTGTAATATGCCGTTCACTTCCCCTTTTGCAGGTGGGTTAAAGGGCTTCCCCACCCCCCTCAATAAATCTCTCAAGCAATAAGATGTCTGAGAGACAGAATGTTAACAGGGGGAGCTTTTACCATAATTGTATCTCCATACTAGAAAAGGTTGACCTGTTGAATTTCTGCCTGCCACACAGCTATTAAAACCACAAGAGCCCCGCTCTTCCTTGGTGCTTACCCTAAATGCATTCAAGTTTCACAAGTTGTGAGCCACTTATGCTACGGTAATGCTTTCGCCAATTGATCTGAGAGCGACTGCATTCTGTGCGGGACCAGGAACAGTATCTTACATAGGTGGTGGTGCAAAAGGAGATGATAATAATAATAATAATAATAATTTATTTATACCCCGCCCTTCCCAGCCAAAAACCTGGGCTCAGGGCGGCTAACACTAATTAAAATCACAGCAAAAACATAAAAACAATCAATTTAAAATACAGATTAAAATACAAATTTAAAAATTCAAAATTAAAACTGCAGTCTCATTTTCAAATAGCCCACCAATAAAAGAATGAAGCATAAGTATCAAACAGAAACCAACCCAAAGGCCAGGTGGAACAGCTCCGTCTTGCAGGCCCTGCGGAAAGATGCCAAATCCCGCAGGGCCCTGGTCTCTTGTGATAGACTGTTCCACCAAGTCGGGGCCAATACTGAGAAAGCCCTGGCCCTAGTTGAGGCCAACCTAGCATCTTTGTTGCTTCGGGACCTCCAAAAGGTTATTATTTGAGGACCTTAAGGTCCTACCCGGGACATACCAGGAGATGGAAAAGACACTTACGATTTACAGCAAGCAAGGTTCAGATGCCCGTGCTCGGATCAATTCAAGATTAAACTGTTGCAAAGCATATTATAAAAGCACTGATGTAGTTCTTATTTATACCTCATAACAACATTGCTGTAATTATCAGCGGAGGCCAGATGAGCACTCTTTTCCTTTATTTTAACAGAAAGGAATGGAGTCTTTGATGGCAATGCCCACCTTAGTATTCATACCAGCAGCACAACCCCTGCGAAAGGATCCCTCTACTTTTCCGCCGTGGGTGCGGGAGCATTTAAGAGCCCCCCTCTGCCCACGTTGCTGCTGTGATCGACAATCCCACACAGCTGCAGTTCCCTAAAAACAAGATACTGAGTAATAGCCGTGGGCTACACTGCACGTTTGTCGTATACAACTCTCGCAGACCACCTGCCCCAGCAATGTTGTATGGCTGTACTGGGCTTCGTTCTAGAACTGATGTCAGCCGCACTTTCTTAACCACAATACCCTGCTGCAACATGGATGATGTACTATAATGCTAGATTTAATTTTTATTTGCTGGGGTTTATTTATGTTTACAAACCGTGGAGGAGGGAAGAATAACTTTTTTTTTTTTTGCATGAAATTACACTTCTGTTAGAAAGAATACAAACTCTGTTGCTACCTTTTGGTTTTCGGTGGACATGTCACCGTCGAGTCAGCTACGCTAAAATCATGGATTTTTCTTAGTTGTCTTCTTTAGACAGGAGCCACTTCCATACCAGAGGAGGTGAAAAGAAAATGGCTTCGGAATGACCCACAAAGTCCATTCTCCAAGTGTCTGGAAAAAGTAATTCCTGGGTCATTTTGAGGCCATTTCCTGGTCTTCCCTTAGGTTTGTGTCACTTTTTCTCTAGTACTTGTCAATCACAGCTCTTGACGGCGCTCATTGGAAGGGCAGGAGCAGGTGCATATGTCAGAAAGCAATTGCTTCGAATGGCGGCTGCTTTCTAGCTTTTATGTTCTGCACGGGCTAGAAACTTCCTTTTAAAAAGAAAAAAGAAAACCTTGCAAATGTGGGCCTCCTGGCAACCTTACAAGTATAAAAGCAGTGTGTTGGATGGATGGCCTTGTCTTGATGGGACTCTTCATCGCTGATTTCCTGAAACTTGTTATTCAGAGCAAAGTACAGTACACATGCTGTAAAGTTATTTCCTGCCAAGTGTTAACCAAGCTAAGTTAGTGCTTGTTTTTATTGTGTTTCTAGGCAAGCAATTCCTGTACCAGGAAAATGAAGCCAAACCTCCCTTCCCAAATAAGGCTGAGGTGTTCTGGAATGCAGAGCTAAATATGTTATCTAGCTTTGGCATTTCAGTTATGAGAAGACTTTGGGCAACTCTTGAGTGATAGGTCTGCATTTTGCAACTCGCCCACCGGGCTGTCGGTGAAACTTTACCGCTTCTGAAAAGACAAATGTGCAATGAACTGCCCATTAGAGCAGCCTTTTGATTTTAGGGCTCCCGAAGGACTTTAAGATGACAATAGTCATATTTCCTGCATTCCACCCAGTCTCCCTTGCTGCTGCTGAATTCACTGTATTCCTCTCCGCTTAGCAGGTCACAGGAGCGATGAATTACATGGGGAAAGGAGGTGTAAAGGGATAAGTCTAGCATTCACACTCCCTTTAGCAATAGCTGTACTATAGAGTCTTCCCGGACTCAAATTACAGTATTTATTTTTTAATTGTGCGATTTCTTGACCAGATGGTACTCTCCTTGTTCTTCAAGAGCTGTGTGAAAAAAGTTGTGCTTGTGTCTGTAACACCTGTCAGAGCTGGAATTGACTAATGGTATCAACCTAGTATGGGATAACTAGCTTTTGAGAGAGGAGAATAAACTTGAACCCTTCTCCTTGACACACTTATTTTCTACATGCTTTATGGGGAAAGTATTCAAATATATAATCCGATTCCCAGGTGACTTAAATTTGTAGAACACAGAGAAAGCTCTACTGCTTGATCCTGCTTGCTATATACTGTAAACTGGCCTTTATTAAACTCCATTTTACTTATTTATTTAAACAATCCATATACTATTTAACTACAGTGTTTCCAAGCGGTTTGCAAAGATGCAATACAAAAAAATAAAAAATCAGTTAAAACTGTAAAATTAAACGTCAGTTAAAATACCTGCCGAAATAATAACAACAAAAATCTGTAGGTGCCATTAAGTTAAGTAGGGAAGGCACCTGTTTGTCCTCAAGTAGAAGGGATTTCTATAAAACTGGGACCACAGTACTGGACAGCCATGGGGGAACCATTAACAGGGACTGCCCCCAAAGACCCCCGTGATCAGGCAGGGCTATAAGGGATTAGGTGACCCTCAAGGCATCCTGGGCCCGTATTCTTCAGGGCCTTGTAAATTAATACAAGAAACTTCCTTGAATCTGGCCCGGTAGGGTATGGGCTGCCTGTGCGAACATTTGAGCACCAGCGGTACATACTGGTGATCATCTGTCCCTATCAGCAGTCCAGCCGCAGCTTTTTTCACCTGCTGGGGTATATTGCAGTGATCAAGTCTTGAGGTTACCAATGCATGGTTCCCTGTGGCCAGGTCATCCCTGTCCAAGAACAGGTTTATTGGCTGCAGCTGGTAAAAAGCATTCCTAGCCCCTGAGGCCACCTTGAGCTTCCAGTGACAGAGATGGGTCCAGGAGCACCCCCAAAACTCCCAACCTGTTCTTTCAGAGGGATCGCAGCCCCATCCAGAACAGGTAACCGGTCAGTCTCCAGGACACGGGGACAACCAATTCACAGGGCCTCTGTCTTCCCAGGGTTCAGGCCTGACTTCTCTGCCCCCACTTGGATCCCACCTTTTGTGGTTTTCCAACTTAAAAACAAAAAAGCAGCTGATCCTTGAGCTTCTTTTATCAGGTAGACCAACTCACACCAAGTGTGCCCCAGGTAGCAGAGTCTGCAATTTTGCCGTTTGAAGGCTGTTAGTCTGCCTTTCCGGCCCTAGAGTGCCCATCCCATGAAGTGATGAACCACACCAGAGCTTTCTTCTTTCTCTCCACCAACCACCACTCCATCCCCTACCTACCGCCAAATAACAGAATGATGGGAAGATAACAGTCCCACAAGAATTTATCACACGGTGTCTGAAATTGCATTTGCAGGTGGTTCAGATGAGCCTTGATGCTATGAAAGATTAAGAGCAGCACTAACACATTTGCCATGGGAAAAAAGAACAGCACAGCAAACGTTTAGATCGCAACAGCTCTTAGATAGCTTCAGTTAAATTTCTGTCCCTTCGTATGCATATAACCTGTGTGGGGCAGCTGTGGGGGTCGGGCAGCTTCAGCTAATGCGAAATGCTGCAGCTAGACTAGTGCTGGGAGCAAACTGCTGTCAACACATGACACCCATGTTCAAAAGACCTGCATGGTTTCTCATCTGCTACTGTGCCAAGTTCAGGGGTTTCTGTATTGGTGTCCAAAGTCCTGAACAACTTACACCCAGGATACTTCAATGAATGTTTTAATCTCTATGTTCCCTTAGGTAATCTGGGGGAGTAGTATTAGTGGTCCCCTGTGGACCAGAAGCTTGAGTCGCTTCAGTGGGGAGTCATGTCTTTAGCACTATGGGCCTCACTCTGTGGAACTCTCTCCCATTAGAAAACAGGCAGGCACCGTACCTGCAACGTTGAAAACTGGGTTGAAGCAGTTTTATTTCTGGGACCTTTGCACCACGGACGCAAGTTCTGTTTTGTTCTGTGATGTTTTAAGTTGTGTTTCTAAATGTTACTTATGGTGTGCTTTTAATTTTTTTTGTAAGCTGCTTTGAAACCCAGATGGGGTGAAAAGCGGGGTATATATTTTTTTTAAAAAATAACATGAGCAAAAACTGTACAGTGACCTCTAAAGCGGGTAAAGTTGTGTCTTCTCTTCTTTTCTTTTCAATATCTGTGTAGTCACCATCATCCTCACCACAGCCTGAGTTTAGCCACTGCAAAATGAAGGCTTCACCCTTGCGTCGCTCTGCTTCCTTGACACTGATCAGATGCAATCATGTAGCCTCTGCAAAAGCCACAAGCCCTGTAAAGGCTACCAGTCCACCTGTCTCCCTCCAGCGCTGGCGGCCCACAATACCCCTATCATCTATTGGGCTCCATTCTTTTGTAAGTGTAGTCAAATCTTCCATCTCTTCTCTGCGGCAGACGCCCTCGACATTCAGGCTTATTGGCGGGACTCTTTGGCTCTGAATTCCCTTAGGGCTTTTTTTCCAGTAGACGAAGCATACTGTCTTAAATCTTCATCAGGAGACTCTCAATAATGGCAAATAGCATTAGGAACGTCTACTCCCCCCCCCCAAAGATTTTCCCCATCTTCCATCTGGTTTCTCGTATCTTACTGGTGTTTCGTTGGGTCTGCTAATTCTTAGTTCTGTGCCAAATCCGCTCCTATCACATCTAATTGAAAGTCTCTTTGCTTTTTTTCCCAGGGCCCAATGCTCTGCGTGCTTTGCAATATTCTCCAGCTCTTCCTGATCTAAATCTTTCATCAGAGATGTACAATATGGCTTAAATGTTCTGTTGGCATCGCTGATTGTTTACATTTGCAGTAAATATATGTATATTCTGTTTAATTGTAAAAATCACCCAATATGATCTTGATCTTGGTTGATCTTGTTCCTTTCTTTTGTAAAAACAGGCATTTGAATTATACCAATGAACAAATATTTTTCTGCAACTTAAACAAGAGGTGCTTATCTTCTTTTCAAATTTCCCTTGTCTTTTTTATGACTGTATTAAACTGCATTATGTGTTCAAATTCTAATCTTTTTTACTTCTAGTTTGGGAGAGGCCTAGCTACCAGGAAGAGAGTCTGAACACTGTGTCTGTGTGGTACTGAGAACATGAATGGGTTTTTAAAATTTTATTTAGATGCTAGCCTTTGGCTTAAAAAAGAGAGCTCATATAAGCATTAAAACTTTGTATAAATAAAGTTGATGGATGCTTACTGCTATTACTTCCGTATTAAAAATAATAATATACAGACACTGATCTACATAAAAGTAAAAATACCCTACTCTGGAGAAATATGTTATGCTGTAACAGTTGGTTTGGTGGAGGATGTATATCTCCTAACCAACTCAGTAGCAGACTCTTGGATAAGTTAAAAGAGCTGTGATCTGAACTGATTAAGATGTATTGTAAAGAGTAAACAAATATGGACGACTTACAGCATTTAAAGTTCTTTTAAAATCATCAAACAAGGCAGTTGTCGAGATATGCAATACTTTCAGAAATTGAATTAAACCAGACCCAGATTCTCATAACAAGAAATGGGATAAGGAAGTGTATCAATCTTGCTCTTTCTATACAGCAGAAACTCCTCTTTGGAACACTGCATAGACTACTAAGTGCTAACCAGAAGGCAAACTTCTAAAAAATCAAAATAAAAAAAAAATACCTTCCGGTAGCACCTTAGAGACCAACTAAGTTTGTTATTGGTATGAGCTTTCGTGTGCATGCACACTTCTTCAGATATCTTGTTTCGTCTACAGCAGACCAACACGGCTACCTACCTGTTTCTAAAAAAATCAATATGTCTGGTATCTTTCAGCTCAAAGATTAAAGCAGGATATACAAGATCAATAGCATTCCACAGCATCTTGACCAAACAAGATGGAGGCAGGATGGAGAAGGATGTTCATTCATTGTGGAAACTCTTCCTTTGGCTACATCCTAGTACCCATCCATGTAGTTTGTTGGAAAGCTTGCTAATTCTGTAAGACACTGAATACATTAGCACCAGGAACCTTTACCAATGGACAGTGAATGGTCTTCTGTGATCAGCTGGAAGCACAATTAAAACTGACGGAGCTGTTTCCCCCACAATCCTGTCTTTGTTACATTTAAAGATGTCCGCAGGAACCTGGGAACTCTGTTCAAACAGGGTTTGCACTCTTTGCATCTACATGATGCAGCCATGGTGTGAATGAATTGATTTATTTCAGTCAATGGCCAGAGTGCAGGCATGGTGTCACTCTGAAATGAAAAAGTGCAGCGGCCGATCTCCGCTACAAAAGTTTGTCTATGTGCAATGTCAGTTTGAACACATCGATTTCTTTTTTTTCCTTTTCTTTTTTTGCATCTCCGTGCAAACTCATTGCCGTGAGTGAACACTTGGTGGAGGGGACAACAGGAGAGTCACGGGGAAAGCATGAGAATATAGCGGTTTGGAGTTTGTCATTACGATTCTTAGGAATAACGGACTGGGCAAGTGCCATCAGTTCTAGAGAAAATGGCTGCTAAAGAAGCATTCATTGTCTAGTTAGAAACTGCTGTTTTTGCCCACACCGACAGTAACTTCTGGAAAAGCTGGTAGATCTATACGTTTCATCTTCACACAACTTTCAGGCCTGCTTTGTGTTAACGTATTTTTATACCTTTTTCTAAAAGTGACATGAATGTAGGACCGAAAATCTGTGACAATGAAAATTTAAGATCTGAAGGAGACCTGGAACTAAGATAAGCTTGGGCAAATGCTTCTGAACGTCCTCTAAGACTAAAACTGATAGGGTCTAGAAGAAACCTCTTCAGGCCCCCCAATGCAGTCCTTCATTAAAGGCACAAAGGTTGCATTTAATTACAAGTTTGTTATAAGATTGGCAATTATAAGTGGCCATGGGTGAAAAGTCAGCCGGACCATGTTTCATATCCATGCTTTTTCCACTTGACATTCAAAGCACACATGGACATATCAGTCACATAGACATCAATCCGTGAGTCATGTGAGTTTTTCCTGTGCATTTCCTGCACACTTTGTGCAGCTTTGTAAGCCACTATCCAATCTCCCCTTTAGTTGTGTCTTCCTCCCCCACAAAAAGAGAGTTGCAAACTACCGGTATATATTTGTGCCTCTTTGCAGGAAAAGGTGTCCCATCCTTTGTTGTTTTTTATTCCATTCTTAACACCTTCACAACTCTTTACACAAATCTTTCATCTCTACAGGGAGCTGCTGTTACAATGTATAAATGAATGTCTGTAGCTTGGACACTTGTGCCATTATATCTGCAAATTGACACTGTCATAACATTACATTAGGTTTCTAGTGTTCTTAACGTGTGCCGCCGCAATGTTGTTGCAAAAGCTATGTACTAGCCCAGAAATTTTGGCACTGAAATGCTTCTTGCATCAATGAGAACACTTGGAGTACCTTTTTGGCAGAAATGTGAGACTTCTTAAAAAATGGAGTTAATTTTAACCAGCTTCTGGAGCTGTTGCCATGAAGAACAGTGTATTTTGGATGTCTGTTAGACCAACACTTTGTACACGTGGGCATAGGTGGAATTAAATTACCGTGATACATTTGCTTCAGTAGACTTTCTAAATTACACAGCCATTCTGCGTTTCTAATTCTTAAACTGTCATACTGGCTATTTTGTTAAAACCGGATTGTCATTATTCTATACCACCCTTCATCCAAAGATCACAGGGCAGTTTACAATATAAAAACTTCATTTAAGCTTTTGTTTTGAATGGGTGTGGGTGGGGGCTGCAGTATAATGATCATTAGCATTTTGTAAACTGTGTGGCTACAAAATGCCCAGTAAATAGCCATGGTCAATTTTATTATTTGTTTAGAAATATTTGCAACCCACTTTAATGCACCAAAGGGCTCACAAAAGTGGCTTACTAAAAATCTCACAGTAAAAATAAAATATTAATTCTAGTATTGGGGCCAGAAATAACATGGTGCCCTATGGTGCCAGGATTATTCAATTACCGTTTTGTATCACCATCCTCTGTTTCTCCTGGTATTGCCCTGTGACCATTGCCTGATAACCAGCCCAGCAAAATGTAAGCTGTGTTTTTGTTAGGAAAGGACCATTTCAGTATAAAATTATGTATACAGACTCAAAATAGGGAGTTAACAGTGCAATCTTACGCCTTAGCTGTAGACTTCATTGTGTTCCGTGGGACTTGCATCTGTCAGGTGTGTATGAAAGGGAGAGAGCATACTTTTGTCAAGTGAAAATTTATATATTGACCCAAATTGCAGGTACATGTGTGTGTGTTAAAGTATGTTTTTTTGTAGGTACAGTAGTGGCCAAAGGACCATCTTCACCCTCCATTCCTTTGAGACAGGACTCTTCTCTCTCCAGTGCCAAAGTTCTCAAATGAGAGGTGCCAGAGGTCAAGCCTGGACAGAACCAAAACCAACCCTAAAAGCTGGTTCAGTCTTGAGGAACAGTGTGCTTTTCTTTATTTAGAAGCCCATGTCTTTTATACTTCACATGTATTGTTCAAACCGGGTTCATAGGTTGAGCCCTGGCTCGGGTTAAGTTCTTCCCAACTGGGTAGAGCACAGTTTCAGCTCCTACTAATGAGTCGCATGCATGTTGTATTCTCTCGCAGGCACCCAGTATAGATGAAAAAGTAGATCTTCACTTCATCGCATTAGTAAACATTGATGGCAATCTCTACGAGTTGGGTAAGAGCAATCCTTCTCTTCCAAAAGGGATCATATTATCAATGCTTAATTTTTGATATTTTTACCTCGTGTGTATAGCCTGCCAAGAATGGATAGTGATTATAAGATCTTCCAGTAAAGAATTCTCGGTCATGTTCTGCCTTTTGAGAACCACAGTTAAGAAGAATTGAAGAATATTTGAACAGCTACTTTTGGAAGGGGAAAGCTGTTAACCTGATGAGCAGGCCTCCGTTTTAGTTCATAACTTGTTTCTGATTTTTTTAATGTATGAGTTGGTAATGGTTTTCCCCCTACCTTGAACGTTCCATGGATTTAGAGTGACCTTTTGAAGACATATGTTGTCTTCCATGAGCCAGCATAAAGTGAAGTCATAGGAAACCTGCCATTGCAAACCTTGCATGTGAAAGACTGTGGATTCAGTCTCTAGTAACAGGGTTAAGAGAGGCAGTTGCCTAAGACCTCAGACCTTCTAATACTCATTTAGTACTGCGTCATTAGTATAACTTCTTTGATTTGAAACCATAGCACCAAAACTATACATCCAAAGTTTGCTGAGATCTCCTCTGTCCTTTTGTGCCTTATTTAGTCTGTTCAGATTGTTTGCTTTTTTGAATCCTGGAGGACCACCTAAACACAAAACACTTACGCTTTGTAACAAAAAATATGCTCTTCATATTTATAGATAACAATTTACCAGAATAGGCTAGGGAACAGAATTAAAAAGAACTTAGCTTGCAAAATGTGGGTGGTCAGCTCTAGGTCTCTGGAACGCAACCAAGAATGTGCATTGCGGAACCGCCACTTAGATTGCTGCGTATATAGAAGTCAACCATTGCAGTAAACACACTGAAAATGTCTGAAGCGCATACCTCATATGAAAATAATTTAGGGATCTGTCCGTGATGGAATAAAAATTGCTACCAAACTAAATGAGTTTACACGAGAAACTGAAAACTGGGAATGGAAGACAAAGTCTTGCCCGGCATATTTAATAGAAGCTGAGAAGTTGGCTTCATGAATTTGGCCTCTATGTTGGATAGCTTTAAAAATTAGTTGTCGTGGAGGATTGGCTTATTACTATTAACAATGTAGTTAAATTGTGCCTCCATACTTAATGGCAGTGAATGTCTGAATTTCTAAAACTAAACATAGAAGGGCTATTGTCTTCGTGTCCTGTTTGAACTTGGAAAGCATGTCTGGGCCCTAGTGGTGGCAATGGCAAGCTAGTCTACAGGGGATCTTGATTCATTTTATAGTAAGTTAGCATGAAAAACTCAGTAGGTTTCCATTTGCTTTGATCTGTGTACATGTTTATAAAGGAAGAACTAGAACAATGCCCATCTCTCAAGACTAACTCTGTCAGTGGAATTGGTATATGCTGTTAATGCATAGTCATTCACATTTTTGCTCCGACAAGCTTTTGCAGCTGAACGAATAGGTCTCAGCCATAGTTCATAGAATCATGGAATTGTAGAGTTGGAAGAGACCCTGAGGATCATCTAGTGCAACCCCCTGCAGTGCAGCAATTTGTAGCTATCCCAGATGCCCATTTTCTGTTGTTTCTAAACTTCCTGTTTTGTTTTGGTAGTTTTGTAACTTTTTTTAAGCAGGGTTTACTGTATGTCATACATTGCCTTGGGACATATGTTGTGGAAAGTGATTTAATAATAATAATAATAAATTTTAAATCTTTGCTACTTGTACAAATTTAACTATAGTACTTAATTTTTCCTAGCCCTGTTATTTCACTGTATAGTGGGAAAAAATATCAAAGGACTAAATGACATTAAAACTTATTTTATGGGATCACATGAGGTGTATTATTTGCCCCCTGAAGAAGATAAGCCATGTCAAATTTACTGCTTAATGCTTTCTACATGAATTCTTAGAAATTTTCTTTCTGTGTTTCCCAACAGATGGACGGAAGCCTTTCCCAATAAACCATGGGCAATCTAGTGACGACACTTTTTTAGAGGTAGGAATATCGTTTCATATCACCAGACTTTGACGCTTCTTATAGCAGAGCTGTTGTGGGTGGTATGAAGTATTTACTAGGTTATTTTGTGAAACTGCTGTTGCAGAATATAGTACAAATTTAGATGAGCTTCAAATTGCCAGTACTGCTAGAAGCTGGGCATACTGAATATTGTTTTCTACTTACTCTCATTATGATCAGTCTTCTGATCAGTCAAAATTCCTGGTAAACAAATGCAGAACTGTTCTCACCACTCCTAATGTTAGTTAGGCAATGATTGATCAGTTTCCGTTTCGTTTGGGTTGCAGAATAGATGACGCATCTTTATCGTTTCTTTCCTCTTACTAGGATGCAGTAGAAGTATGCAAGAAATTCATGGAACGTGATCCAGATGAATTAAGGTTCAATGCAATTGCTCTAGCAGCTGCCTAAATTATTCCTGCACAAGGACAGAAACTGCCTAATGTATTGTAACAGAATAATGCTTTTGCCATAAATCAATGATCCATTTTTTGATACCATGCAAATAACATGTTGATGTGGATTAAACTTCAAATTTGTCCTTTATCTCATGTAGCCTGTTTCTTCTAGAGTATTTTGAATGATTGCATGAATGCATTCCAGAAGAGCAGCTGTGTTAGTAGCACAACATAATGAAAAGCTCCATGGACCCAGTTCACAGGTTTTTTGGGGGGATTTTTTTACTGAGAGCAAGCAATCCTGATCACCCTCATATATAGCACAGCAAAATTCATCTGATGCTGTCTAACTTGGCTTGTGACCCATAGCAGTTTCTCTGATTGCAACAGCCAGAGAAAGCTTCATCACTATAAAGGAAATTGCTGCAGCACAATGCATCAAAAGAAAGGACTCCTGTTTGCAATTGCTGCAGGGACTTTTGGTAAATGCCAACTTCAGTAAGGGAGCAGTCTCAACATGTTTGTTCTACATGAATGTGCAACAAAAGAAAGGTCAAGACAACTCCTGTTTGCAGAGTAACTGATCTGGTCTTACGGGTTATTGCATGGACTTTTGGTAAGCAGCTGCCAACTTTGTAAGATGCTGTTAGGTTTGTAAGCTTGTCTGCCAAGGAGCAGTTGTGTACACAAGAAGCTCATATATGTTAATCCAGTGTAAAGTTACACCAGATCCAAACCCCATTCAGGAGCAAGGCTACTTGCTCTCAGCTGAGCTGGCCCAAATCTGTCAGAGGGGAAAACAAGCTTTTGACTTTCTGCATTCTGGGGTTGCTCTTTAACCGCAGTAGGCCTTAGAACTGACTCTGTGTAAACAGACCGTATTAATAACATATGCCATACACCTCTGAAATGAGCACAGGTTTTTATGGCAAATGACACTAATAACATGGGCTAGAGCAGGCTTCCTCAATCTCGGCCCTCCAGATGTTTTGAGACTACAATTCCCATCATCCCTGACCACTGGTCCTGCTAGCTAGGGATCATGGGAGTTGTAGGCCAAAAACATCTGGAGGGCCGAGGTTGAGGAAGCCTGGGCTAGAGCTATCCCTGCCAATGAGGAATATTAATATATCTGACCAATTCATTAATTAATATTACTACCCTTTGTATACCTCTCTCCGCCCCAACCGATTGACTTTTCATCTTAATCCTGGTGCATCAAGATTAATAAGAGGATACAGCCTTTCTGAAGTTTTTATATCTGCTATGATGTCTATCTCATATATTAGTTTCACTTTTAAATAGCCAGCTACTGGACTGAAGAAGATCATTATTGTATTGTGTCGTCTAATAAAGTCTCTGATTTTCTTTTATATGCTTGTGATTAGCTCTTACTTGCTTTTGTAACATTTGCTACAGAAGTCAAGCTACTCGGTTCATAATTCCCCTGAGTTTTCCACCAATGATAAGGAACCATGTTATTAAGAGATGGCTGCAAGCCTTGACAAAAAAAAAAATCATTTGCAGCCATGCTAACTAATGGTTCCCAGATTCTTTTCCAGCTAAGATTCAGGATCATTGAAGATGTCACCAGCCCCCTGGTTTTGAATTCATTCAGATGGTCAAACTATTCCAGTGTTTTTCAACCACTGTTCCGCGGCACACTAGTGTGCTGCGAGATGTTGCCTGGTTCGTGGGAAAAATTGAAAAATTCTTTATATATAGATAGGCACAGGTCAAAGTATTCAACAGACTTCTTCACTAACCTGACCTGTGGCCTTTCCCATCCTTACTCTTGTCAGTGTTGCTAAATGTCTCATTAAAAGGGTTTTATTTTCTTGCAAAGACTTGAAGCAAAGCAAGCACTGAGCGGTTAATTGAGCTATGGGCTGTGTATATGTCTGTACGCACATGTGTACTTCTAACACACTTGTGAAATGGTTAGCCTCATTTTTCTGTTTGTTTGAGCTAGCACCGCTGAGCTTTTAGTTAAGGATGACTTGATCACTTGAATGCCGACAAAGAAAAATGAGAATAAACTTTTCGAAGGTTCCCCTGAAGAATACTGTAATTGGAAACATCTGCCTGTTTCTAACATCTGCTTATTTGTGCTAGCTGCATTTGTGCCTGTAATGTAAGTTCTCCATGAGCTCCACTCTTGGAGTGACAAGTGCCTGCAAAAATCCTATATTTTGGGGGAGAAAGAGAGAGATGCACCTATGGTGAGATCTGCTCAGGTGTTTCATTTTTAAATTCAGGAAAATAGCTTTGGCTTTTAGAGCTGCGGTGCTTACAGATATAAAAGGTAAAGGGACCCCTGAACATCAGGTCCAGTCGTGTCCGACTCTGGGGTTGCGGCGCTCATCTCGCTCTATAGGCCAAGGGAGCCGGCGTTTGTCCACAGACAGCTTCCGGGTCATGTGGCCAGCATGACAAAGCCGCTTCTGGCGAACCAGAGCAGCGCACGGAAATGCCGTTTACCTTCCCCTGGAGCGGTCCCTATTTATCTACTTGCACTTTGACGTGCTTTCGAACTGCTAGGTGGGCAGGAGCTGGGACCGAGCAACGGGAGCTCACCCCGTGGCAGGGATTCGAACCGCCGGACCTTCTGATCAGCAAGCCCTAGACTCTGTGGTTTAACCCACAGCGCCACCAGGGTAACTGCTTACAGATATACTTGTGCCCTAAAACAAGTAGAAATGGCAAGATTAAAAGCACTAGACTTTCACTTCCACGTCAGCAGTAAGCCCGTTCCAAAGTCATATTGTGCTTGTTTACAACTTAATATTCCACCACCACCGCTCCTTTTTATTCAGCCTCAATCCACTTCCTGTATGAGGTACCCCTTTCCTGAACTCCAGGAGCCTCAAACATAACATACAGTGGTACCTCGACTTACGACGTTAATGCGTTTCCGAAGGCGCCCTCGTAGGTCGGAATTTTTGTAACTCGAAGGCCGCTATCTCCGGAGGGGAAAAAACTTCGTAAGTTGAGAAAACCGCATTAGAAACCTCGTAAGTCGAGGTATCGTGCCGCCGCTTTCCCTTCGTAGGTCGGAAAATTCAGAAGCGGCGGACATTATTTTTCCTCCAGAAGTCGAAAACGATGTACGTTGAGGAGCTCGTAAGTTGAGGTCCCACTGTATTTTTTAAAAGTTCGCTAAACACTGCAATGAGTGTGTCACTATTTATGTCACAGGGAAGAGGTAATGGGTATCTTGCCATGGAGCAATTGCAATCCCACATTGCGTACGTCGTCATTAACAGTGAAACACGGAGCAATGTGGGAATACGTTTTTGGGTTTTCCCTGTGCGATAGCCGCTTTACAAATCCTTCCACGCTACTGCGCAGAAGGAAAGAAGATCCGGCCGGAGATTGGAGCCTGGATCCCTCCGCGCCTCCCCGAAAGCGCGCCAGGAAGCCTCCTGGTAACGGTCACAAGGCTGGTTTCCCGCCCGGAAACACTCGCTATTGCTGTATTATTATTGGTTAATGCTTATTTGATGACGCTGTATAATTTGCTAATAATTAGCCCTGCTCCTGTTGGCTTGGCGACGAGACAAACAGAGAGACAGAGAGCTCGCTCGCATTGAGTGCACTTGAAACCACCGACTGCAGTCTTTTTATTTGGCCTCCTTCCTGCTTCTTCAGCCACACCTTTTGCTTTGCTTCTTGCTGCCTGTCCTATCCTCTTCAGACCTTTGCAACTTCCGAAAACTCCTCACGACCTTCAGGAAACCCTCATAACCAGCGGACCCTCATAACCAGCTGGAGCAGGCTCTCAGACGACTGGTTATCCCAGAAACTGGTTATCCCGACAGAGCAAGGATAATACGTTCTAAGGTTTTAAGATAGTGTGGCTGAAACGTACTAGCTTGAGAACATGCACATGCCTTGTGAAATAAGTCGTTGCTGCATATAGGAACAAATGATGGAAACCGAAGGATGTTTGAGAAAACTGTTCCTGCACGGTGCAACAGGTAAAGAGGAGGAGGGCCTTCCTAGAAGCAAACAGGTTAATCTAGTCCATCTTATGATGCCTGCTTTCCATAGGTTAATACAGGTTGCTGCTGCTTAGCTTGGGCTGGCCTTCCCTTCAACTACTGCTGCCTCTTCTAGGTTATGCAACCTGTATCTCAAGCCTACTCTCATCATTTTTTTTATGGGCTCTGGGAACAGCATCACAGTGAGAAGTAGGAGGAAAGTAACGAGTAGAATTAAAGACGTCATAGTGGTTGTGTCTCAAAGGTAGGGAGTGAGGCTTGTTACCAAACCATTGTGGAAAACAGCTCATGGCCCTTACTACAGGTCTGAACTTCTAGATCACCCCTCAACTTTAAATGCGGCACCAGAATTTTAAGGCTGTTGTCTTGCTGTTCCAATATGAAATTTCTCTTAAGTTACTTCTGCTCTAGTAATCTCCATACAGTGAGGTTTCTTAAAGTATATGTTTATGTCAATTGTTTTAATTATAAAAAAACCCTGATTGATCAGTCATTCAAATTATTCAATTTGTTTTTGTTCCTTTCATTTCCCATTGCTTTCAATGGGAAACTGAGCTGCTTTGCTGCCGACTGAGTTTCCCATCAAAGTGGCATGAGATGTTCAGGCACCTTACCCTTATTACAAGAAAATTTCAAAGACCCATGGAGAAAGTCAGACCTTGTTTTATCAGCAGTTTAGGCTACAATCTTATCTCTCATGCCTGGCAGTGAGTCCTGTTGAATTTAATGGGACATACAGGTGAAACTTGGAAAATTAGAATATCGTGGAAAAGTCCATTTATGTAAGCAATTGTTTTCATTAGCTACTGGAGTTTAATATATGAGATAGACTCATGACATGCAAAGTGAGATATGTCAAGCCTTTATTTGTTATAATTGTGATGATTATGGCATACAGCTGATGAAAACCCCAAAGTTGAAATTGTTAATTTGGGGTTCTCATCAGCTGTACGCCATAATCATCACAATTATAACAAATAAAGGCTTGACATATCTCGCTTTGCATGTCATGAGTCTATCTTATATATTAGTTTCACCTTTTAAGCTGAATTACTGAAATAAACGAAACTTTCCACGATATTCTGATTTTTCGAGTTTCACCTGTACTTCTAAATAGATATGTAGAGGATCGCACTGTGTTGTTGTTTTTTTAAAAAGCAAACTCTCGGAAGTTGGGCTGTTAACTAATATTTGTATCTAAGGGGAAAGGAACTGTTAGGTGACAGAGTAGTAACACTTTTTTTTTTTGCACAAAAACAAACCCAACAGAGGAATTTACAAGGGCTCAATTTCAAAATACAAGAAAACCCCTCCCTTTTATAAATGCTTCTGTGTCTTGGTCCATTGCTATTGGAGAGTTATGTATGGAAAAACAACTGTCTGGAATGTAGGATGCTTTGGCTAAGATAGGCTATCAAGTTGGAAGAGTACCGTATTTTTCGCTCCATAGGACGCTCCGGACCATAGGGCACACCTCGTTTTTAGAGGAGGAAACAAGAAAAAAAATATTTTTCTGGTTTTCCTCCTCTAAAACCCATGGGTTTTTTTTTAGAATCAGCTCAAAGTTTTGCAGCTTTTTTTGCAAAGGGAAAAGCCCTGCTTTTTTGAGGATCAGTTCAGATTTGTGCAGCTTTTGCAAAGGGGGAAAAGCATTGCTTACAAACCAGTAAGCACCAGTACAGACCAGTAAGCACCAGCAGGTAATAGGAAGCAAGAGGAAAGCAAACCAGTACAAACCAGTAAGCACCAGTACAAACCAGTACGCACCAGTAAGCACCAGTACAAACCAGTACGCACCAGCAAGTAATAGGAAGCAAGAGGAAAGCGAACCAGTACAAACCAGTACAGACCAGTAAGCACCAGTAGAAACCAGTATGCACCAGCAAGTAATAGGAAGCAAGAGGAAAGCGAACCAGTACAAACCAGTAAGCACCAGTACAAACCAGTACAGACCAGTAAGCACCAGTACAAACCAGTACGCACCAGCAAGTAATAGGAAGCAAGAGGAAAGCGAACCAGTACAAACCAGTAAGCACCAGTACAAACCAGTACAGACCAGTAAGCACCAGTACAGACCAGTAAGCACCAGCAGTAATAGGAAGCAAGAGGAAAGCAAACCAGTAAGCACCAGTACAAACCAGTACAGACCAGTAAGCACCAGTACAAACCAGTACGCACCAGCAAGTAATAGGAAGCAAGAGGAAAGCGAACCAGTACAAACCAGTAAGCACCAGTACAAACCTATAAGCACCAGTACGCAACAGCAAGTAATAGGAAGCAAAAGGAAAGCGAACAAGTACAAACCAGTAAGCTTACTAACTTACGCAAACTTACTAACTTACTCAAACTTACTAACTTACTCAAACTTACTAACTTACGCAAACTTACTAACTTACGCAAACTTACAAACTTACTCAAACTTACACAAACTTACTAACTTACTTACGCAAACTTACGCAAACTTACAAACTTACTCAAACTTACTCACTTACTCAAACTTACTAACTTACGGAAACTTACTCAAACTTACTAACTTACGGAAACTTACTAACTTACGGAAACTTACAAACTTACTCAAACTTACTCACTTACTCAAACTTACTTACGGAAACTTACTGAAACTTACTAACTTGCTGAAACTTACTAACTTACGCAAACTTACTAACTTACGGAAACTTACTGAAACTTACTAACTTACTGAAACTTACTAACTTACTCAAACTTACTAACTTACACAAACTTACTAACTTACTAAAACTTACTAACTTACTCAAACTTACTAACTTACGCAAACTTACGCAAACTTACTAACTTACGCAAACTTACACAAACTTACTAACTTACGCAAACTTACTAACTTACGCAAACTTACTTACGCAAACTTACACAAACTTACTAACTTACGCAAACTTACGCAAACTTGCTAACTTACGCAAACTTACTAAAACTTACTAACTTACTCAAACTTACTAACTTACACAAACTTACTAACTTACTCAACTTACTAACTTACGCAAACTTACTAACTTACGCAAACTTACTAAACTTACTAACTTACTCAAACTTACTCACTTACTCAAACTTACTAACTTACGCAAACTTACTAACTTACGCAAACTTACTCAAACTTACTAACTTACGCAAACTTACGCAAACTTACTAACTTACTCAAACTTACTCAAACTTGCTAACTTACGCAAACTTGCTAACTTACGCAAACTTACTAAAACTTACTAACTTACTCAAACTTACTAACTTACTGAAACTTACTAACTTGCCAGGGATACAATGCTTAACCCTGGTGCCGCTGCATCTCTGTTTGATTGGGTTGTGCATGCAGTCTGGACTAGATACCCTGCAGCAATGGACTGGGAGGAACAGATGCCCCTATGGCATACAATTGATGAAGCAGTTGCGAGGGATGGCTATGCAGACTGGACTTTACTTGCAAGGGTTTGCAGGGCCTGATGTTCAGCGTTTTACTGCAGGAATGAGAGCACGTGTAATGAAGGGCGCCCCTCCCCACATGCGAGGTCCCCTGTTAGCATTGCTTGGACCTGCACAGGGCATAGCAGTGGGGGAGGTGGTTGTGTTGTTAAGTCAACTAGGAGAGGTCCACAGAGAGAATGTTGCCAAACCCTGGGCACGCGCGGCAAGGGAGGGGGAGAAGTTTCAGCAAGTCAAGTCTAGGCAAGCCAAGAAGCCAGCTGATAAGGTGACACGGAGGCAAATGTTTATGGAGCTTCTCAAGGCAGGAGTGCCTATAGTGGACATTGACGGTATTGCAACAGCTGAATTATATAAAATGTGGAAGCAGAGGTGTGCTGATAGTCGCAAGGAGACAGACAGCAGTCCTCAAGTGAGGGGAGCCACCCCAACCGCCCCACCGGAGGAGGCATTCTATCCCCCTTGGAAGGGGGCCCAGGGGTGGGAGATACCTCAGCCCAGGGATAAGGGGGGTGGCAAGACTCCGGAGGTAAGGCTAGAAAAGGCAGCCATCCCCGGAGATCAGCGCCCTCATATACCCCTGACCATACATTGGTCTCGAACAAATGTGCAGCATGTAATGGCCCTCATGGATACTGGGGCAGAGGTAACCCTCATACACGGCAACCCCGATAAGCATCAGGGGGCCACAGTATATATCAATGCCTATGGAGATGGGGAAGAGCGTACTACTCAGGTGAAAATATGCCTAGCTTTGGGAAAGTCTAGACCCTTTTGGGCAACTGTGCTAGTCTCTCATGTACCATTGTATCATTGGAATTGATTTATTGAAAGGGAGAGAATTTCAAACCCTATGGGGTCGGTTCTCTTTTGGGATTTGGGCCATAATGGTGGGGAGAGCAAAGTGGACTCCATTAAAAATACCAACACCTTGCAAAGCAGTATATGTAAAGCAATACTGGCTGCCAGGGGGGGCATAAAGAAATATCACAAACAATTCAGGGTTTGCTGGAAGTGGGAGTTTTAAGACCAGCTGTCTCCCCTTTCAGTTCTCCAGTAGACACCAAGCGCTTAACTGGGCAAAACCCAGTGGTGCTAAGACCTGCTATCCCAATCATGGCATGGGTTCTGGATGAATCTGTGAGCCCAGCAGTCTTCAATCGTTAAGTGGAAGTGGTACATTGCTGATAGAGCAAGGGCAGGGCCTCAGGGAGTCAGTGTACTGCAGGAGCAGGTGCTAGCACTGACACCCATAGGAGAAGAGGTGCAGGAGAATTCTATTGTCGGACTGGGTAAATCGCCAGCGGCGGAGGCACCCCCATACGAGCAGGTTACTCACCAGGAAACCTGGTTCACAGATGGGTCAGCTAAATATCAAGGAAATGAAAGGGTGCTGCCATTAATCCTAAAAAACAAGTTACTCTGACCCGTTCAGGAAAAGGTAAATCGAGCCAATATGCTGAATTGATGGCAGTATTAATGGTAGTTGAGCATGCCGTGGAGCAAAAGTCAGAAGCTGTATATGTGTATGCTGACTCATGGGCTGTGTAGAAAGGCTTAACTATGTGGCTCCCAAAATGGAAAAAGGATGGCTTCTGCATCCATAACAAGCCTTTATGGGGCCAAGAGCTTTGGAAGCAGTTGAATCAGTTGCTTCCACAAATACAAGTGCAGGTTGGCCATGTGGATAGCCATGTATCCGGGACGCCTGAGGCTTTGTATAACCAAGCAGCAGATCACTTGGATAAAATAAGAGCAGCTAGACCCGATCAAGAGCTGGAGGACGAAGAGCTGTTGATCCTAGCTCGATGGGCTCATGAGAAATCTGGGCACTTAGGTGCCAAAGCTACACGGGAATGGGCACTAAGTAGAGGTATTCCTTGTTTGGTGGATGCAGCTGCCACTGCGGCTGCCAACTGTCAAGTCTGCTCTCGTGTGAAACAACTACCTCTGGTGAAAACCCGATGGGGAAATTGTACAGGGGAAGTGGTCCAGGACAGATCTGGCAAGTAGACTATATAGGACCCTTACCTCAAAGTGGAAGATGGCAATATGTCTTGACTATGGTAGATACCTATTCAGGATATCTTTGGACCTACCCATGCAGTAGAGTGACTCAGCAGAGTACCCTGAAAGGTTTAGAAATGCTAGTTAGGCATTTTGGAGCTCCTTTACACATCCAAAGTGATCAAGGTTCACAAGGTGAGGGACTGGGCCAATGAGTGGGGCATCCAATGGGTCTACCATCACCCGCAAGCTGCAGGCCTTATAGAGCACCTCAATGGTCTCTTCAAGCAGAAAATTACTAAACTTACTCAAACTTAGTAACTTACTCAAACTTACTAACTTACTAACTTACGCAAAGTTACTAACTTACGCAAAGTTACTAACTTACGCAAACATACTAACTTACGCAAACATACTAACTTACGCAAAGTTACTAACTTACGCAAACATACTAACTTACGCAAAGTTACTAACTTACGCAAACATACTAACTTACGCAAACATACTAACTTACGCAAAGTTACTAACTTACGCAAAGTTACTAACTTACGCAAACTTACTAACTTACGCAAACATACTAACTTACGCAAAGTTACTAACTTACGCAAACATACTAACTTACGCAAACATACTAACTTACGCAAAGTTACTAACTTACGCAAAGTTACTAACTTACGCAAACATACTAACTTACGCAAACATACTAACTTACGCAAAGTTACTAACTTACGCAAACATACTAACTTACGCAAAGTTACTAACTTACGCAAAGTTACTAACTTACGCAAACATACTAACTTACGCAAACATACTAACTTACGCAAACATACTAACTTACGCAAAGTTACTAACTTACGCAAAGTTACTAACTTACGCAAACATACTAACTTACGCAAACATACTAACTTACGCAAAGTTACTAACTTACGCAAACTTACTAACTTACGCAAACATACTAACTTACGCAAAGTTACTAACTTACGCAAACATACTAACTTACGCAAACATACTAACTTACGCAAAGTTACTAACTTACGCAAACATACTAACTTACGCAAACTTACGCAAACATACTAACTTACGCAAACTTACTCAAACTTACTGACTTTCTAAAACTTACCGGTAGATAGCTGAGATTGTCACGTCTCCCTTTCTCTTCCCCCTTGCCCTGCCCCTGTAACCTCCAGCTGACCTAGTGACTAGAGGAAAATGAAAGTTAGAATGTCTCTTCTACATGTGCATATATGGCATTCAGAACAATTTTGGAACTTGGGCATTAGGTTTTTTTGTTTTGTTTTGTTTTTAAATAGTAACTAATGAAACGACTTGTTTCAATTTGCTACAGAACAAATGACCCCTGTGATAAACGGCACTTGCTGATGATTATGTAAATTCTCCAAAAGGAGAACTTAACTGGACCACAGCAGTCTTCCCACAACACATTTGCTCTTTGGAAGGCAATTAAAAGAATTCTTGTAATACCTGAGTTCAGACAAAACAGGGATGTCCCTTTACTTTACTTTGCTAAACACGAGCTGTAAAAGAATGAAAATTTATGGTAACCAACTACCTTATATTATTTGATAGCAACTGAGATAGGATGTTGGAGTGCCTAAAATAACATTATACATCAGTATGAAGTATCCAGGCATTTAGACTTTTATGTTGCAATTGCATCCAGGAGGAGTTCAAAAAAAAGGGGAGGGGGAGAGATCATGTTTTATTTGTTCTTACTGGCTTCAGGTAGTGCGGGGATGGAAGCTTTACAGTTGATCTTTCTAGGTATTTTCAAATGTTGATATGCATCACCTTGGAATATCAGTGGAATTATTTTATTCCTGTTTATACATTGTTTACCTCTAAGCTTAAATATGTGAAAGATACATACGGCTGGAGAAATACAGAGGACATATACATTGGCTCAGTACAATTGAAACATTGGATTCTACATCTTTGACTAGGGCTGAGCACCTGGGGTCATCACAAGACGCTGTGAACCTCTCCTCTGACATCTGCCCTTGTTGGACTTTCCAAGGCAACAAAAGCCACAATTGATAGACACAGTAAACAGAATGCTTTCCGTTCCCCCACGTGACTGCCACAAAGGCCTGCATTCTTACATGCAGGGACAGAAACCTCAACCCCTTGGTTTATATTGGTGTTGGAATAAAAGTAAGCCCTGCCTTGTCTCACTGAAGTATGATAAGGATGATATACTGTGTTCAGTTCCAACAAGGAAGCTGCATTTATGGGTGCAGTACTGGTCCAAAGTTTACAATAACACAATTATAGCTTCCCTGAACACTTTAAAAAAAATGTTTTTACTGTTAGCTGCCCTGGGCCCAGTCTTGGCCGGGGAGGGTGGGGTATAAATAAAAATATATTATTATATTACCATCCCTAAATTTCCAGAAACTGCCTTCTACAGGTGAAACTCGAAAAATTAGAATATCGTGGAAAGGTTCATTTCTTTCAGTAATTCAACTTAAAAGGTGAAACTAATATATGAGATAGACTCATGACATGCAAAGCGAGATATGTCAAGCCTTTGTTTGTTATAATTGTGATGATTATGGCGTACAGCTGATGAAAACCCCAAAGTTGAAATTGTTAATTTGGGGTTCTCATCAGCTGTACGCCATAATCATCACAATTATAACAAACAAAGGCTTGACATATCTCGCTTTGCATGTCATGAGTCTATCTCATATATTAAACTCCAGTAGCTAATGAAAACAATTGCTTACATAAATGGACTTTTCCACGATATTCTAATTTTTCGAGTTTCACCTGTAGAACTATTACTATTCTTTACTGAATTTGTATACCACCTTTCATCCGCAGAACACAGGGTTTTTTCACAATGGAAACATACCAAATGAAAACACAGAAATACACAATAAGGTGTGCAAAACAAACCAATAACCCCTCTCACCACAGACACATTTAAAAGGCAATGGAATGTTAATCAGGCAAAGGTCTAGCTGAAGAGGAACATTTCTCCTGGCATCTAAAAATATATAATGAAAGTGCCTGGGGAACCTCTGGAGACGGCATTGCACAAATGGGGAGCCACTGCAAGAAGAAGAAGAAAAAAGGCCGGTTCTCATGTTGCCACCCTTTGGACCTCTCACGGAAGGAGGCACACAGGGTGACCATCCCAAGGCCAACAGCGCTTTCCAAATGGACCAAGCACCTGATCGCTGCGGGCTTGCAAGATTAGGTCCAGGCCACTGATTTCGAAAACCCTGCAATGAGGCTCTCTCTATCCAGGTGCCGTGCTGCTTTTTCGCAGGGAGGGGGCGCCTCCGCACAACGCGCGGCTTCCTTAAGGAGAGACCGAGAAGGTCCTCGGAGCGCGGCTGCCGTTGCCTTACCTGCCGCCAGGTGGGAGTCGCGCCTGCGTCGTCCCCCGGGGAAGTTGGCCAAAGTTTGCCCGCGGCTGCTGGCTGGAGCGCCGGCCGGAGGTAGGTGGTGAAGGAGGACTGGAGAGGAGGAGGAGGAGGAGGAGGAGAAGTGGGGCGGGCGCGCCTTTCCTAGCGGGACGCCGCGGAGAGCGCGCGCGGGGAAAGGGGCTGCCCGTGGCGGCGGCGAAACTGCGCCTGAGGGGTCCCCGGTTGCGAAGCGCCGCAGCGCCCGAGCGCAAGAGCCGGGCGTCTGTGACGAGGGAAAGGGCGCGTCGCGGCGGGGCTGGAGCGGGCCAAGGGGGCTGAGCCCCTCGCTTCTCGCGGAGGTAACGGTGAGGAGGTGGAGAGGGGTCCCTCCCCAAACTTTGTCCCTTTTTTCTTTTTCCTTTTTACGCTTGGCGTAAAAACTTCGCGTGGTGGGGAGGTCGCCACTTGGCGACGCCTCCTGAGCGGGTGGGTTTTTCCCCTCCCTCGGCGACCCTCCCCCCCCGTTTTCCCTCGGCGGCGGGGCGCTTCTGACAAGCCTTCTCCTGCTTCTTCTTCCTCAGCACGGGAGTCCCGCCGCGCCTTCCTCTCTCTTGCCGGCCATGGAGAGCAGAGAGGATGCCGAGGGCGCCGGCGGCGGCGAGGGCGCCTTTGCCGAAGCTCGCCGCTGGGTGGAGGTAAGAGAGCCGCGCGCGGGGGGTCCCTGCTGAGTCCCGCAGGTAGAAAAGCTGGACAATGGAAAGGAGCGGGGCGGGGAGGGGGGGACACTTGTTTTTTTTTTGTCGCGAGCATTTATAGATATTGCCCTTTAAACAACAATGCCCGAGCACATGAAGGCTGCTTCTCCCTCGCTTTCTCCGCGCCGTCCTCCTTGCCCTGGCATTGCCCACACTTCTTCATCAGACAGGCGATATTTTAAAATGGGGAGATGGATGGAAAAGAGAACGGAACGGGGAAATGGTCTGTAGCAAAACAGAGCAAATCATCCTCCGGATTTAGCTTTTGGGTCCATAAAACATAAGTTATTGGTTCAACTTTTTAAATAAGTTTTGTGTGTGTGTGTACACTTCTCCTTTCTCCTTTCCATTCAGAAGTCTCAGAAAGTTTTGTAGCCTGGAAAAAGCCAATGTGATACTTCTGAAACAAAAGCTGCCCTACTGCATATCCCTGAGTACCCCCAGGGAAGAAAAGCACTGCTCTTTGCAGGGGGTTGGGTGTAGCATTTAACTTTCAAAAAAGTGGAGTGGCTGGCTGGCCGGTTGGTCATGCAACCTTCCTGCAAGCGCCTAGCACCAATTCCAGATGTGCCTGGTGGGGATTTGAGGAGGTAAACGTATCCTTGCTTGCATACATCCTGTCATTTCATGCCTCGTTAAATAACAGGGTGGGGATGGCCCCTTTAACTACTGCCTTACTTGGAAAACACACTCTAGGTAGGGTGTGGTATGATATGGGTAAAATTGAAGGGAGCTGGGATGTGGGCCTTACGGATATCAGGAAGGGCCACCCAACTTTTTCTCCTCTAGTATGAGCACTAGTTTGAGGTGTACCCAGGTGTTAGTTAGGTTGGCTCTGCCAAGGGTGCAGTTTCAAAAATTGCACCTTCTCCACTTTGGCTTGGAGTGAGTCCATCTGTGCTCTCCCTGGGCTGCTCCTCCGCTGCCCTGGGCAACTGGGTGAGGCACACAGGCACCTTGGCAGAGAGTGCAAGGGACGGAGGGGTGCCGATACAACTCCTTGTCCAAGGAGCTGCCTGGGTATGGCACTGACTAGGGTTTTTTGCCATTTGAGAGTTCAGCCACAGGTTCTTGGGTGGAGCCTTTGCTCAAATTAAGCAGAGATTTTGTGGAAATTTTGATGGGGTTGATGCGGTATTCATTAGCTCACTTGGAAATAAGGCCCCTTGGATTTTGTAGGAATAACTTCAGAGTATGTGTACCAAGTTGGAGTTGCTTCTGTGTTGCGATTGCTGGATACCCTGCTATGCAGGCATATCCTTTTAAAGTATAGGAAAGTTTCTTATTACAGGATATTTAGGTTCTGTAGAATAGGCGTTTGAACCTGTAGCACCACCACCCCCAGCTGTTGTTGGACCACAGCTTCCATTATCCCTATCTATCGGCTACGCCGGCTGTGAGTGATGGGATTTGTAGTCCATCAGCAACAACTAGAAGGGCATGGCTTTCTTGCTCTAGAACAGTGTTTCCAATACTTGGGTCTCCAGCTGTTTTTGGACTACAATTCTCATCAGCCCCTGACCACTGGTCCTGCTAACTAGGGATGGTGGGAGTTGTATTCTAAAAAACAGCTGGAGACCCAAGTGTGGGAAACAATGCTCTAGAACAAACAACTTCCAGTTCATGGAAGCCTGATTCCCACAACAAATTTCCTAGCCTTTAAGGTACTAGAAGATGACTTGTTGAAACATACAGTGGGTCTTATATGCATGTCCTTTTACACTTCGGTGAATTGCATTCGGTATCCATTATTTTCCACATGGCAACTTCAGGAAAACAGTGCCTTCAGTGAAAAGTTTGGTTTAGAAACTTAGGCATTTCTTGGCCTTGATAAGCAGACTGCTGTTATTGGGAGTTGCTCATTAAGAATGCAGGGAATGAAGAATCCTGCTCAGGTGCAGATGGTTAAGTTAGATGGCCTTCAGATCTGGTTTAACTTTCGCCTTAAATGTTCTCAAATGAACAACGGGATTTGGGAGGGTGCATTCCTTTCCACTTAGCAAAGCATATATTAAATTTTGGGGGCAGGGATTGGATCTGTGTGCTGTTCTTAAGGGGGCAGTTCAGTTGTCAACCTGAACTAATGTAGTCCTGCCAAGGACAATGGAATTGCACTTGTGGGGGAAATTTGACAGCCGATTCCGGAAAAGAGCCTAACTTACGCTTGGAACTCAAGTAGTTGAGAGAGGTGACGCTCTGTAAAGTTAACAAGGTGTCTTGGTGGCTCAGTTCAGCAGAAGCCAACTGCTAAGCACTTTTGAACATCCCCAAGAGTTGCAGGCACCTGTGCACTTTTGGAAAGCAAACACTTAAGTTCCGCTGTAAAACTATTCACAGTTCTCAAAGAAAATTATTTGCAACTCCAGGAATTTCTGTACACATTTTTACTAGGTTTCTGAAAAGGAGGGAAAAGGGAAACACTTCCCCCCCTTGCCCCCCTTCTTCTGTTTCAGGAAATGAATAAACTGGAATTTTAAGTGTATTCCCATGGCTTGTCCTGTTTCGGGTGGTAGAATTTGTCAGCAAGTAGACTCTGAGCCTACAGGTTTATGGCACCTATGTGGGAACTATGAAGACTGAGCTTACATGCACACCAGGTGTGCTGGAGTGTAATTGTAGTGTTAACTACAATTGATTTTATAACGAGCAGAGATACAAGTTAGAAAGTACCAGTAAATATGGGGCTTATGAACCCCTGCTTGCCCCATAGCACTAAAAAGGAACTGAGATGGGCACTATCAGGGAGAGTCATGCTTCTGCCCTGAATTGCTTTCAGACTCTTGAAACAGATTTTTAAACTTGCTTCTTTGCAACCATAGTGTTTGAAAAAGGAATGTTGCTTCACAAAGGTGAAGTTAATGGGTCGATAAGATAATTGAATTTTTCTTTACCCTCAAGGAGTTTGTGTACTATTTAAGGATATGGGAGGATTTTTCCTTTGATGGATATCTATTAATAACTGGGACTTTTCCCTTTTACCCTGGAACCAATAATAATAATAATAACAACCCAGCAATTTAGGCTGCAATCTGAACCTCACTTACCAACGAGTACCTAATAATAATAATAATAATAATTTATTATTTATACCCCGCCCATCTGGCCGGGTCTCCCCAGCCACTCTGGGCGGCCTCCAACAAATACCAAAATACAATACAAAGTCACAAATTAAAAACTTCCCTAAACAAATGGACTTTTTTCTGAGTAGGCTGGTTAGGATTACGGCCTTATTTGTTTACATTTGTAGAAGAATAGACACGTGTTTGTTGCAGCTGATCTGTTTTTGCTTTCTTCATGATGCACATTAAAATTTAGTATAATCACAGAGACTGGTCTTCTCTTACGTATGCTCTATGATTTTAGTTAGGAGGTGAATTTAGCCACAGATAGTTTTTAATCTTTGGGAGAGTACCTGGATAACTTGGGCTCTGGCATTGTATTTGGGCCATGATATCAATTGCAATGTGTTTCCTTAATTTGATTATGGATACACCACAGAAGCTATAGCCAACCAGAGTGAAGAATCTATTAGCGCCCACCACCACCCCTATTTTATGGGGAAATAGGACCTTGCAATTCTTGATGAGAAGCATAACAAACAAGAAGTAGTGATTAACTCTTGCAATTAACTCCTGCTGGCTCCACTTGCCAAGTAAAGACATTTGCAAAGAGGCCTTGCCCCATTTCTTACCTTTGCAGACGATTTCTTTTTTAATCAGTAAATGAGATTCCACCTTAGAGGTATCCTCAATACAGCTGCTAAATGAACTTCATGTACTTATTTTATTTTTATATTTTTTCGTTAAATTTGTATACTGCCCTTCATCCGTAAATCTCGGGGCAGTTCACAACATAAAAATACAAGATAAAAAAGTGCAAAATGCATAATGAAAACATTAACAAAAACAAAGCAAAGAAATAACCCCCTCCCACAGACACATTTAAAAGGGTGTAGGGTGTTCTGTATAGTAATGTATGGAAGTGAGAGCTGGACCATAAAGAAGGCTGATCGCCGAAGAATTGATGCTTTTGAATTATGGTGCTGGAGGAGACTCTTGAGAGTCCCATGGACTGCAAGAAGATCAAACCTATCCATTCTTAAAGAAATCAGCCCTGAGTGCTCACTGGAAGGACAGATCCTGAAGTTGAGGCTCCAGTACTTTGGCCACCTCATGAGAAGAGAAGACTCCCTAGAAAAGACCCTGATGTTGGGAAAGATGGAGGGCACAAGGAGAAGGGGACGACAGAGGATGAGATGGTTGGACAGTGTTCTCGAAGCTACTAACATGAGTTTGGCCAAACTGCGAGAGGCAGTGAAGGATAGGCATGCCTGGTGTACTCTGGTCCATGGGGTCATGAAGAGTCGGACATGACTGAACGACTGAACAACAGGGTGTTCTAATTGAGTGACTCAAATAATTTTCAGTTATTAGATGCAAGAGTTCTGGGTCAGACCAAGAGTCCATCAAGTCAGACATCTTGTTTCTGACAGTAGCCAGTCAAATGCCTCAGTTTTTTAAATGGGCCAGCAGCTGGAATTTCAAATGTGGCAAAGAAGTAGAGTAGATTTTATATATTATAGGAATTGCGATGCTAGCCATTCTGTTTTGGAACCAAAAATACTTTGTTTTTATACAGCCCCACCAAATGTCTGCTTTGCATTGGCCGCACCTCTAGCATTTATCTTGACACCCGTTTTCAACTCAAAGGCGTATGTGCAAGATGATATCCTTGACACTGATAAAAATGCACTTTAAGAATATAAATGCAACCACACATCGTATTGCTTGTTAACATATGGTAGCAATAGCACTCTCAGTAGTCCCTCTTTTTGTTGCCAGTAACAGACAGGTGGGAACAACAATAAAATTCTTAATTGAAATGTGAAATACAAATTTGTGTGTGTGTTTTCTGACTAAGTATAGGGAGAGCTTCCACAGTGAAGCGTAGTAAGAATGCTTAATTCAAACATTACAATAGTTAAAATGCAACGATGATACATTTTCAGATAGGGAATGTACACTGCAGACTATCCCCTAGGACCTGAAGTATTTTTCTTAGAACAGATGGAGCTAATATGTTAAAGAGATATGGAGTTTTATTTCATTTAAGATGTGGCTTTTGAGAAGACATAAAGGGTCTGATTCTGATGAGGGGTCCCATGAATGTTCTACACTACTGGTATCTGAAGAAGTGTGCATGCACACGAAAGCTCATACCAAGAACAAACTTAGTTGGTCTCTAAGGTGCTACTGGAAGGATTTTTTAATTTTATTTTGTTTTGACTCATGGGCATACCCAGGGGGGGCAGGGGGGCAGTTGCCCCCCCAGAAGCAAAAAAAAATAAAAATTAAATGGTTATCGGCAGCCTAAAAGGAAAAAAAAGCTCAAGACTGGTCTTTCTCCCCCTCCCAAAATCTTTTGCGAGGACTGAGGATCCTGGGAAACTGAGTTTTTCAGCCATTTGGGGCTTTCTGTTTGGGGGGGGGAGTTTTTCTGTTTTTTGAAGCTGTTTTTGTTTTTGAACCTGAACGACCATGGCTTGCCCCCCCCCCAGTTTTGATCCTGGGTACGCCCCTGT
The DNA here is from genome assembly GCA_900245905.1 of Lacerta viridis. Taxonomy (NCBI): domain Eukaryota; kingdom Metazoa; phylum Chordata; class Lepidosauria; order Squamata; family Lacertidae; genus Lacerta; species Lacerta viridis. The sequence continues at coordinate 291,588 of OFHU01004304.1, read as the reverse complement.
TTCTACACTACTGTATTCATGTCGGGTGTTTGGATGAGTGAGCTTTTTTTCCTTTAAGGAACAGGTACCACAACTTGTACATCCCTTTGTCTGAAGCTGAAGTCCTATGCGCACATGCTTGGAAGAGTCCAGTGGCTACCCTGGTATGCTTGCCTCTAAGCAGACAGTTGCTGGAGAGAGGAAAGGAAAGGCATTTGCCTTTCTGTCTTGCTTTTGAGCTTCAAAGCATCTTGCTGGCCTTTGTCAGACTAGATCCAGCCAGCCAATTCTTGTATTGTTAATGGTATGTTGTTCATAAAGCATCATAAAAACCATGTGTCAGAAATTGCAGCCCTTATGAAGCCCTGACGTAAGTTAGGAAATGCATCCTAAAGGTATATTAGATCACTGTGATTCGGAAGCAAGGATGATAAGTTCTGGATGTGTCTCTGCATATTTAGAAATGCCATCCAGGAAAGCTTCCTTATTTGTCAATTTGCATCCTATTTCTTTTGCATTCCATTTCTTTGTGTGAGATGGGGCCTCTGGCGGGAGATTTTTGGAAGGCAATGTCAGGTTACCAGAGAGGCGGGCAGGTCATCAGACAGTGAAGACAAAACAGAGACCTAGTCTGCAGCTGTCTAAAGATTTGCTGTCAAGACCTGGGTCCCAAAGGATTGCTGAGAAGAAGCAAGTCCTTGGGTGTCATTGTTTGGAGGAGGCAGGTAAATGCACCAAAACTGGAAAGTGGTTTCCTTGGTAATAAAGGGTGGGAATGCTACAGACCCAAAATACAGAGAAGTTGGGGTAACAGGCTGTAGAAATACAGTGGGTTTTTGCACTGAAGTTGGCTGCTGTTTGATAGGCAGAGGTGTGATGTTCAGGTTGTAGAATGGCAGGAATCTCCAAGGGCCAAAGCAGGTGTCATGTGGGGGACTGATGAACAGAATGTCTTTCAGGTTGTTAAAAAATGAACAAAGAAACTTCAAAGCAGACTTAGCGCTGTGATGGGGCATAATTCAGGTAAGGGTCATAGTGCTGTATGCTATTAATCCTTCCTCTCATTACTATCTTGCTGATATAAATCCCACAATCTTCCCAGTAGAAGGAAATCTACAGTTTACTTTGTTTTTCCCTGTGGGGCAAATGGCATTTTCCAAAGGTGATGCTTTCAGGTGGGAAAGAAGGTTAATTTCACCACCTCGCTCTCCCACTTACTGATATGCTCTGGTTTCCTTCTGTGACTGCTTTTAAAAAGGTTGTAGCAATGTTGGATAGCTTGTTCATGGGCCTCCTTCATGTTCCTAGTTTGTTCCCAAAGAGTTTGATACACAACTTCAATGCAAATGAAAAAAAGTCTATAGTGGTCGACATACACATTCAATTTAGAATGGATGTCCTCTGTTTCCTGTCCCACAGTAACAACATTCCAACATGCTAAAAATAGCACAGTAGGGACTCAGTGGCATTTCCCCCTCCCCCAATGTTGTGTATGAAGACTCCTTAAATCTGGAGGCATGTGCACCTGGATTCAAGTCCAGCAACTGCGATTTGTTAAGCCGTTATACACTTTTTGAAATCAGCTCTGGTTTTGAGAGCAGGGAAAGGCATCCGTTTACTCTTGCTTTTGCTGCTGACATATTTTGGGAGTTGTGTTATAATTGATAGAAAGGAAATATTACATCTCTGACACTAAGCTCGCAAAATAATTGGCTAACCTAATATTAATAAAACATTTTAAAAACAACTATATTTGTTCCTGAGAAGATTCCAAAGAACACCCACCGGACATTGGTCTGAGTCTCAAGAACGCTGCACACTTAGGGCTCATACACAATTCCATTTGTCCCTCTGCTTTTCCTCTGGGAAAAGCCTCTCTCTACTCCTGAATTGGAGCCAACCTCAGTTGGGTTTACCGCGCGTTGATGTTTGCTCTGGTTCAGCAGTAAAGAGGTTTTTCCAGGGAAAGCAGAGGGGCAAACAGAAAGCCAAGCGGAAAACCTCTCTGACCTTTGTTTTTGTTAAGTTGTGGGTGCAGTGTCTATACAATTTCAGCTCTTCGTGTAATCAGCTCTAGGTAGTGATTAAGCATGCTAGCAAGGATATGCTAGGAGTCAAGTCTAACAAGAACAATCTCCTTTATTGCAGTAGGAACTTGACTGACTGGAGGGAAAGGGCGAGCTCCTTTTATACTCTCAGGAACAGGAGTTGGGGAAAGGATACATTTAGATTTTGGCGGGACCCAATCAGAGTAAGGATCCAAATTGTGCCAACAAGTTAACCAATAGCAACTGTCACCGCACCCGTTTGAATCACCCTGGAGCGGGAAAGGTAGTTACAAAACTAGCAGTGAAACTCACGTATGCATATTAAACCAATACATAACAGTTTTCTAGGCGTAAGTGTGGTCGAGCCGCCCAAACTGAAAATATTTCAGCTTTTTTTAGTGGATTTTAGCTATTCACACACTTCCTTGTAGCCTCAGCACAGCACAAAAGTTTGAGAGCAAGATGGAGTGGAAACAGTGCTAACTTTAAACCAGTACAACAAGCTGCGCCAAAGTAACTTCTGGTTATTTGAGTTTCCACTGCCGTATCAAGTGAAGAAAGCAAAGGCAAGCTTTGGTTTTGTTTAGGAACTGCAATTGTTTTAATAAAGGAAATCCAGATAGCATGTACAGGTACTGGAAACTTAAGGTGAGCCAGGAGCCTTAGATGTTTTGTGTAGCTAATCCAGTGTGCCATAAAGATTCTAGATGAGTTGGGTAGTGCAAGTCTTGGATGTAAGCCACGAGATGGGCAGAATCGCCTTGCACAGCTCTTGCTTCTTTTCCTCATGTAGTTCAGGGTGTTGTTAAGAGTTCTGGAGCTTCAAGTAATGGTGAAGGCAAAGCAGGAGTTGGGAAGGAAGAGGTCTCTGCAAAGTATCTTACAATTAAATTTTTATTTACTTTATTTAAATGTAAGTGCTGTCCTTCAAAAAGAACCCAGGGTAGCATCATCATTACCTACATGGTGATATTTACAAAAAAAAAAAAAAAAATGAGGAGAAAAAATCATTCCTCATATCTTTATTTAGATGTTGGAGTGACCAAATGTGAGGTATAAATCAGTGGTCTGTTTTCAAAGTGTTTTATTTTATTTCATAAAATTTATATACCTCTTGTTTGTGAAAACAACCCCCAAACCCTCAAAACGATTTACAAACCACTGTGACTAGTTAAGTATCCATTTTCATAATGAAGAGGCACTACATAAGTTGCAAAAAGTTACCAATGAGCCAAACAACCACATGAAAAGATTTACTGTCAGATTTATTTATTTATTTAAAAAATAATAATTTTTACAAAACTGGCTCATGGACATGGTTGATGAGAGATTCAGTGGAAAGAAAAAAACTACTCAAAAAGCTAAGTACAATTTATTCTATTAACAAATGACATTTTGGGCTCAATATGGTTCTTCAAAAATATAATTTGGTGTGCAACAGTTTTGTGGTGGGGGGGGGAATTAATTGATGCTTCCTTAGCCATTGTGGTCAAGAGCTCTTGTTTGGGGGCACTTTCACTGAGTATCAGGTGCTTCAGATTTGTCCTTCCACAGAGCCTAGGGCTTGGTGATCAGATGGTCGGCGGTTCGAATCCCCGCGACGGGGTGAGCTCCAGTTGCTTGGTCCCAGCTCCTGCCCACCTAGCAGTTCGAAAGCACGTCAAAGTGCAAGTAGATAAATAGGTACCGCTCCGGCGGGAAGGTAAACGGCATTTCCGTGCGCTGCTCTGGTTCGCCAGAAGCGGCTTTGTCATGCTGGCCACATGACCCAGAAGCTGTACGCCGGCTCCCTTGGCCATTAACGCAAGATGAGCGCCGCAACCCCAGAGTCAGACATGACTGGACCTAATAATGGTCAGGGGTCCATTTACCTTTAAGCTTTTACTACGCCAGTGTGGTGTAGTGGTTAAGAGTAGTAGACTTGTAATCTGGTGAACCGTGTTCGCGTCTCCGCTCCTCCACATGCAGCTGCTGGGTGACCTTGGGCTAGTCACACTTCTTTGAAGTCTCTCAGCCTCACTCACCTCACAGAGTGTTTGTTGTGGGGGAGGAAGGGAAAGGAGAATGTTAGCCGCTTTGAGACTCCTTCGGGTAGTGATAAAGTGGGATATCAAATCCAAACACCTCCTCCTCTTCTCCTCCACCTCCTCCTCCTCCTCCAGGTTAAAGAGAAGCTTCACTTTAGTTAAACAAGGATTCCTCTGAATCCTGCCTCTAAGGAACAGGATCAAATTTTCTCCCGCAGCTGTAGATTAGTAAATTTGTAGATGCTGGAAGTATTAGAACCTCAAATTTGCTTTCTTGCTGTTTTTGTTTTGTTTTGTTTTGTTTTTGTGTAATCTTTCTGGCCTTGTCCAGACTGCTGGATGTTGCTCTTTCTTTTATTTATTTTTTATTTTTATTCTGAATAAAGTAGTGTTTGTGCTGCAGTGAGTCTGGCAGGTGGTTCCTCTGGCAGGTTTCAGTGCACATGACTGGGGTGCTGCATGTGACTTGATGGGTCTTCATTTGCGCAGGACTGTCCCAGATGGACAATGGCTTCCTATTTGGCACAGCAAAAATACTTTCATCTTCTGGAGTTCATTTGAAGCGTTGACTAAATTCTTCAACTTAAAGAAGAGCCAAAGATATTGGAACAAAGTTGTCCCCTGGGAGCAATTGCAGCTGCGTTAATAGCCCTGGTTAGAAGCTCATTCCCAAGGCAAATAAGAGCCCATTGTAAAGTAGTAAATATTGATGAGCAACTGCTAGAAATTCTTAGCATTGCTTCAGAGTGCGTTCCAAGCATTATGGAGCTGGAAAAGAAGCAAACAACTTGGACTGTCCCAGTCTGGCGAAAATGCATGTTGAGCAAACAGCATGCCCAGCTTATTCATTAGGAAAATGCCCTTGTGACCTGCTTTTTAAAAATCAACTGAGGTCTGAATAGTCAAATGATCTGAAAAACCACAGACGACATTTGATGGATGCTTGGTCACCAGGAATGTTGGACTTCCATGTGATACTCAAGGCTGGCTGTCCTTCATGATTTGCATTTTGAGTGTTTCTTTCCTTGAATTTGTTGCCGGCTAAGATTCATATATAAATGTATGCTTCCCCTGCAGAGGCATTTACTTCGAAATGTTGGTGGTGCTTAGCTTCCCGAAGCTCTAAAATAATAATAATTGCCTTTAATTTTGCATGCTAGTACACATATGTCACATTTGCATTGTGTGAAGGTGGGTGATGGAGGCATGGTCACTTTCCCCCACCGACAGTTTAGATTATGTCTCTGGCTGATCCTGATGTCTAGTAGTTTAGAAGAAGAAGAAGACAAGATTCATTTCCACAGGTTCTTATTTTAGAGAAGATAATTTTGCCGCTGTTGCTAGGAAACGAACCCAAAGCAATCTGGTGTGCAGGAAAGAAACAAAGCCTTGTAAATTGTCGTCACCGAAGGAGCAATCCTATAGCAAGCTCTGCTGGCACGAGCAGAGTTTGGATACAGCAGGTCTTCATCCGAGGCCCCTGGCGCAGCCGGACTGCACCACCTTAACTCTTTTATCCTCAGCTCAGCTGAAGATATGCCAATGTTTCTCCGCTGAGCCAGGAACCAGGTGGCTGAACCTCTCTTAATAGGCGTAAGCCCTGAAAAGGGGGTGTGGTGATGGGGGCAGGTGCATTGGGTGGGGGCGCTTAGGATCCAGTCTAAGCCTGGTTAGTTTGGTCACATGACTGGGCAACTCAACGAAAGTTGAGCTGGCAAATTGAGTGGTGAATCTCAAAGACTTAAGTTTACCCAGTCATGAATGAAGTTTGGATCTGGTTACTTATGGTGGCTGAATTTATGCTGGGCTTGCTTCATGCAAGCTTCTTGTGTATAGGATGGCTGCTCTAAAAGTGTATTTCTTAATCACTGGAAGGAGCAAGTGTTGCATCACACCAGTGGCAGAGGTCTCAGCAGAACAATACAAGTTTAGAAGACCGGGTCTTTTACTTTCTTCAAGTGAGCAAAGCACCATTTTTTCCTGACGTAGGTGTTGTTGTTGTTCAGTCGTTCAGTCGTGTCCGACTCTTCGTGACCCCATGGACCAGAGCACGCCAGGCACACCTATCCTTCACTGCCTCTCGCAGTTTGGCCAAACTCATGTTAGTAGCTTCGAGAACACTGTCCAACCATCTCATCCTCTGTCGTCCCCTTCTCCTTGTGCCCTCCATCTTTCCCAACATCAGGGTCTTTTCCAGGGAGTCTTCTCTTCTCATGAGGTGGCCAAAGTACTGGAGCCTCAACTTCAGGATCTGTCCTTCCAGTGAGCACTCAGGGCTGATTTCCTTGAGAATGGATAGGTTTGATCTTCTTGCAGTCCATGGGACTCTCAAGAGTCTCCTCCAGCACCATAATTCAAAAGCATCAATTCTTCGGCGATCAGCCTTCTTATGGTCCAGCTCTCACTTCCGTACATTACTACTGGGAAAACCATAGCTTTAACTATATGGACCTTTGTCGGCAAGGTGATGTCTCTGCTTTTTAAGATGCTGTCTAGGTTTGTCATTGCTTTTCTCCCAAGAAGCAGGCGTCTTCTAATTTCGTGACTGCTGTCACCATCTGCAGTGATCATGGAACCCAAGAAAGTGAAATCTCTCACTGCCTCCATTTCTTCCCCTTCTATTTGCCAGGAGGTGATGGGACCAGTGGCCATGATCTTAGTTTTTTTGATGTTGAGCTTCAGACCATATTTTGTGCTCTCCTCTTTCACCCTCATTAAAAGGTTCTTTAATTCCTCCTCACTTTCTGCCATCAAGGTTGTGTCATCAGCATATCTGAGGTTGTTGATATTTCTTCCGGCAATCTTAATTCCGGTTTGGGATTCATCCAGCCCAGCCTTTCGCATGATGAATTCTGCATATAAGTTAAATAAGCAGGGAGACAATAGACGTAGGTGTAGGTAGGTCCAAAAATTATATTTAGGGAACACTTTTCCCCCCACATTGACCTGTTTTCTGGGGAACCCTCAGCATACTAGCTGCTACAGAACCATTGTGTCCTGTTCAAAAAAAACCAAAACCAAAACCTTAAAAAAAACACTTCCAGGAGCTGCAGGGCTTCCTGGAACACAGTGGAGAGAAAAACTGTTCCTCATTTAAGGTGGCTTGGCTAGGGCATAATCTTCGAGACACAACTGACCCTCTTCTGGGGCCGAGATAAATTGAGTAGACAACCATTAGGTAATGTTTAGAGGATATCTGGGCTGTCAGGGGTGGGGGGTGGGACTCCACAAAACGTTTTCTTGAGATGCAGCTCCAGGAGGATTAGTTGAAAGGATAGAATTTATTCTCTGAGAGGTAGAAGTTTGCTTTAAATAAATCTGTCTCTAGCTTGAAAGTGCAATGTATGGAGTCTAAGGAAATGGTTTGTCCAACATGTGGTCACCACATGTCTCTATTTCTGGAACTTGTTTTAAAGCTCGCCTGTCTACTGTATGTTTTTATGGTTTGCTTTTCTGCCAGGGCAGGAAAGATGTCTGCCTGGGTTAGATTTCCTGAATTTGCATAAAGAGCCTCCCCTCCCCCCCAAAAAAAACCTCCTTCTCAAAGCATGGGTCTAATCACTGGGGTATGCTTTTATACAGAAGGGACAAATTGGGGGGGCAGGGATAATGAGCTTTCAGACTCATCTTGTGTAGCCTAAAGGAGTAGAATTAACACTAATATTTATAGGCAAGTAGTCTCCCCCCACAAAAAAAGCATCTCAACAGTCTTGCCAAGGACTGCATGTAGAGAACTATGATCATATATTTAAAATAGCATCTGAAAGACAAAGCACATAACTCAATCAAGTGATTCATTCATATTGTAAAACTTGGGTGGGCCTTTTCTGGAGTGCTTTTTATAGCTGTGTTGCTATGGTCTTGGCTTAGCTTTTAAACATCTGCATAAGGGATATGTTTAAGTCTTAGGTGAGTATTGCTATTTCACTGTGTGTGTGAGGGTGGGGAGTGTTTCAAGGGGCCCTCCATCTTAGTTTGAAATGTGACCAGTCGATGTATAAACATTTGTTGCCTGGGTAATGAACTGGCAGGAAAATTAAAGAGAAACTGCAGCCATTGTGATCTACGTGCATTGATCTTGGGAAATCTGGATTCGATGCCTGCATCGGGCAAATGCTCGTCCGCTGATATTTGGCAGATAGTATCCATTTCAGTTCTCCGTCTGTTAAAGGGGAGTCATTGAGATCTACCCCTTGATTAGTTACGTGGACCGAAAAGGAACTCTACAGCATGTCAGAATAACCGTGCGTGCTGTGAGGGACCCCTTCAGATCTTGCTAAGAAGGCAGCCCTGTTTAGGGAAGCTTTTAATGTTTAATAGATTATTGCATTTTAATGTTATGTTGGAAGCCGCCCAGAGTGGCTGGGGAAACCCAGCCAGATGAGCGGGGTATAAATAATAAATTATTATTATGTATTAATATTGTGCAAGTCACTTGCCATTCCTATAATCTGCTGTACTTCCTAGTTCAAAGGGTGATTTAAGAGTTGACGATACATGTAAACATTCAAGCTGCATTATTAAAAGCTGAATCACCGCTTAATGCCAACGACGCATAAGTGTTTACACCTTTTTTTAAAAAAAGTTTCTTTCTTCAGAGAATGCTTTTCATTTTGATTTGCAAGAACGTTTGTGCATTAGATTCCAGTGGATGGTCTTAGGCTGTGTGCATATTCAGTTCCTATGGTGCATCAGCTGGGTGAGTCTGTGGAATCTCTCGGTCCTCCGCATCGGGGGCGCCATCTCGACCTCAGGATTATGAGTGCCCACACGTTCTGGGAGGGGGGTTCCTCCGGGAGCGCAATGTGGCTCCCCCATTAGGATGATATTAGATATGTTGTTCTAAAACAGAGCTCAGCAACCTAAGGCCCATGAGCTGCAAGCGGCCCGCGGAGGTTGTTTGACCGGCCCACGAACCGAGTTGCCCACGCGCGCTGCACTAAACCGGCGCAGCACGCTATGGGGACTCGCTTCTGCGGCGCCGAAAATCACGTCTGCGCAGGCACCAAAAATCACGGGCACACAATCCGGCCCATGGAGGGATCTCCATGGAACCGGTCCCAGCCCAGGCAAGATAAATCTTGCTGACCCCTGTTCTAAAACGTCACAGGGCATACTTGTTAAGGGCCATTCCATTGTCACGGGTGGGACACTTGGACCATGTTTTTTGGTATTCACACATGTGTAACAATGTAAATATACATAAAAATTAACAACCAAAATTTAAACTATGTTCTTAATAAGATACTGAACATTTTACTAATTTTTTTATTATTTTTATGGATATTTTTGACAATTTTATTAAATGTTAAAGTATTGTCACGGGTGGGACAAAAAAAGGACATGGAGCTTGAGATAAGTTTGATTTATGGAAAAACTCTGTGAGTTGGGAGGTGAATCAATGATAAACTCAGCATATCTGTTTAAATCAATGTTTATTGGTTACAACTATGCAATCAGAAATTAAGTTTAAGAAATTTAACGATACAAAATTAAGGAAAAAATGCTGTCACGGGTGGGACAATCATCAGAAAACTTTTAACTTGAACACTTCTGTGAAGACTACGTGGGTGGACTTTTGAAAAGAAGGTCCATAAACTAAACTTCTTTTGTCTTTAGCTTTAAAAAAATGGTTAGACTGCACGTTTGGAATCTTCCTCACCAAAGTCCAGCGCTCATCTAGCATTCTTATCAGGCTCATTTTTCATGGAATGGCCCTTAATTAAAATGTTTTTTACCTTGGGGTTTTTTCAAATGTAAGTAATACCCGGCCATACCAATTTCCAAAATGTTGTCGCTTTCCCTGCTGCTGGTCACTGGTTGTTCTGCCCTGCCCTCTGGTGTCACATTTTAATTCCTCCTCCCTCCATCTGTGTCCTTTGTTATCTGAGCTGAACACCTCCCCTCAAATACCATTGGGGGGGGCTGGCTTGGAGTTTGAATGCAGTAAAAAAAGGGTTAAACGCTACATAGGGTCATATGAGCAGTGTTTCACCAATATAGCAGCATAAAACAATTAAAAATTAAGCGCTCAAAAAGACAAGGCAGGGTGGATTTGATTTAAATCAAATCGATTTTAATTATGATTTAAATCACTAGTCAGTAAGACTTGATTTAAATTGTGTTTTATTTTTACAGAAAGGTTCAACCTTGCTGGCATCCTCTTAATATTTAGAACCAGAGCAAGGTTTCACTTTTGGAATAATAAATTTTCAGAGTAGTTTTTACAGTTACATAAAAAAATTACTGATATGGTTATACTATCAGAAATGCATAGAAACATAATTATGACATTATTGTTTATGTTTGGGCGACTTTTCTGCTGTACTTTATTGGAAGGAGAAGAATAACCATTTCCTTAATAACAATTTAAACAATTTATTTAACTAAAACAATAACATTTTAGCATATGTATCCATTTTTGTTAACCAATGTGCTTAAACGGTTTAAAAAAAAACAAACTTAGACTGAGTTTTAGCACACATGAAAAACTTTAAACAAATCATTATTTCCTCGTGAATAGCCTTTGGGACTATAATGTAACTTAAATAGAAAACTATCTTTAGAAAGATTTTTTCCTCCAAAAGCATTTTATTTTAAAAATCCGATTTAAATTAAAAAAAACACCATCTGATTTAAATAAAAAAAATCTGATTTTTATCCACCCTGAGACAAGGTAAACACATTGTGAATGTAAAAAGTAGGACGTCGTGTGTCAATCTACGTTATCAAAACCATTCTTTAACCCACCCTTAATGCTAGAAATCATGAGCATATATCTGCCCTGTGTTTTGGAGGTGGACCTTTTTTCGCTACTCCCCAGTTTGGGGCAGGGGGTGGGAAGGAGCATAGGAGCCCTAAAATAATGAGCAAAGGAGTGCTCACATCAAATCCCTAATGTAGGGGAAATCGGGTTCTACCCTGAGTAAGAGCACGTGTTGCGATCGGGACCTGGCAAGACACATCCCTTCCTGTGGGGGTGGGACCGGTAGCCGGCCTTAGCAGCTATAGGGCAGTTAGGAGTTACTGGGCAAAAGTAAATGTTGCAACTTGTGATGGACAGCTTAGCGTCCTATATATTCCTCTGCACGCAGGGTGATCCTTCTCTTGGCTTCGGCTTCTGATCACCCATCCCGCCCCCCTCTTTTTTCTTAGGCCTCTGTGCTTGACCTTGCAACTGCCTGTCATGGGGTCGTCTGCTTTTGGGGCAGAGGCCCAGTAGGAATTTGTCCATCTGGCTGATTGGCTGTTGCCATTTGGTTTTGCCTACTGCAGTAGCAACTTGTCACAACTTGTAAGGTTGGCGGTTAGGCATTGGTTCCTGTGTGGATTGCTGGATTGGGCGGTGCCCATCCAGAATCATGATGATGCTGGGAATTCCGTTAAAGGAATCCGGCGACTCTTATGCTTTGTCCGAAGCCCCCGGTAGGGGTTAGGGCCGTGGCCGAGTCCCCGGGACCATGGGGAGAGGGAAGCGTTGTTTCCCCCCGCTCCTTAACTCTCCTCAGCGGCATTCTCCCAATCGCTGGTTCTAGGCCAGCCTCTGTCCCGGTAGGACAGTAGTCTGAACCAATGCCTACGCAACCACTCACCGAATTTGTATTTAAATAAAGTTGTGGCCTAAATTATTGCCAAAAACCCAAACAAAAATTATGTCTCCTGTGTCAAGTCAATGGGGGGGGTGGCGGCTTGAGGTCCTCGATACGCAACAGTCTTGCATTAAACAGTCTTGCATCCAACACATATTGAAGTGTCCTTAGAACCATTGAAATCAGTGACCTGGAGCATTGGATTGTGGCCAAGCTCCTAATTTATTTCTGTTCCCTCAAACTCTGAATACCTTTGAGAGAGATGTTAACCTTGACTACCAAATATCCCTAGTATCTGACTCCGCGCAATAACTTTAATTCATGTCAGCCATCAAGTACTGAAATAGGTCATTTAATCCATACTAATCCTTCATGCAGGAATTCCTGAAATGCTCGGGAAGATGTATATTTTTAGCAAGAGAGTAATGATGGCGATTATTTAGCTGAAAATAGATCATTGTGTTAGTGTTTTCTTGTAAGATTTATTTAGAAATTAAGCAGTTCGCCTTTTGTTAATGTTGGGGCTCCTTCTGTCTTTCAAAGCTTCTGTCAAGTATGTAGTATTTAAATGCATTCCACACCCAGATTCTTTGGTGAAATGCCCCCTTTTATGAGTGTGATATATATATATAAAACTTCATCTCTGGATCAGAGAAAAATGTAACTTGACAAGTATGGCATTTTCAGGAAGGATCACACTGAGATTAGCTGGGCCAAGAGCAGGAATACTTCTGAATACATTGGGTATGCATAAAAAAGAAAAGTGTGTGTTAGAGTTGAATTTATAGATGATTGAGTGTTCTCTGTGCTTGCCTGTCTTTTGATCTTTTGAGTTATGTCTTGCCATGGTTGCAAGCTATAATTTGTTTCAGAACCATTACTACTCTCTTGCTTCTGTCTCCTTGAACTGTGACCTAAAGCTTTCATGAGTTTTGTAAGGTACTGACGTTTTCCTCCATAGTTCAAGAGTGAACAGATGTCAGATAATGTTTTCCATACTTGATAGTATTGCCAGCACTTCATAATGAACCTTGCTGCCTCCTGTAACACGGTTTCTCTGTCAGAACTTTCAGTGTTCTTTCTGCTGCCACAGCCTCGCCTTCTAGTACTGCCTCTTTAAATCTTTTAACAAACACATTTGAGTTCAGCACTCCTGGCTAAGGCAGAGAGAAGGAAAACCCATACTTAAATTTGCTTAAAAAATGGCTTGCATACCTGCACAGATGGTTTAGAACAGAGGAGTGCTTATCTCCTTAAGGACATTAGTAAAAAGCAGAACTGGATGTATCCTGCAATGTTTGCGGTTCTGTAAAATATTCAGCAAAGTTGGAAAGTACGCCGGAAGAGAAAATAATAATAATCTGCAACTTGCATTTTGTATACTGTATATAAATCGATGTCTCATTCTCTGGACCTTACAGCTTTCCTACATAATATGTACGATAACACTATAAATAAATCTAAAAGAAACAAATCATAAAATAGTCATATGGGTAGAATAACAAATGTGCAAACGAAACCATGTGCCATTACAGGCCCAGGAGCACATCCTGCTGATGTTCTTTGGTTCTCTGATTATCAACGGTTCTGTGTGACTCAAACTTTATTTAACACACTGGTGTTAATATTTGGCTTGGCTAGATCTGCACCTTGCCATGCTCGCAGAACCTTAGAGTAGAAGTAGGAATTTCAAGAAAGAAGATTGCTGCCAAAAATAGCAACCCCATGATGTCATTGTGGCAGGGGCAGCCAATCATGAAGAGCAGGGACAAGAGAGCGTTCAGAATAATGACTTTGGGACACAAACACATTGCTGAAGGTGTGCGCGAATTGCGACATAAATTAAGGACATCTTTATTTCAGGTCCCTCAATGGGTGTGGGAATGGAAATGTTCAAAAACACCCTTAATGACTCAAAATTGATAAAATAGGGTATGTAATATGTTGGCATCTGTGCAAAATACTTAGCAGTGGGAGGATTGTGCTCTGCCAGGAAAATGTTAGTACCTTCTCTGAGATCAAGGAGAAACAGCACAGAGTTCTTCACATTTTAATCCATATTAACTCTAGTGCCCATTTCTAGTTTCCATTTCTTCACCTAACAATTAAAAAGCCTACAGTTTTGTGTATCTTTTACTCCTTTTGACATATCCCTCCTAATTCTGCTTCCCAGTGAATTTAACTAGTTTAAATGGCTTAACAGTTTGTATATCTTCAGCATAATCCTATGCATGTCTGTTTGGTAAGTGTCATGGTAGCAGCATCATGGTAATCTACGTACATCATTACTATGTAAATACAAGTATTTGTGGGCTGCCTTTAATCAATTATTTCACTGCAGATTATGAAAACCAGAACAAGTATAACAATAAAAACCTAAGGACTGCATTTTGTGCTGCAGGTCCCCTGGTACAGTGGACTTCCATGTGTTCAATTGAACTTCCTCTCCTGTTCCCTCGAGCCCCCATGAACTCTGGAAATCAGCTCTGGAGGATTGGGGGACTTTCTGGAGCAGATTTTGGAAATGCATGGGAGGGAGGAAAGGAAACTGAAGTCCTGTTTCAGAACCATGTGCACGGAAAATTGGATACAGCCCAAATCAAACTTAGTAAGAACACAATTCAAAAGTGGATGCATATTAGCATATCGGTATACCTGAAGGAGCATCTCCACCCCCATCGTTCTGCCTAGACACTGAGGTCCAACTCCGAGGGTCTTCTGGTGGTTCCCTCATGGCGAGAAGTGAGGTTACAGGGAACCAGGCAGAGGGCCTTCTCGGCAGTGGCACCCACCCTGTGGAATGCCCTCCCATCAGATGTCAAGGAAATAAACAACTATCTGACTTTTAGAAGATATCTGGAGGTAGCCCTGTTTAGGGATGTTTGATCTTTTATTGTTGGAAGCTGCCCAGAGTGGCTGGGGAGGCCCGGCCAGATGGGTGGTGTATAAGTAATAAATTAATTATTATTATTATTATTATTATTATTATTATTATTATTGTTATTATTACAATAGCAGAAATTTTGAGTAGCACCTAAGACAACATGTTAAAGACTGCTGTTCAGTGCAAAGATCTTAGGGATTAGTAGGCTTCAAATTGTCTCATAGTTACATGAATCCTCACACAACATGAACTTCATTTATTGAGTTTTGAATTCTTACAATGTCGGCATGTACAGTATATTGCAAAAGTAGACACTCACACTTACAGTGGTTTTCAAGCTTTAACATCTACAGCATAACCATTTTTTTTTAAAAAAAAGTTTAGTTTAAACTTTGTTGGAACTCCTATTTTAAGTAATCTATGAATCTGAGAATGGGGTGGGTTATAGTGTAGAGGTAATGCTCCGCCTTTGCATAAATCCCAGGGCTTTGAGGTTTTCTCTTGCGAAAACGGCAGCATTCTTTTAAAGTAAGCGTAACTCTGCCTCTGGCTTGCTGACAGTCTTTTCTGTCATGTTTACTACACTTTAAAAAAATATGATTCACTACACTCAGAGCTTGCTTGATCTTTCATAGCGTCTCTGCAGCAGTGATCAAAATTTTATATATGAGACCTAGCCAAATTACCTCCCCCAACCCAAATTATTTTCAGAACCTAAATATCCAACGCATGTCTGTTTTTCAGGTTGTTTGAAACCTACCCCCCCCCCCATGCTATTGTTGTCCTTTGGATATAAGAAACAACTTGACCTTAAGATATGGGAAGTTTTTCTGTTTGGCTTCCACAGGCTTCTGCCCATCCTTCTTTATAGCAGAGTGGCTTCTCATATTTTACACCCATAGGGTGAAAGGCTTTAACAGTATAGAAGAAGAAGAAGAGTTTGGATTTGATATCCTGCTTTATCACTACCTGAAGGAGTCTCAAAGCGGCTAACATTCTCCTTTCCCTTCCTCCCCCACAACAAACACTCTGTGAGGTGAGTGGGGCTGAGAGACTTCAGAGAAGTGTGACTAGCCCAAGGTCACCCAGCAGCTGCATGTGGAGGAGCGGAGACGCGAACCCGGTTCACCATATTAGGAGTCTACCTCTCTTAACCACTACACCACACTGGCTCTCTGAAAAGTATAACACTTTTCAGACTCTTACACCTATTCAAGGTTCATATTTCAAGGTGGTGCAGAATTGTGGCAGTGAGTCCTACTCCTTGCTGTCTATGTTGCATGTCGCAATCGTTGAAAGTTGCTGGGATGCAACCATAGGGGTAGCCAGGGTTTTTGTTGAGGGGGGGGCAGGTCTTTTGTTTGGGGAGGGGCAGAACCTCAGTTAGCTATGTATTTTTATTGATTTTTATTTATATGGAGGGGGCAGCTGCCCTCCCCCCTAGTAACGCCCATGGATGCAACCAGGGCCGTCTTAGGGAGATCGGCAGCCGTGGCGCGGTGATCCCTCCGGCAGCCCCGGCGTGCCGCCTCTCCGCCGCCTCCCTCCCGCGCTTGCCGTCCCTCGGGAGAGGGGGGTGAGCGGGGGATGAGGGGGGTGGTGCTGGAGCAGCGCGGGGCTCTGTGCGCCCTTCCAGTGCTCCCGGGAGGTGAGGGCGGCCGGCTCGCAGCCCGCCCGGGGCCGGCATGGGCGGCAGCGGCTGTGCCGCCGGTGCGCGAGCGCCCGGCCGACAGCTCTCCCGTGGGGCGGGTTGGGGAGGGAGGCGCCTGGTATGCCGCCGGGCTTGCTAGCCCCTATGCATGAGAGGGCCCTGGATGCAACTCTGTTTTGACCTGGAGGCTGATGTGTCTTCATGGGAAAGAGCTCATAGAAAGAGAAACCTGCAGGCTGCCCTTTAAGCCTGCAATGACCAATCTTTCGACTAGAACAGGGGTCAGCAACCTTTTTCAGCCATGGGCCGGTCCACCATGTGGTGGGCCGGACTATATTTTGGAGGGGGGGAAAAGAACAAATTCCTATACCCCACAAATAACCCAGAGACACATTTTAAATAAAAGGACACATGCTACTCATGTAAAAACACGCTGATTCCCGGACTGTCTGTGGGCCCGATTGAGAAGGCGATTGGGCCGCATCCGGCCCACGGTCCTTAGGTTGCCTATCCCTGGACTAGAATGATACCCTTAGGGTATCATTTCCTTTTTCCTTCCTCTTTGTCCTAACCTTGGGAGAAGAGGCATCTTCTCATTCTCTCCTGCTGAGGTCCAAGAGAACCACAACAGTGCCTGAGAAAGAGATGGACACAAGACAAACAGCTTACCTAGTTAGAACTTGGATCTCTCCCCCATCAAGTGTGTATTTCCTGCAATAAACATAGCTTTCTTATTTTTCTAAATTCAGAATCTCAGTGTGGTTGTATCCGGAGTAAAGTGTGCTCCTCCAACAGCGATTCAGTGTTGAATTCAACTTCTGCTGATCCATTCAAACTCCAAATGCCACTTGCATTTGGACACTGTGCTTTTCTCAACCCCTCTTCCCCACCCTGTGTTAATAGCCCAATGCCACTGGAAAACCCCCTCCCCACTTCAGTGTATCCTACACTGAGGGATTGGGCACAGAAGCACTGGGGATAATTAAGGTGATGATAGCTGCCAGCCCAGTACTTCTGTTCATAGTGCCAGTCTAAGGCAATACATACTGCTTCTGACCATGGAGGTCAGGAGTAGAGTATCTGCTTTGTAAGCAGAAAGTCCAAGGTACAACCCTCAGCAACTCTACATAGGGATGCAAGAGACCAACGTCTGAAATCCTGGAAAGCTACTGCCGGGCAGTGTAGACAAGACTGAGCTAGATGGACCAAGGGTCTGACTCAGTATAAGGCAACTTCCTATGTCCCTGTGCAACATTTTCACCTTTAGGATTGGGTTGGTTTAGTATAGAAAGCAAAACAAAACTCATTGGTCAAACTGCGTATGTCAGATAGCTGGACATCAATGTGAATCTAGCTAGTTGAGTCCATATGTACCCCATTCCTTTTTGACTTGTTTACCTGGTGCTGAAAAACATTGGGCATTAATAAAAAGTGCGTTACTTCTCAGCATCTTGAGATTGCTTCCCCTTCCTTTTTTTGTTTACATATACTGCATGCAAGCAGAATATATTGGAATCAAAGGCTCGGGCAGCATTGAGCGAAACTGATCCTGCATCAGATTTCCAACGAGAGTTTGGGCCGCTTGAATCTTTCCAGGCTGCTTTCCAATCTGGCTCAGCTCCAGTTTAGGAATTCCCATCTCTCCGTCTGCCCCGCATTCGAACAGCTTGTGTTCTGTCTCACGCACCCACTGGCAGATCACTGGTGTCAAGCCCAGCCCTGATGGTAAGTGCCCATTCAGGAAAACCTGTCTGGTCAGCTCTCACTGAGGGAGAACATCAGCCAATCGGTTTAAGCAAAGATGGTCACTCAGCAGCCATAACACTATTTTTATGTGGTGTTTATGGACTCAAGACTGAGGTTTTCTGCCAAGAGGTTCTGTTTTTAATCTTGGATTGCTCTGTCATGAATTTCCACCCACTCTAAACTACTCTTGGGGAGGCCTTCAGAAGTGAGAATAAAGTTCCCTAGTTGCTTCCTGACTAGCATTTGCCAGAACACTTTAAAAAATGCAATCCCACAAAGCCTTGAACCATAGTTGACTGGAGACTTATGGTAAGAGCATTCAAGGATCGCTTAAAAGGCACTTGAGAATGATTCAGTTTCACGCAAAATGGAACTGATGATTTATTAAAAAAAAAAAAAACATGTCATCTTGAGCAACTTCTTTATAGTGAGCTTTTTGGCAGGAATGGCTTTGCAAGGAAGCACAGGAAGCAAGTGTTAAATATTGCAATGGTTATTTATAAATAACTTTTTTTTCCTTGGACATTGCATTCTTGTAAGGAAAAATCCACAAGGCACAGCAAGTTAGTCATATGGTTTGTATTAAATCCTATTCTGTTTATGCAGGTGGTTTCCCCATTTTTAGAAAAAGCTTTTCTCTGCTTATCACATCCTCATTGAATGTGGGTATTGGGCATTTTAACAACCAGGAGTTGCTTAGGTTGACGTTTCTTCTTAAAGCTCAATATAGCTGTGCCCTAGAAATATGTATTTGTATTTGCATGGCAATGTGATAAGAAATTCCACTTTGTGCATTTATAATATGTCACCGTTTACTATTTTTTAAATCAAGGTTTTTCAGTATCGGACTTTACTGGCATTTCTACACTACTGTAATTTTCTGTGCAAAGAGAACCATATATTTTAGAAAACTCCAGTTTTTAAATTAAGAACAGGCAAACCCTGTTAACACTGACTTCTTCCTTCCAAGCATGCAAATCAACCAGGTTCCATTTAATTTCCTGTTGAATCAAATTCTGCACATATTAAATGCTGTTGTGTCAGATGAATTCTGCAGAAAACTAGTTTGTGCAGTGGGTACACTGCGAAGATGGAGGTTCAAAACTCCCATCTGTCAAATGCCGTTCATTGTTAGCTATGTGTAAAGTGATGCACATCAGGATAAAACAAGGATACCTTCAAATATACACTGATGGGAAATGAGTTGGCAGTGTGGGATCGTGAATGACAACACAATGAAAATGTCAAGCTCGTTTTTAGTGGTTGTGAAGGAGGCAAAACCCATGCTTAGAGGATCCCATTAAGAAAGAGATTGAAAACAAAATTACCAGTATAGAACACCTTTACAGTATACAAATCAGTAGTGAGGCCACACTTTGAATACTATGTACAGTTCTGATAACCACATCACAAAGAGGAACAGCTGGAAAGGCGTACAAATATGGGTAACAAAAATTATTGGGGTTAGAGCATCTCATCTATGGGGAAATGTTGTGACATTTGGGCCTTTCTAGATACTACCTTGATGGCAGAAAGTGAGGAAGAATTAAAGAACCTTTTAATGAGGGTGAAAGAAGAGAGCACAAAATATGGTCTGAAGCTCAACATCAAAAAAAACTAAGATCATGGCCACTGGTCCCATCACCTCCTGGCAAATAGAAGGGGAAGAAATGGAGGCAGTGAGAGATTTCACTTTCTTGGGTTCCATGATCACTGCAGATGGTGACAGCAGTCACGAAATTAGAAGACGCCTGCTTCTTGGGAGAAAAGCAATGACAAACCTAGACAGCATCTTAAAAAGCAAAGACATCACCTTGCCGACAAAGGTCCGTATAGTTAAAGCTATGGTTTTCCCAGTAGTAATGTACGGAAGTGAGAGCTGGACCATAAAGAAGGCTGATCGCCGAAGAATTGATGCTTTTGAATTATGGTGCTGGAGGAGACTCTTGAGAGTCCCATGGACTGCAAGAAGATCAAACCTATCCATTCTCAAGGAAATCAGCCCTGAGTGCTCACTAGAAGGACAGATCCTGAAGTTGAGGCTCCAGTACTTTGGCCACCTCATGAGAAGAGAAGACTCCCTAGAAAAGACCCTGATGTTGGGAAAGATGGAGGGCACAAGGAGAAGGGGACGACAGAGGATGAGATGGTTGGACAGTGTTCTCGAAGCTACTAACATGAGTTTGGCCAAACTGCGAGAGGCAGTGAAGGATAGGCGTGCCTGGCGTGCTCTGGTCCATGGGGTCACGAAGAGTCGGACACAACTGAACGACTGAACAACAACAACAAGTGGGGGGAGGGGGAAGATGCCACTAAGGGAGGGTCGTGATAGAGGTTTATATCATTATGCATGGTGTGAAAAATGTTGGCAGACATTTCTCCCTTTCCTGTAACCTGGCATCAGTAAAGCCAAAGGGTGGACATCCACGGCAGACTACATATTTACCGTAAACTGTGGAATTTGCTACCTCAAGATATGGTCATGGCCACCAAATTGGATTACTTTAGAAGGTGATTGGATGCATGGAAGATAAGGCTATCAATGCCTACTAGTCACAGTGGTTGCATGGTACTGCTGGGATTGGGGACAGTAGGCCTCTGAATACTAGTTTCTGGGGAGTAACAGCAGAATTGCCCTCATATCCTGTCTGTGGCATTTCATGGGTATCGGGTTAACCACATGGGAAAAGCGATAGGCATTTGGTCTGATCAACCAATACACTTTAATATGTTGTATTCGGTGACCTTGAGCAGCTCACTACCTCTCAACCCTAACCTCTGCCTTGCAGAATTGTTAGGTTAAAGTGGAGAGAAAGCACAACACAGTATATAATTCTGGAGCTTTCTCACATCTGCACCATTTCTTCAGGTGTTCAAACAAACCTCATGCACACCTTTCTGGCATGGAGCTGGCGTTTATCTAAGAATGCAGCAAGATATTGTACAGCTTCAGATAAGACTGCATAATATTGAAGTTTCTTGTAGCTTAGACACTGTTCTACAGGGTAACAACTCCCACATGGTACTGCTTGATGGAAGAGCCCACCCGGTGGCCTGTTTGCAGTTACCGTCAGCAGCCAGAAACAACATAACCAGACACTGGAAAGACCTGTCAGGAGTAAACATGGACCAATGGTACCAAGTAGTATGGGAAACAGCCCTACTAGAAAAACTAACCAGTAACCTGAAACTGACACGGGGACAAACAGAAGAAGACACCTTCACCCCAGTATGGTTCCCCTTCATCACACACACAGCCCAACAAGACAATGACAAAAATCTACCGACAGCATACAAATCAATATGGCTAACCTGATCAAAAACAACTAACCATACAAATCAATATGGCTAACCTGATCAAAAACACCCACCCACCCCACTCACACAGGAAACCAAAGATCACCACAGCCAACCACAAATGAACAATCACACCCTACGCCAACCCCGACCTCTCTCACCGCCAAAGGAGCACAAGCGAACAACAGAGAACCTACACAAACAATGCTGACACCAAACCCTACATATATTAAGGAAAATAGAAACATCGTCACCCCACCCCACCCATCCCACCCACCTCTTTCCCCCTTTCTCCCTAATGTCTCAACAACCAAAACTGATTTGTAAAAATGTTACATGGGGGGAAAAAACGAGAGTGACATTGCACACACTTTTGTAAATCAGGATTTTTTTAAATAATAATAATAATCATAAAGAACGGGGGGGGGGCAGGGTATGTGGCGAGGATGGGACTCTGTTGCCTGCCTGAACAATACATTGTTCTCTTACATCCTAATGTGTCCTACTGTCAATGCCTTCAATGAGTTAAGCCTTGTAAATAAACCCATGGAAATTACTAGCCAGCAAAAAAATGTCCGTCTCCCCCAATACATCCTTGTTGCCTCCTGAGGGCTGGCAGAGGAGGGACTGAGAGCAAAGGCCAACATCAACACCTGGCATTCTTTTGCAGCTGGCAGAACCCACTGCCGATGCCTTCCTTCCCGCCTCCATTTTTCCCCTGGCCTGGTGCTTTGTGACTAATTCTATCCACCGTTCTAACCCCTTTCCTCTTGAGATCATTGTAAGAACACAGGCCCACCTCTTCTGGTAGCGACAACCCATCGGCGGAAACATGCAGCTGCTGCTCTGCCCTATGGCTGTCTGTATATTTAAAGCTAGGAATTTTAATCACTTTCTTTTGGTTGCAAGACGTTGAGATTCCCCCCCCCCCCTTGTTGCTTTGTTTGTCTTTGCTATATGATGGTGATATACTATCAAGCTAGGAAGCAGGAAGGGAAAAAGATGCTCAGTTACTAAGAGGTTAGCATGTGAAGCAGCTCATTGCCACTTTAGCAGAGTCAAAGTGTTGTCAGAAGGATGCATACATTTTTAACAAGCACACATTCAGTTTGTCTTAGGGAAGGGAAGGTGCATGGTGGAGCTAGGATTCGACCCGGGGTGTGTGGCATTTATATGTGATTCAGACAAACATTTCTCTGTTACGAACAAGTATTTGGCTATATCTTTTTATTGCTAAGGTTTTGTCTGAACTGCTTATATTAAAGAGGACAACAGAACCCTTTGCAGGCTTGTATTGTATATTAATAAACCAGGCTCTATCTGTTTTTCGGGTGCTGCAGTTTTGCAAATAAACTTTCAGACCACGATTCATTTAAATACTAATAGCCAAAAGAAATGGGCAGGAACAAGCTTTTTTATTTTGTTGCAGAGACTCTGAGCTAATCATTTACAAATTGCTGGCTGAATGTGCCCAGATTAAGGACATTCCAGCATCTCAAAAATAACACTCACTATGGCTTAGCTACTCAGCTAAATATGCATTTTTCCTTTTAAGTAGGCCCAGCAACATCTATCTTGTTTGTTCTTGCCATATTCTTCATTCATCACGATTATATTAATAGCAAAAGATAAAGGTAAAGGACCCCTGGATGGTTAAGTCCAGTCAAAGGCGACTATGGGATGCGGCGCTCATCTCGCTTTTCAGGCCAAGGGAGCCAGCGTTTGTCTTCCATAAGTTGCTGGGGGGTTTTATCTCCCTTCTTTGTGTCTAAAAATATCTTTACTGGTAGGCGTTCTTCCTATCACAAGTTAAGTGCAGGGTTGTTCCTGTGGCCATGGAATTCATTTCATTTGAATCCCATCTCTGTGTCCCTCACTGTCTCAGACCTCAGTCATAAGCTATCCATTTTCCGCTTTCTGATAGCTTACAGTATGTTGTCCAGAATCTTCAAATTCAAACCACTGTAGGATTCAAAAGCAGGGTTGATATTTCCTTGCAACTAAAAATCCTTCCCCAGAAATCCTGACTGAAGATAGTATCTGGGACTAAGAAATCTGCATCCTGATGTAAATGGAACCAGTGTGGTTGGGTGTCTTGTCTTCACACTTAGCTTATATTAAAAGGTTGGTTTAAACTAGTTCTGCCTCTTCATTTTAAACTACTGATCATCTCTACAATATCATGTACAAATAACAAATATGACTGAAACCAGAATCAGTGTTTTGGCTATTTTTTTTTAAAAAAAGTTTCCTGTTTTAAAAATGCTAATAGACGTGACATTAACGTCTTCTGTTCTAATTTGACTTGATTATTTCAGTTGAATGTAATTGCCTAGAAGAGAAGTTCTTGGTCAAGTGATACTTCAGAAAAGAGTACCGGCAACTTGTTACTGGAATCAGTTAGAATATCTGATTAATATATTGAACTGGAACCTGCTTGAGATTGGGGAATATATTTTCCATTAAAAGTAATTTGCAGCTGTTAAATAGCAAGTAATATGCAAACACGGTCAAGAGTTTTGTTAATGAGTCACTTTGCAGAGCATAAATAAGACCTGTTGCTACTCTTTGCATTTCATATGCTTTTTGTCCCACTGTTTACAAACATGAGCACACATTCACTCACTAATTATATAATACTAGTGGTTTAAACCCGTTAAAATAACGGGCGCTAGAACATTTCTGACACAAAAACCCAAAGTCCTGAAGTGCAGGGAGCAGGGCAAACCATGCGCTCCCTACACGGCATTAAGATTCCTGAGGGAGAAATGACGGCGTGTTTCCTTTTATTGTTCCTGTCCTAAACATACTTACTGCACGAAGGTAGAACAGGTTTCCTTCCGGATGTGTGGGGCTCCCAGCCCCTTTCGGAGTGTGGGGCGATGGGTGGGGAAGCGAGGGGGGTGAGGCGGAGGCGGCGGCATCATCTCCCGGGAGGCTTCGCCCCCCCCCCCGGTTCTCCTCCTTCTGCCCAGCGGCGAGAGTGGCAGCGTGTCCTCCCTTCTCGGCCGCCCTTCAGCCTCTGGTGCGCCAGCATTCCATTTCAACCGCCGCTTCAACTGCCGCCTTCTGCTCCAATCCCTGTGTCCGTGGGGCACATGCTCAGTAGCGCAAACCCAGAGACACACGGACTGGATGCAGAGACACTTGCGTTTTATATATATAATATATCTGTGAAGTAGGCATATGTCCAATATTTGTGACAAAGTGGGTTCTAGTCTACAAAACCTTGTATTTTTATTTTATTTTATTTGTGTGTATAGTGTTTTAATTTGTTGGAAGCTGCCCAAAGTGGCTGGGGCAACTCAGTCAGGTGAGTGGCTTAGTATTATTATTATTAGCCATAATTTCATTAATTGTTTTGTACATTAACCTAGTAGGCCAATACCTCTGGAAACCATACAAATCTGTGTGCCAAGTGGGGGTCTCAACAGTTCTGAAAACTTAAGCTTTCATTTCGTACCACAGAGCTGTTCAGTGGCAGTATGCCACTAGCTATTGGTTTCTGGAGAGGCATTATCTGTGGGCTTCCTGAAAGCATCTGATCGGCCACCTTGAAAATCAGGGTGATGGACTCGCTATATATTTGCCTTCGGTCTGATCCAGCAGCTTTCTTATTACATTCTCCTGGTCCTTGTTGGCCAGTTTTGACATAAAAAGGAATTCATGGTTTCCCACTATGAGGACAAGAAAATGCTAGCATTAGGCTATTGCAATATTCCCTCTCTCGTCTCTAACCTCTTCATCTCCCACAGGTATGGGACTGAGAACTTCAGTTTTCAGCTAACCACAGTTCCTCGTAACATCTGTCAAAAAACCAGAAGTCTTGTTATTAGGCATTACATGTACAGAAATTTAAAAAGATGATGTAAAACTTTTCCAATATATGGTAACAGCAGCCAGAATTCTAATGGCTCAAAAATGGAAACGGGATATATTGCCGACGAAAGAGGAGTGGATTAATGAAAATATTGGAATATGCGGAGTTAGATAAAATGACAGGGAGAGTTAGAGAACAGCGAGATCAGAAATTTATTGAGGATTGGAAAAAATTGGTAAATTATTTGAAGAAAAATACACAATTAAGTACGTTAGTAGGATTACAGGAGGCTTTGTAGTAAAGAATAAATATTATTGTATGATGAAATAAGCAATGATTATGTTAGTTATGAATATTAAAGCAATAATATATGGAATAAATATAAAAGCAAAGAAGGAAATTTTTGGAAACCATATGGAAGGCTTGAGGGAAGTCCTGGCCTAGAGAGGCCAAAATACAGAATGTTCAATAAGCAATGAATTGTAAATATATTGTATGTTTGTAAAACTGAATAAAAAAGATTATGAAAAAAAAAGCTTCAGTGAGAGCAAGCCAGTACAAACCATGATTTTGGACCCTCGCATTTGCTTAAACACTCCTGACACAACCTGACGCCTTCCTTATGCTTCAGATGGCAACTCCCTTCATCTCTAGCACAGCCAATGGGCAGAGATGAAATGACCTAAGGTGGGATTGTAACAGAGATGTTACAAAATTATTCATGGGCAAGGAGCGTGGATAGAGAGGTTTTTCTCCGCCTTGCATAATATTCGAAACTGAAAAACAAAATAAAAAATAAAAAAAATCCTTCCAGTAGCACCTTAGAGACCAACTAAGTTTGTTCTTGGTATGAGCTTTCGTGTGCATGCACACTTCTTCAGATACACGAAAGCTCATACCAAGAACAAACTTAGTTGGTCTCTAAGGTGCTACTGGAAGGATTTTTTTATTTTTTATTTTGTTTTGAATATGGCAGACCAACACGGCTACCTACCTATAATTCGAAACTGAGACCATCCACTGCCCTGAATGTTGGAATATTCAGGACAGATGAAAAAGGAAGTATTTGGAATTGTGGATTGTCATCAAGTCCAATCCCCTGCAATGCAGGAATATTATCTAAAATAGGCACGTCCAACAGGTAGATTGTGATCTACCAGTAGATCACTGAACGTCTGTGATAGATCACCGGTAGATCACCGGCTCCCCCCAAAGAAGCTCAACAACTGTGGCTCCCCTAAAAATGCTCAGCATTTTTGCCCTGAAACCCAAAAAGCGGGGTTTTCCTCCTCCCTAAAAATAGCTCAACAACACTGACCTGAACCCCCCAAAACAGGGATTTCCTTCCTAAAAGAAGCTCAACAACTTTGACCTGAACCCCCCAAAAGGGGGTAGATCACTGCCAGTTTTTAACTCTGTGAGTAGATCACAGTCTCTTGGGAGTTGGCCACCCCTGATCTAAAACATCCATGACAGATGGCCATCCAACCTCTGCTTAAAAACCTCCAAAGAAGGAGAGTCCACCCACCTCCAGAGGGAGACAGCTCTTTTCTGTTTTCTCCACGTAGTATTGCTCCCATAAGCTGTAGGGAGGGCCACCAACTTAGATGACTTTTAAAAGGGTTTAGATCATAGAGGTTAAGGCTACCAGTGGCAATTAAACGTGATGACTGTGTGCTGTCCCCAGTGCCAAGAGACAGTATGTCTCCGAATACCTGTTTTTGGGAATCACAGGCAAGGATAGTGCTGCTTGTGGGCTTTCCATAGGCATCTGGCTGGCCACTATGAAGACAGGATGTTTGCACTAGATAGGCCCTTGGTCTGATCCAGCAGGTTTCTGTTTTTAATGTTCACTCCAACATCTGGAGGACACCAGGTTGCTGAAGGCTATTTTAAGCAAATTAGTTTCTGAGTTCAGACATTACAGGCCGCTGCAGTTAATTTGAAACTGGCCTATTTTCCTCAGAGGCATGCAAGGAAGCACTATGAGCTAGTGACTGAGGTGTAAAGAACTTAGAAGGCAGAACTGATACCCAATTCAATTATATTTTCAAATGGCTCCGTATAGGTTTTATCTAGTGTTCTCATTTCATTCATGCGACAGGTTTCTGTTTGTACAATGGAATTCCCCTTCCTCCTCTCTCTCTCTCTCTCTCCCCACCCCACACCCCAAAGCATATACAGTACTCTAAATCTGCTCCAGAACAGATTTTGGGAACATGCCGTGGGGAAGAAAAGTCAGTTGCGCAAGTGGAACTCCACTCTCACAACCCTATATTTCTGAACTTCTCTTAATAATGTGAATAGTTTTGTTACCCTGGCAGTTGTTAATAATGCTCACTGGGACCCATCATGCTTCCAAAAGTGTGCCCAAAAATTAATTAGTCTGTAGGGGACATGGGATCTAGAAGACTTTATAAAGGTGATCTGTCTTTTTTAAAAAAAGGTACCTCTGATTGTAAGGGAGCTAGGAGCTTCTACCCCGATGAGGTGGCCTGCTTTCTATCAACCACAGACGTTATTTTAATGTTAAAGGCTAAGCTTGGGTGTAATTGTTAAACCTTGAGCTCCTTACACCTTTTTCTGTAGCAGAGGTCTTAACACCACTATTCTGATGTCATAACTAAAGTATTAACATGTGCATTTGCCATGCATTGAGCTGGTTCACATGGCACACTAAACCAAACCCAAAATGAACTGCAGCTCATGAGGAGAGAGCCAGTTTGGACAATGCACTAAGACATGCCTTGGCTTCATTCAGCATGGTGTGGCATCAAAAAGGATCGGGAAGGAACAAAGATTCTCTCTGAGAGGCTGCACATCAGTGGAGCCAATGGAAAAGCCCTAGCTCTAATAGAAGCTAAAATAAGCACATTCTTCCATTTTTACAGATGTAATTGAACAGATTGCAACATTGGCATGGGCCAGAAATAGTGATCCATCTATCGCTTATTAGGTGAAAAGAAAGAGGGACTTGCTTTCTGGGATACTGATAGTTCCCAGGAGCATAAGCAAATAGAGCAGTGTTTTTCAACCTTTTTTGGGCAAAGGCACACTTGTTTCATGAAACAAATCACGAGGCACACCACCATTAGAAAATGTTAAAAAAATTAACTCTGTGCCTATATTGACTATATATAAAGTAATTTTTCCCACGGCACACCAGGCAACATCTCGCGGCACACTAGTGTGCCGCGGAACAGTGGTTGAAAAACACTGAAATAGAGAACCAAGTTAGGTAACACTGTAACACTTTGTATTCTTAGCCGTCTCCAGCAAAATGCCCTGTTTTGGAATATGCAAGTGCTATTTCAAAAGGCAAAATGGTCTCATTCAGTCGCTGAAGGTCATTACGATTTGACCCTCAAGCCAATCCTTTTAAAATTACTTCAGTATGTGCTATATCACAGCCATTCCTTACTAGCCATGATATAATGAATGAACTATTAAATGGTCCAAAACTGTTTCCCCCCCCCTCCAAAAAAGTCTTGAAAATTCCACAGTCGTAGCATTGTCTAGCTGGGACTCCTAGCTGCTAAATAACATAAGATTTAAAAATGCTTTGTCTAAGTGATTTTGTAGTTATTGAAGCTGTGGTAAGATTTGATTTACATAGTCTCACACACACACACACACACACACTTAAGGCATAGGCAAACTCGGCCCTCCAGATGTTTTGGGACTACAACTCCCATGATCCCTAACTAACAGGACCAGTGGTCAGGGATGATGGGAGTTGTAGTCCCAAAACATCTGGAGGGCTGAGTTTGCCTATGGCTGGACTACTTATTATTTGAGGGATATTCCTCTGCTTGTTTTTACTGATTGCACATATTTAATAACTAATCTATTACTTATAAACTACCTCTAGAAAAAGGCTGTGGCAATGATTTATCATTTAAATTCTTCTGTGAAAGAAAACGAGTGCTACAAAATAAATCTCATACTAGGAAATTTGATGTGCAGGACAAATTCCATGCAAGAACAGCAGAGGTCAGACTGCGTTAGCAAATGATGACTTGTGACACAATACATTCTCTTATGAAATGTGAAAAGATAACTTTTATTTGTTAAAATAAATACAAATAACTGCGTTAACATTTGTTTTGTTTTGAGGTTAAGGACCAAGGATATAAAACCAAAATAAGCAAACATTCAATATAGGCCCACAGAATATGAGAGCTAAACAAAACAAAACAAAACATACCAATGCACCACATACAAAAACATCAATAATAAGCCAGATACCATGCTTGGGAGCAGGGTAGAGAAAAATAACACTGAATTTTAGCAATGGCAGCATCAGTGTCAAGTTATCTCAGCTTCGTTTTTAATAGGAATCATTCCCACCCCCATTTGCTTTTCTTCTAGTGTGATAAATCTATTTTTCTCCCTTCCATTCCTCAAGCATATATTAAGCATGTTAGTAGATACGTAGATATGTGTGCATTGCTGTACCATGGAGGAGACCTAGGAGGCTTTTAAACCATATTTAGGTTGTTTTTGTATTATTATTTATGATATTGCCATCCTGTACTGTAAATACTCTGTTATCAGTCTTATTGACATTTGTTGTACAAGAACTTTCCCTAGGTATTTTTTTTTGTTTAGCTCTCATATTTTGTTCTATATGTAATAATAATGAAAATTCTAATTTTTTTTTAAACTTTATTATTTTAAAAAACACTCAGACGTATAACAAATATCACAACATTGAGAATTAAATACAGCAAAACATAACATCAAGGAAAGAGAAAGAAAAGGAAAGAAAGAAGGAAAGATTCTAAATTTTAATAGTTCTTTCCTTAACCATTTGGCATGATTGAAAGTAGGCAATCTTTTTTCATGCCCCTCTTGGGTATTTTTTTTAGGAAGTAGGAGTTCATAGCCCAAATGGTAGTGGTTATAAATTTACCTTTCTAATAGGCCAATACATATTTATTGAAATAAAAAGCTAAGCTTCACCATACTGTCTTGCAACCCTAAGTGAAGTTATTATTGTAAAATATATAACAATTTTACTATGCACCAAATTATTGTATTGTTGTTGTTGTGGTGGTTAGATTTATACACCACCCTTCATCAAAAGATATTTTGGTGGTTCACAAGATCTTGTTCCTTTATGTTGCGGTCAGTGCAAAAAGCTGTAATGGAGCAGAGCAGGATTTTCTTGCAAGAAAGAGTGGGAAAGATTATAGACAGCTAAGAGCATTGTATTTATAGGAAAATCAGCTAGTAATTCTGACCACAGAAGCTATGAAAATTAATACACTTAAGATTCTGAAGTAAAGCGCAGGTATCAAAAACAACCCACAGAAAAAACTTCCCTGAATAAACTGACCTCAGAGTGCTGGTCCATGCTTGACACAAAAACAACTTTATTTTCGTTTTAATAAAAAGGGCCAGCCTGGAATGTTCACCACTTTAAATCCTTGTGGTGCTTTCACCCAAGTGG
Organism: Lacerta viridis; assembly: GCA_900245905.1. Lineage (NCBI taxonomy): Eukaryota > Metazoa > Chordata > Lepidosauria > Squamata > Lacertidae > Lacerta > Lacerta viridis. The sequence goes on along the minus strand of OFHU01004304.1, from coordinate 261,092 downwards.
CCTAGTGAGCTCCTAGCCATAGTTAAGAGATTGGGAGCATGCTGTAAACTCACATAGCTTTAGTTACAGGTAGGTAGCCGTTTTGGTCTGCCATAGTCAAAACAAAATAAAATAAAAAATTCCTTCCAGTAGCACCTTAGAGACCAACTAAGTTTGTTCTTGGTATGAGCTTTCGTGTGCATGCACACTTCTTCAGATACAAGAACAAACTTAGTTGGTCTCTAAGGTGCTACTGGAAGGAATTTTTTATTTTGTTTTCACATAGCTTTGTTTCACTCATGCAATTTCCTCACGTCTTCCCTTGCTATGGATAGGGTAGGCTTATGCAATTGTATATATCACTCTACACACACACACACACACACACACACACACAAACACAAAATGATTTACAACCAAATAAAACTAAATAAAATAAAACGATGAAATCAGAAATGTACTAAAAACATATTTTAATGGTACATTGCTAACTAGACCTTGTTGATTCTAGACCGGGTTAATGCTAGTTAACACGGATCGTGTCTGCATCTTCACATTTTAAGACCCTCCAGGGTGTTTGTTTTTTTTCCTACTGCACAGCTAGCATTCCAGCTATTATCAGTTAAAACTGAAAACTCTAACATGGACACACTTATGAAAGTATTAATAGTCTGTAGTACATTTTTTTAGCAGAACTAAACTTGGTTGTTATTTAAAAACTGATGCCCTGAGCATTTTAACCCACTTTTTTTTTGTTTATTTTGGTTTTCAAAAGAATCAGCCACTTGAGAAGCCTAAATAAACTGGTTATAGGTAGGTAGCCGTGTTGGTCTGCCATAGTCAAAACAAAATAAAAAATAAAAAATTCCTTCCAGTAGCACCTTAGAGACCAACTAAGTTTGTTCTTGGTATGAGCTTTCGTGTGCATGCACAGGTATCTGAAGAAGTGTGCATGCACACGAAAGCTCATACCAAGAACAAACTTAGTTGGTCTCTAAGGTGCTACTAGAAGGAATTTTTTTTTTAATTCTGAATAAACTGGTGACTCTTCCTTTTGAATATTTCAATTATAATACCTTTTCTTGTGTGAAAATTGAAAATTGCAGTAAAAACAAAGGAGTTCTTATGGATTGGGCACTTTATGGTGAGGAGGAAACCCAGCTGTTGTCTACTGAGCTGAAATGGAAGGTTATGACAACTGTGCATTCTTGGGAGTATTTGCACAATAGTCCCACATCCTGTTATCTTATTGCCTTCAAATCTAAACCGGAGATAAACATGTCATAATTAGCAAGTGCCAAATTCCTTCTGAAGTATATCATGATTCCTGTTCTCCTGACTTGTGATATATATGGAACATGTGTGCAATGCAACATATTACTCTTAGATGTTTTATGTGGTGGTTTCCTTGGAATGAAGTGAAGCCACATCTAAGAAAAGTTAAAGGCTTAAAAAAAAAATTAAGACCCAAGTGGAAGGATAAAAGTCTTGTTGCATTACATACATCCCTGCCTCTGAGGCCCATTGATGTGGCCTGAACTGGGCACACATACATGTTACTAATTCTGTGCCGCAAAGTTGGTATGCGTTAGCTTTTGATAGCCTGCTTGAGCAAAAAAATGCATCGTTTTATTGGTTGCCACCAGGAGCAGAATAATTAATGTTATCCACAAATGCAAATTTAAACTTACATCAGACTATTTAAAAGCCAACCCTGTACACATTGATGGTCCCAAGGGGGTTTGTTGCATTTATGATATACATATAGTCATTACAAGCTGCATTGGTTGTTCATTTCTATGTTTTGAAGTCTTTGGGCGGTTGTTGGGTTGTGGTTTACCTGAGGTTCTGGCAGAGCTTGCTTGCTGGAGCCGCGTGAACATTTCGTTAAACTTGTTCTGCATGTATTTCCACCGTGGTGCATCTTAGCCACACCTTGTCATTGCTAGTGACATATATGGTAATCTTGATGTTATGGACTAATCAAGTTGGAATGTAAACAGGGTGGAGAATCCCAGCTAGCTGCAGGTGCTGTGACTGGATTAGATTATGGGATGCTTGCCTCAAAGCATGTTGTGTGTGCTTTGAGTACCGAAGGCTTAAAAGGTTTGATCCCTGGTATCTCCTCTGATAAATTTATGAAAGGTATGCTAAAAGACTTTGCAAGGCTGATGTCAATCAGAACAGGTAGTGCTGCGCTAGACGGAACAATGGTCCGACTTCTTTGTAGATTAAGCACATTTTTAAACATTATTCTTTTAAATTTATTTTGTTTTAGGTTGTAATGCAGATATAGTGAATGCCAAATCTCTTGTGTACCCTATCCACTCATGGAACAAATAGTCCCAGATTGGCTAAAAAGCGTATTTATGACAGGTGCTTGAGACTGTTCAAACTTTTGCTCATTTTTAGCTGCATCATCAAGCAGTTTCATTTTATTCACATATTCTGTACACAAATGCATAAATCACTTAATTTTTTTCACTGGATGTTCTGGAGCAGGAATTGGAACCTGATGAATTGGCATAGTGACATGCAATGAAGTTTGCCTACGGCAAACATGTATGAAGGAATCAGTCTATGCCAGTGAGCTTTATTGTCTCCCTGCTTATTTAACTTATACGCAGAATTCATCATGCGAAAGGCTGGGCTGGATGAATCCCAAACCGGAATTAAGATTGCCGGAAAAAATATCAACAACCTCAGATATGCTGATGATACAACCTTGATGGCAGAAAGTGAGGAGGAATTAAAGAACCTTTTAATGAGGGTGAAAGAGGAGAGCGCAAAATATGGTCTGAAGCTCAACATCAAAAAAACTAAGATCATGGCCACTGGTCCCATCACCTCCTGGCAAATAGAAGGGGAAGAAATGGAGGCAGTGAGAGATTTACTTTCTTGGGTTCCATGATCACTGCAGATGGTGACAGCAGTCACGAAATTAGAAGACGCCTGCTTCTTGGGAGAAAAGCAATGACAAACCTAGACAGCATCTTAAAAAGCAGAGACATCACCTTGCCGACAAAGGTCCGTATAGTTAAAGCTATGGTTTTCCCAGTAGTAATGTATGGAAGTGAGAGCTGGACCATAAAGAAGGCTGATCGCCGAAGAATTGATGCTTTTGAATTATGGTGCTGGAGGAGACTCTTGAGAGTCCCATGGACTGCAAGAAGATCAAACCTATCCATTCTTAAAGAAATCAGCCCTGAGTGCTCACTGGAAGGACAGATCCTGAAGTTGAGGCTCCAGTACTTTGGCCACCTCATGAGAAGAGAAGACTCCCTGGAAAAGACCCTGATGTTGGGAAAGATGGAGGGCACAAGGAGAAGGGGACGACAGAGGATGAGATGGTTGGACAGTGTTCTCGAAGCTACTAACATGAGTTTGGCCAAACTGCGGGAGGCAGTGAAGGATAGGCGTGCCTGGCGTGCTCTGGTCCATGGGGTCACGAAGAGTCGGACACGACTGAATGACTGAACAACAACAGTGAGCTTTTATTGGTGCAAAGAGCAAAATTATATATTTTGGATAGGCAAGGTATGGTGACGTGATAAGTGCTTCAGCCACAATTTTTCTTAAAATTGTGTGTGTGCAAGCTTTTTGCAAGTTCAGTGGGACTTCCGCATAGTCGTGCTTAACATTTGAATGATGGACCGCTGCAAATCCTTCTAGAAATGCCCAGCATGTAATGTAATTTTGTCATCATGCCAAAAAACACCCCTAAACCTTACTTAAAGAAATCTGATTAGACTTGATACATAGAAGATTAAATAGGGAATTTTAAGACTTGACCTCCCCTTTCAACACCCCCCCCCCTGTTTATATCTTGCAGTTGAGCCATCAAGTTGTTTTGGATGATGTATAGCTTAATGCTAAAGGTATTTACTAGCTTTAATTTCTTATTGAGGGCACAGTGGAAGAGGTGTCTTCAGTTGCTTTACTGGTCTATAAATAAAACTCTTTTTTTTGTTTCAGAAAATAATTGCTATGTTTAAGTAGCAGAGATGGGCATGGTGCCATGGAGTATGTTGCTGAGAAGATGTATTTACATGGAATAGGCTGTTCTTTGTCTGAGTTGCTAGGCAGAACTTCAGACATTCTTAAAGTCTGAACATTCCAATATGTAGCTGATCATAGAAACCATTGTGGTCTGCAAATAAAGCTTTAAGCATCTTGTCTTAACACATATGAGCAGTCTGGGCTATGGCAAGCCTTTTTGCATAGTTAATGTCATGCATTAAGAAGAACATTCCATAAGGGTCAGATCTCCAAAATTATTTCACTGACCACAGAAAAAAAAGTTTAAATAGATTAGAAATGCAAATATTTTCATTTGCTGCTGTCTGCTTTGTAATGTAGAATAATACCTCCCATGTTGACTAAAAAAGGGAGTGCAAGCTAATGTTGAGTAAGACCAGGATTCCACCCAATACAAGGCAGCTCTTGTTTGTTAACATTTTGCAGTTTCAGTTGTTTGCAGCCAGATTACTTCCTCCACCCATGATTGCTCTTGTGTAGTTTCTGGCAAGTACCATTAAACCTTCAGATTTTCCTTGTGTATGATCATCAGGTCCTTGTATTAAGTTTCCTGTAGTATGTCTTTGGAGGTTCTAAGCAATTTTTGTGTAGGGGAGAAAAATGATGTGAGAACATTTCTTTATGCAACGACGGGAGCAAGAATTTTGTTGGCCCAAGTTTGGAGACAGCAACAGACTCCTACTATAGGGGAATGGCGTCAAAAGATGGTTGAATACATGGAAATAGCAAAATTAACATCAAAGATTAGGCAACAAGGATGTGAAACTTTTGGAAAAGAATGGGACAAATTTAAGGTTTATCTGAATAAGTTGTATGGAATATAGAAAATGAAAGGAAAATGCAGATCTCATAGTTAATCAAAAAATTCTTTATTGGGAAATTAATGAAGATATAAAACAATATTAAGAGGAAAGATACAAATGGAATATGAGCACATTATTTAGCATTGTTATATATACAAGTAAATTATTTAACAACATAAGATAATGTAGGTAGAAATAAATTTGGAAGGAGAGGTTCTACAATATGGGACTAAGTTGATAACATGTGGCAGATGACAAATGTAATAAAGCAGTATATATCCGTGGAATTAGGTGTCAAAAGAAAACAGCAGAAGGGGGGAAGCGGTTTTTTTTCTTTTTTTTTCTTTTTTCTTTTTTTACAAATTGTATAAGCTATGTATATGATATAAGCATAAGAGTATTTTTTCTCATTGATACAAACCTTTGTATACATGCAGAACTCATAAATGTTGTACATTCTTGTATAAATTATAATTTTGAGAAAACATAATAAAAATTATGTTGAAAATTTTTTTGTGTGTGTGTAGGGGAGGCAAAAGGGTTTCTTTATCAGCAAACAATGTTAAGTGTAGCACATGTGTGGGAACTTTTGGCCTTCCAGATGGTTCTCGAACTACAAATCCTGTCAGGCCCATCGAGCTTGGCCAATGGTGGGAATTGTAGTAACATCAGGCAAGCCAAAGTTTATCCCCAACTAGTATAAATCCCCTAGATACTCTGATAGGACTTGCATGGTTCAATTGCTAAGGATAGTCTAATCTCTAATTTGACGGTTTAATACTGTCGTAACTCCAGTGCTGATTCTCCATTTTCTGTTCTGTTTGCCCATCTTTTTAGCAGAGCCAAAGCTGCAGTTCTTCAATATGCTGGTGACGCCCAGCTCTGTCTCTCTGTGAACTGAGAGAGGTGTTTGAAGAGCTAGGCCCATACTTAGAGATGTTGATGAGTTCAGTATCGGCCAATGAACTGAGACCAAATCCAGAAAATACAGAGTCATTATTGTTGGGGATGGACCTTGGTAATATGCCACCCTGTGCAAGGCCATTTGACACTCTACACTCCAGCCCTCATGGCACCATTTTAAGCCAGGCTTTGAGAAGGAGGTGTGAGGGCTCTAGCAGGGTCCTTCCCAACTCCTGGTAAGTGCTTGTCTGGCTTGGGAAGGAGAAAGAAGGACTCTAGGATCCTGTCAGAGCCCTCACACATCCTTCCCAACGCCTAGCAAGTGCTTACCCAGCTTTGAGAAGGTGCCCTCCTCGGCTGTGAACCTGGTGAAGCCACACTGCCCTAATTCTGCCCCTGCATTGTTGCAAGTTCTTGAATCCAAGAGGTGGTGAGATGATCTGTTTTGAATGGGTTGTCAGTGCCTAGTGGTGCAGCAATAGAGCCACTAGCATATTTGCAAAGCTAAGCAGCCTCTGGTATGGTTTCAAATTGGAGGGGGGACCATGTGTTGAGATTCCTGCATTGCAGGGGGTTGGATTGGTGACCCTTGGGGTCCCTTCCAATTCTGTTATTTTTGTATCACTTGGAAGGAGCGGGTCTGTAGCTTGAGGGTATTCCTGGATCCAACATTGTCTTTGAAGGTTCAGGTGGCCTCAGGGACTAGGAGTACTTATTCCCAGCTCTCACTGGTTTGTCAGCTATGACTCATTTTGAACAGAGGTGACTTGGCGACTGTATTCAGTCTTCTGGTAATCTCCCGATTGCATTGCTGCAGTGCGCTCTGTGTGGGACTATCCTCGAAGACTGCTCAGAAACTTCAGCTGGTCGAAAATGCAGTGGCCAGATTACTAGCCGAGAGTCCATTTGGAACTCGCATAACTCTTGTTCCAAAGCACTTGCACTGTTTCTGGGACCACTATGTCCAAACTGCAGTTATCAGGCATCTGACTTAATGAGCTGCTGTGGTCATTCATTGGCTCTTCCCCTGAATGCATGCTTAGCTAAACTTCATTTGTTTCCACCTACCGGTAAATATTTCCTATTTAATCTCCTTATTACGGGTAGGTAGCCGTGTTGGTCTGCCATAGTCAAAACAAAATAAAAGTTTGTTCTTGGTATGAGCTTTCGTGTGCATGCACACTTCTTCAGTTGGTCTCTAAGGTGCTACTGGAAGGAATTATTTATTATTTATATTGTTTTAATCTCCTTATATCTTTCTTCATCAAGCTCCCTTGCATGTTGGTCCTCTAATTGACTCGCAGGTGGACGGAAGCACACATTCCTCCTAATTGCTTATCCTGATTGCTTACACCAGGGGTCAGCAACCTTTTTCAGCCGTGGGCCAGTCCACCGTCCCTCAGACCATGTGGTGGGCCGGACTATATTTTGGAAAAAAAAATGAATTCCTATGCCCCACAAATAACCCAGAGATGCATTTTAAATAAAAGCACACATTCTACTCATGTAAAAACACCAGGCAGGCCCCACAAATAACCCAGAGATGCATTTTAAATAAAAGGACACCTTCTACTCATGTAAAAACATGCTGATTCCCAGATCGTCCATGGGCCTGACTTAGAAGGCGATTGGGCTGCATCCGGCCCCCGGGCCTTAGGTTGCCTACCCCTGACTTATACCCTTGCCTGCAGCTCCTGCATTTCTCTACTGCCCCCCACCCAATCTACTGGACCCTGAATCTCTTTCTCATCCTACTGTTGTATCCAGACGGATGCTTTTGGGTCTTCCTCTTTTGCACAAGGTATCTAGCTGTCATAAAACCCTTGACACTGACTTACTGTTTTCCAGGTTTGGCACCTTGGCTCTTTATGATTATTGGTGATTTTCCAAGAGGCTGATGCTGTACCAGGGTTTGCCTTCAGTTGAGGACCGAAATAGTCAGGCTTTCACCTCATGAACAGAGCTGTTAACTGCACGCTGTTGATGTTTTAGAAACAATTTTCGCTCCCCCCCCACCTTATTCAGAGGAGACAAGTGCAGGGAGTTTCTTACATAGACAGATATACAAAGCAGAACTTTGCTTGGTTAGCTTTAGAAGTCAGTCCCTTCAACTCTGTAGGAGGCTTTATACATAATAATAGCTCTTGCCTGCTTTTGGCTTGTTAATCTGTAGTTGGTATGTGGGTAATGTACATAGCAACTAGCAGGGTTGTAATTTGATCTTTTGTTCTGGGAGACACACCCTAATAAGAGAGAAGGATTCTGTCAAACTTGTTTAGCTCATCTCAGCCATGTTATAGTGAGGTGAAACAGCTCCAGAACTTTCCTGTGTTACTCTCATGCAAGGGAGACGAGATGCAAGTTAGAGCCAGCTTGACTTGGGTAGAATAAAACTTGCAATCTGAGGCTTAAGGTCACATAGGAAAATGACTGACCAAGTGGCAAAGTACTCTATGGCAATGGTAATAGAATGAGATGTCTAAGGGAGATTAGCTCAGTCTAGAAAGTGCAGATGTATTGCTAAAGAAAATGGTGAGTTTGTTCACTGCTTATTTGTGGCAGTTTTTCACTGCAAAATTGCTATCGCTTTTGCAGTATACATTTTTGTTAACAGATTTTTTGTTGTTGTTGGTGTCGTAGAGAATGCAATTGAGCTTCCTTCAAATCAGTGAACGAATCCAGATTCCCTTCTTCCATCGGATTCTATGTTGATTTATGCCCGCCCTCCCTCTGCTGACTGTAATTACTTGGACATATCTGCCAGAGGCAGTTTCTCTCATCCCTTGCCAGTGAACAAGCCTGGTGTTGGCTCTGAACCTGTGGTAATATTGCACCGTGCGTCTTTCATTAGGCTATGCTGGGCAATGTTGCCCGTGCTCCCTTTGCCATGTACTTTACAAAACATCCCTGTAATGGAAACGAGTTGAAGCCTGATCCATGGGAAGTGTTGATAACAAAGTTAATTCTTCATTATGTTCAGTGTTGCATTTTATGGAGGGTAGCCGGGCTGAAAGTGTGTGATATTAGTAATATTGTAGAATAGTAGCGGGAGTGAAGATCATCAAACACTCTTTTTTTTTAACTTGCTCTGGAGGGTGGGGAAATGACACAGCACTGTTTTGGGTTCCCATTTCTTCATTTTCATCTCTAATTTCAATTCTGTTCTCTTTCTTGGATTCCAACAAAATAACTACCTAGCTTCAGAAGACTGGTGCAGTTCTCAAACTCTCGTCACATCTACATATGGCTGAGCAGAAAAGAAATCGCTATCTGACACACAGCCCAGAATGCGTTTTTGCTGATCAGCGCATCAGCACTGTGCATGCCAGGTATAGCTCAAAATGTGTCTACCTGGTTATGACCTGTAGCATATAAATTAAACACAGCAGCAAATCTACCTAGAATCCTTGTACCTACCTACCAAACCTGGTTTTAAATTTTAAAAGTCTGATACCTTAAAAATAAAATGGTATTTAAGGAAGCAGTGTTGCTTCTGAGTGCGCACTGACTGTGAGTGCGTGGCAGGGGAAGGTTGCTAGAAAATGTGTTCAACATTTTAAGTGTTGTACATTACATCCTTCTGCTTTTCAGTCAAATATGTGATACAGAGATGATCCGGAAGAATCTTAAAGAGAGGGAAGCAGGGAAAAGAACAGAATTCTCACATCTAAAACCTGGGCACGAAAAGAAAACCTAGCAATTAAGTTAGAAGCTGCTTCCAAACTGGAAAACTGCAATAAAGAAGAGAAGGTTGAAAGGCAGCTACCTAACTGCCATATTTTCTATGCCGTTTCTTGCACTAAGTTGTAAAATATATGCATATAATTGGTATTTTTTTTGGGGGGCAACACTGCTAAATTCAGGACTTTTCAGAGGAAGGATGAGTTCATTTAGCCTTAAACCTCAAACTTTTTATAACCAGTAAGAGGCCTCAATGTCAGTGAAACTATGAATACTATTAAAATATATCCAGAAGTACTATTAAGGCTCTGCTTTTGACAGAAAATCACTGCAAACTATAATTTTTGGCTCCAAAAATCTCTTCCAAATTATATGTGGTGACTTAAGCATGTCTCTTCCCCCTTGCTTTATTCTACTGCTTTCTGGAGAGGGTGGAAGTATCCTACCAAAAGTCTTTAGATAGACCTGCCCTATGCACATTAAAATGTGTGTAGGACTGGCTTGCAAGAACCAAATCCCCAATACAGTAATCCAGAGGTTTGCAACCTTTTTGAGTCCATGGCTCCCTTGACCAACTACATTCTTCCTGCGGCAGCCCTGTGGGCTCAGGAGCCCAGTTACGTCACCCCTTGCCTTGCACATGGCAAGCACAAAAAAGGCTAGTGCGGTGCCCGCCTGCCTGCCCGGCCGCCTCTGCTCCTGATAACCAGCACCCCCTGGCCAGCCCCAGAGGTACCATTCGCCTGTGGAGCTTGTGGCTGGGGCTGCTGCAAGAAACAAGCCTTTGGGAGGCAGAGACGCGCAAGGGCATCAGGAAAGAAGGATAGAGGCCAATGTTGCCCATCATTCAAGGCACCCCAGGGTGCCAAGGCACATGGGTTGAAAACCACTGCAGCAATCTGTTTCTGTTTGTACACTGTCATGAGGAAGGCAGTACACGGTTCCACTGTTTGCACCATTCCTCCTTCAGACTAGCTTTTCAGGTGTGCATGTTCAACACTGGAGTTGTTCATTACTTCCATGTATGTCTTGGGCTGGCTAAGACGACAACGAGGGGTGGCTTGCCGTGGACCCTGGGGAAGGCTCCAGAAGACTTGGGAAGTCACTGTCTGATCCACGGGTGTTTGATGCTGAGGATCCTGAGGGTGCGGGGTCCAAATTTTCCTCATCCTGCGCTCAAGTCTCATCAGTCACCACAGTGAGATCCACACGCCCTGCCTCCCTCCCTCCCTCTCTAGAACTGTCAGAGGGCAGCACTGAAGCTTCCTGTCACTCTGTCCATCCAGCCTTTGGGGTCAGACACAGATTCTACCCTTGTCTCTCCAGAGTGGGGTGCTGTGCTTGATTCTTCTGCCTCTCAGGAGGTAGGAACACCTTCCCTGCCACTTAAATCTCAGTTACAGGTAAGTAGCCGTGTTGGTCTGCCATAGTCAAAACAAAATAAAAAATAAAAAAATCCTTCCAGTAGCACCTTAGAGACCAACTAAGTTTGTTCTTGGTATGAGCTTTCGTGTGCATGCACACTTCTTCAGATACACCAATCTCAGACACACCAATGGAGGTGTGAACAAGTGTTCCAGCTTCCCAGGTGAAATGTGAGATTGCTTGCTAAGGAACCAAACTACTTTCTGTGCTGGGTTCTCTCTCTCTTTCTCTTTCTCTCTCTCTCTCTCTCTCTCTCTCTCTCTGCCCCCTCCAGGCTCCATTCCTTTGTAACAGGCATAAAAGGGGCATGTTGTCGGATCAATGTACCGGTAGTTTACTAAGCTTCTCAAAAGAATCAGCCTCTGAGTTTGTGTGCTTCAATTGGGGTTGCGGCAGAACAACATGTTGCACTTCTATGAGACCAACATAGGTGTTAAAAGCATTTTGCACAGTTCGCACAATGAGGGGCAGAGCTGATCTTCTGTAAAAAAAAAAAAAATCCTGCTGTAACATTCCTTCACATTAAAACTCTTGTGCAGTAAACCAGCACAGCAGGAAGAGATCGGTGCTGAAGGCTTTTCTCTCTTATACGGTAGCTTACAACACAAAAGTCTTCCTCCTCACGACCACCATGGGAAAGTGCTGAAGTACCAGATGCCACAATTCTGCCACATCATATTCTGTAATGTGTAGAATGCTGCTTTGCCCTAAATTCACGCGCAGCAGGAGGATGTGATAAAATGGACTGCATTGGCTGTAGGCGAGATGCCACTTTTTGAATAATTCCTCATGTTTAGAAATTTGTTCAAGTAGACCTACTGTGCTAATGAAGTGTGATGGCTGCATGTCTGCTGTTTTCTTTCTACTGTAGGGGAATGCTCATGAGCAGTCAAAAGGCTCCTTCATATCTCTGCTTATTAAGTGGAGATACGGTTATCAAAAAATCTCCTTGTCACATGGTCAGAAAGATCACAGTTGTTTCCAGGCTGGCGCTGTTTTGCTGGAGAGATTCAGTCACATACTGGATAATCTTTAAGACTGAGCAATGAAAGAGAATTAAGGAACTCAGACAGAACAAATGTGCTTCCCTTTGTGCAACGTGTGGGATAGTACCACCACTCATAAAAGTGTGTTAGCGGTGTGGAGTTTTTAAAAGTAAGAAGGCAGTGAGAATGGTGGGGGGAAATGAGTTGCAGGGCATGTTTTTGCCTAGGAGAGAGTTCTCCTGCCTTTAAAAAAAGCATATTTTTATTAAAGATTTCTTGGTATGTGCAATGTCTCTTTTTTCAAGTTACATTTTCTACAGATCAGTTTCATTTGTTGAGACATTAGTGTTACATTAGGAAGAAAAGGGGGAAAGAGGTGGAGGGGGAATGGTGTGGGGGTGGGGTCAGGTGGCAATGCTTCTATTCTACTTAATGTATATGTGGGGTTTTGTGTCAGCGTTGCTTGTGAGGGTTCTCTTTACTATCCGCTTGTGTTCCTTTGGTGGTGAGAGAGGTTGGGGTTGAGGTTGGGGTTGGCCTAGGGTGTGGTTGTTTTTGATTGGCTGTGGTGAGCTTTGTTTTCTGGTGTGACTGGGGTGGGTGGGTGTTTTTGAATAAGTTACAGGTAGGTAGCCATGTTGGTCTGCCATAGTCAAAACAAAATAATAATAATAAAATTCCTTCCAGTAGCACCTTAGAGACCAATTAATGGGTGATTGGCCAATTGCAGTCGTTAACAGTCGTCAACAGGTTTTCCACACCTGTCAGCCAATCACCCATTCCCACCACCCTTCTGAGTAATACCCCTCCCCACTCTCTCACTATATATAAGGGTCTGGTGACTTCTGTTTCAGTGTATCTGAAGAAGTGTGCATGCACACGAAAGCTCATACCAAGAACAAACTTAGTTGGTCTCTAAGGTGCTACTGGAAGGATTTTTTTTATTTTGTTTTTGAATCAGGTTAGCCATATTGATTCGTATGCTGTTGGTGGATTCTTGTCTTGTTGGGCTGTGTAGGGCGTCTTCTTCTATTTGTCCCCATGTAAGTTTTAAGTTATGGTTTTCCCAGTAGTAATGTACGGAAGTGAGAGCTGGACCATAAAGAAGGCTGATCGCCGAAGAATTGATGCTTTTGAATTATGGTGCTGGAGGAGACTCTTGAGAGTCCCATGGACTGCAAGAAGATCAAACCTATCCATTCTTAAAGAAGAAGAAGAAGAGTTTGGATTTGATATCCCGCTTTATCACTACCCGAAGGAGTCTCAAAGCGGCTAACATTCTCCTTTCCCTTCCTCCCCCACAACAAACACTCTGTGAGGTGAGTGGGGCTGAGAGACTTCAGAGAAGTGTGACTAGCCCAAGGTCACCCAGCAGCTGCATGTGGAGGAGCGGAGACGCGAACCCGGTTCCCCAGATTACGAGTCTACCGCTCTTAACCACTACACCACACTGGCTCTCAGCCCTGAGTGCTCACTAGAAGGACAGATCCTGAAGTTGAGGCTCCAGTACTTTGGCCACCTCATGAGAAGAGAAGACTCCCTGGAAAAGACCCTGATGTTGGGAAAGATGGAGGGCACAAGGAGAAGGGGACGACAGAGGATGAGATGGTTGGACAGTGTTCTCGAAGCTACTAACATGAGTTTGGCCAAACTGCGAGAGGCAGTGAAGGATAGGCGTGCCTGGCGTGCTCTGGTCCATGGGGTCACGAAGAGTCGGACACGACTGAACAACAACAAAGTTTTAAGTTTGTTGCTTAGTTTTTCTAAAAAGGCTGTTTTCTCCCTCCTCGTGCTGCTCAAGGTCTTATGACACCATTGGCCAAGCCAGCTTTTCATCCTTTTACACACTCAACCCCAAACTCCCTGCTGTGATGAGGAAGGGGAATAGAATACAAAACTGACCTACCACCCACTATTCCACAAAGCAGCACAAAACCTCCAAACCAAAACCTGGCAATCCAAAGGACTATATCGCCTAATAGACTTTTATAAAAATAACAAACCTCTGTCAACACAAGAAATACAGGACAAATTAGAAGACACCCAAATGCCCTGGTTAACACAACACCAACTACATGCCATATTAAACAATCCAACAGTAAAATCAGCAGCAACCAGACCCCTGACAACCTTCGAAAATCTCATCCTAATGACAAAGGGAAGTGATAGAGGGCTGGTATCCGCAATTTATAAAATACTACTCAAAAATTCCACGAACTCCCTAGATACAATCAAAAAACAATGGGAGGATGACATAGGATACGAAATCAACCCCACCCAATGGACCAGAATGTGGTCTAAACCCCCCTTTAAATCCATATCAACAAAAAGAAGAGAACTCACCCTAAAACTAACCTACAGATGGTATCTAACGCCTAGAAAATTAGCGCTAATACGCCCAGGAACCTCACCAAAATGCTGGAGAGGGTGCACCTCCACAGGCACATACTTCCACATGTGGTGGGAAGTGCCCCAAAATCCAAACATTCTGGACAACAACCACACGAGAAATATGTAAAATAACCGAGCAAGTGTTAGAAATCACCCCAGAATTGATCTTACTAAACATCTTCCAAGACAATAATGCCCACCTACAACACAAAGAACTCATAATCCATCTACTCTCAGCATCCAGAAACATCATAACCAGACACTGGAAAGACCTGTCAGGAGTAAACATGGACCAATGGTACCAAGCAGTATGGGAAACAGCCCTACTAGAAAAACTAACCAGTAAACTGAAACTGACACGGGGACAAACTGAAGAAGACACCTTCACCCCGGTATGGTTCCCCTTCATCACATACACAGCCCAACAAGACAATGACAAAAATTTACCGACAGCATACAAATCAATATGGCTAACCTGACCCAAAATACCCACCAACCCCACTCACTCAGGAAACCGAAGATCACCACAGCCAACCACAAACGAACAACCACATCCCAAGCCAACTCCGACCTCTCTCACCGCCAAACGAGCACAAGCAAACAACAGAGAACCTACATAAACAATGCTGACACCAAACCCTACTCATATCAAGTAAAAAAGAAACACAGTCACCCCACCCCACCTACCTCCCCGTCCCACCCACTTCTTCCCCCCTCCCCCCCTTTTCTCTTCTAATGTCTCACCAACACTGACTTATAAAAATATTGTATGGAAAAAATTGAGAGAGACATTGTACTACCTTTGAAAATCTTTAATAAAAAAAAAAAAAAACATGGTCTTGCGTTAATGGTATTGCTTTGAAGAGAACTTTCATTGACACAGAGGAATGCAATCCTTACAAGTCGGGACCTAGTTCCCAAATCTGTTTTGGTTACCTCATCAAGGAACACTCCATTTAGATACGAAAGGTACCATGTGAAACTTCTGGTAAAGCTGTAGGTCTTATTATGCAACACATTCCTTTAGGCATCCCAGTAATGAAATGGACTACAACCAGAAATGCAAAATCTATAATCACAGTAAGTGACTGGTGTCTGTTACAAAATGCATCCCTCCCAAAGTTACTTTAAGGGAGTTATAGTGTAACACATGTTATTAGAAACAGGGTGGTTACTTTGGAATACCAGCATTGCATTGTATTCCAAAGATGACTGTTTTTATATTGGTCATTTGAGTTAGGCAGTTTGAATCAGTCTTTCTTATAAGTTCTTCGACTCTGTGTTTAACTGTTGCTCTTTATTTAGCTTAATATGCTGAGTGACTCCTGCAGAGTTTGAAAAGCATGGCCACTAGAATTAAATTAGAACAATTACCTTTATTTGCATTAATTACACATCGTTTTAACTCCTGCGGGAAAAGATATAGCACCTTTGCACTAGAGCAAATTTGGGAAACTAGATGTTGCTGAATTTATTATTATTATTATTGCTGGAAGCTTCAAGTTAATTGTTTATTTTCCAGCAGTAACTAAATATTTAAATTACAATGTGGTGTATGTATCCCACAGCAATAGTAACCTTGGCAATGCCTCTTCATGTCACAAACCAGTGTGCATTAAGGTATGTTGGTGTCTCCACCGCTGGAAGACAGTACCCAGACAGAATCTCCTAATGCAGCCATTTTGCATTGTGTTTACATTTTGCTGCTGGTTAGTTGTGGGATGAAAATAGATGGCAATCAACTCAAATGGTAACTTTTATTAGCCACTGTTTTCTAGTCTTTAGATATGTCTTACAAGGGTGCCATTGACAGGATATAACTTCTAGTTTCTCTGATCCTGTTAATATTAATTGATCTTTATGTATGTGTGTACGTGTCCCTATTGCACACCACTTAGAAACCACCAATTTAAGTGATACATAAATTATTCTAAATAAATAAAAAGGATTACTTAGCAGCAAGGACCCCTGTGTGATATAGCCTGCTCACCAGACAATGTTTGACTGGATGGTCAAATTGGCTGCCCAGGTCTTAAGTATGATCCTTACCTGCTTTTAGTTCTCAAGTAGTCATTGGGTAAATTCTACTGCATGTTCCTGGTTAGTAATGCCTGATTAATGTGAGCGTTTCACTCCACATAAATATTTAAATCCTTAATCTTGTCTTTTGCCACACGGAAAAAGAATTCAACAAGACTAACCTAGAACTAAAGTATGGATATCACAAAGAGCATTGAGAATCTACTTCAGTAAACTTTGACAGTAGCAAGCAAGTAATTTACACAGGCATTTCAGAAATGTTGTTTAAATAATTAGTTCTTTATGCACTGAAAGCAAAGCAGGCTCGTACTTGGATGTAGGCACTGGAGTAAAGGAAGTCGAATGCTCTGAAATTGATAGCCTCGTTTCTTCTGGAATGTGATTTGTCAAATGAGGTGCATGTGACGCATACTAAATTTCTTTTTCTTTAATTGGTGTGAATTAAAGAAATGCACCACACCTCTGAATTAACCAGTTGGTGAATGGTGTGTGTGATCAAAGTATGAATCATAATGCTTTAAAAGCTAACGATTTTTCACCACAGTGATATGATATATTAATGGCTTAAGGCGACAAGTAGTAAAATAGATCTTGGCTTTTAAACAACAGTCATACAACAGTTGCCAAATGCCGTATTTGATGCAGTCTTTTTCTTTATTATGAGCCAGAACAGTAGAGTGGGCAGGGTTGGATTTAGCTTGGGGAGAACTGAACAACACTATCTTTGCTGGCTGTTCATTTAAATATAATGCCATGCTGGCTACGAGCAGGTGATACGAGCAGGAAATCCACAGCTACTAGACATCTCTAATGTCAAAAACATATCAAAGGTTGGTAAGAGGCTCTTATCAAACCTTTTTATGAATAGCAATGCCCTATCTAATGCATGATATCATTATAGAGGCCCTAGGGTAAAGGTAGAAGACACGGGGATGTGGGGATTAGTCAACATAGTTTGCGTCAACTTGGCCAGTGCAGAATGCTGTGCATTGCCTGCTGGGAGAAACTACTGTTCTGTAATTCCTTCTGTGCGCAGTTTCTAGTGAGATTAGACATTGTGATGCAAAGTATGCGCTGATCTCAAGATGCAGAATAAGCTGTTTAATGATGCCCAGCATGTTTCGGCTAGATGAGGTATTCCTCTAGGAATTAAAAAAGAAAGAAAGTACAACCTACTCTTTCTTCAGTATATTGAGAAGGATTCTCTCTCTTTTGTCTGTTCCAGTTGATGCATCCCATATTGTGAGTGTGTTCAAAGTACAAGTTGTCAACTAATTGCATTTCTTAAATGTCATACTTACTAAAGTACGTTAGAAATAAAACTGTTAGCTGCCTGTGATATTTATTTATTTATTAAGGACATTTTTAAACCTCCCTTCATCAATTAATCCCAGAGTGGACTAAAACAGCAATTAAAGCAGGGGTCAGCAAACTTTTTCAGCAGGGGGCTGGTCCACTGTCCCTCAGACCTTGTGGGGGGCCGGACTATATTTTTTTGGGGGGGGAATGAACGAATTCCTATGCCCCACAAATAACCCAGAGATGCATTTTAAATAAAAGGACACATTCTACTCATGTAAAAACACGCTGATTCCCAGGCCGTCCGTGGGCTGCATTTAGAAGGTGATTGGGCCACATCCAGCCCCCGGGCCTTTAGTCTGGGGACCCCTGATGGGCGGGGTATAAATAAATTGTTGTTGTTGTTGTTGTTGTTGTAAATAAAATAAATAATAAACATTCCAGCATACCAGTTGCAGCGGAAGACTGATATTCCACAAGTCTCTGGGCAAACAGATTTTAACCTGGCACTTAAATGTCAACCATGTCCATGCCAAGCTTACTTCCAGGGAGAATGTTGGTCATAACTGGGGTGCTACCACCAAGAAGGCCCTATCTTGTGTCATCACCCTAGTGCTGGAACAATGAAAAAGCCTCCCATTGATCTAAGCACCCAGGCAGACGGCCAAGGTGAAGTGGAATTTCATATACCTGGTCCCTCAAGAGATTTCAAAGGGCTTTATATGACAGTCATCTTAAATTTGGCCTGGAAATGATTAGGTTATCTAGTGATGACCTTTCAGGATCAGTGTTCAGGTTCCTTGATGCCTGTCTCATTTATCTTGCCTTGGCATACTGTACTAACTGTAATTTCCAGATTGCCTTTACAGGCAGCTCCATGTAGAGTGCAATATCCAAATGATCAAACGATACAGACACTATAGCTATTTAAAAAGATGAATGCCGTTAGAAAAGAATGGTTCAGAAGAATGGTAATTTATGAAGGGGGTGGTTTGAGGGTTTAGCAGCTATTTGTTTTTCTGGCTTGAATGTTGTTATGAATGCATTACTAATACTGTACACTGAGGCATAACAACCTAGCAGTTCCTGCCAACATAGCAGTTTGAAAGCATGTCAGAGTGCAAGTAGATAAATAGGTACCGCTCTGGTGGGAAGGTAAAGGGCATTTCCGCGTGCTGCTCTGGTTCGCCAGAAACGGCTTAGTTATGCTGGCCACATGGGAAAACTGTCTGCGGACAAACGCCGGCTCCCTCGGCCAGTAAAGCCAGAGTCATCCGTGACTGGACTTAACAGTCAGGGGTCCCTTTACCTTTACCCTTTAACTCTGTATGTTTAATGAAAGTTGCAGGAATGAATTGCAGGGGGAACCTGCAGGTTATGAAGCTGGGGTGTGTGCCCTGTCCCTTTTCCCAATAAAATAAAAGTGCGAATAGAGACATAGTATGGTAGATGTAGTTTTGAACAAACTTTCAGGCCCTTGAAGTAAAACACCTTAAGAATGCAGTGAATTTGTTATCAGGGCCATTTCCCTGATAGAATGTCTCCTGTGCCCTCATTAAAAGATAGCATAGTCTTGCATTCATAAGCATGAATAATTGTTAGGGATACCTAACAAACCTACAAAATTCAGTGTGAGGTTGAGGTCAATGTGTCTTCCTAGGTGAGGAAGGGTAGAGATCATACTTGCAGCTCCTGTGTGCTTCTGAGGTCTACTGAGCACAACAGTGTGGATCCTATTCGGCCCCTTCTCCAGGTCCAAACTTGGGAGGGAGATTGGAACTTGTCACACTCACCAGGATAAAGGGGGGGGGGAGAGGCTTTTCACCATGCTGAGTAGAATTGCAGACTTGAGAAATAACATCCTATGTATGCATCTAAAAGGGCAGCATTCTCTTGTTTCCCATTTTCTGAAAATACAGCTTATTATATGGTTTGTTTGTTTTTTCTAGGCAGCTACTGGGAAAAGTTTTGGAAAGAACGACTTCCGTGCGGCTTTGGAAAATGGAGTCCTCCTGTGTGAGTAAGTATTTTTGACAAGGAAAGGCTAGCATTTATCTGTAAAGCTTTTTAAAACTGTTGATCATCTATTGATGAGTGCAACAGCAGAAGCAGTTCTGCCCTTCTCAGGCTTACAAGACATCTTAGTATTTTGCTTTGTCTTCCAGGATGCCTTGCGCACCCCATGGCTAACATGAGAAATGTTTAATTGCAAGTGAAAACATCCAGGTGAAACTTGAAAAATTAGAATATCGTGGAAAAGTCCATTTATGTAAGCAATTGTTTTCATTAGCTACTGGAGTTTAATATATGAGATAGACTCATGACATGCAAAGCGAGATATGTCAAGCCTTTATTTGTTATAATTGTGATGATTATGGCGTACAGCTGATGAAAACCCCAAAGTTGAAATTGTTAATTTGGGGTTCTCATCAGCTGTACGCCATAATCATCACAATTATAACAAATAAAGGCTTGACATATCTCACTTTGCATGTCATGAGTCTATCTCATATATTAGTTTCACCTTTTAAGTTGAATTACTGAAAGAAATGAACCTTTCCACAATATTCTAATTTTTCGAGTTTCACCTGTGATTGTGTGTGCTCTTGGGTGTTTCATTTAATGCATTTCTCTTCTATACTTTTGTTTG
Source organism: Lacerta viridis (assembly GCA_900245905.1). Lineage (NCBI taxonomy): Eukaryota > Metazoa > Chordata > Lepidosauria > Squamata > Lacertidae > Lacerta > Lacerta viridis. Next base: position 240,897 of record OFHU01004304.1, on the reverse strand, counting down.
ATGCATATAAAACTAAGCATTAACCACCTTCAACAGAGGCAGTTTTGGTATAAATCTACCCACTTCTATTATTCCCATGCATAATGTGATATAGTCCTCCTCTTCAGCCAAGTGATGCCAAAAAAATCTGCAGAGAAGGTGGGTTCCATTAACACCAATTCTGAGGATCGTTTAGTTCAGAGGTTGGGAGCCTGTGGCCGTCCAGATGTTGATGGGCTGCAGCTCCCAGAATCCCTGGCCATTGGTCATATTGGCTGGGGCTGATGGGCATCCAACAACATCTGGAAGGTGTGGGTGTGTTTTTCAATATGTATCACATGATACATATCACGTGCAATATGTATCATGTGTTTCCCCATAAGTCCATACCACCCCGATTCCAACATAAGTTGTGACTTGGTAAGAGAAAGAAATCTATGCATTTTATTTGGAATATTTTGAAAGTGTGATTGTCAGAGGAGAACCCCAAGTTCTTACCTGTACATTAGCCTAGGAGGTGTGAATCAGTTTCTGTTGAAAGCCTATTTACAATTAAATTCCTCAGTCGTCTGAGGAGAGGGAGCTTTCTCTTCCTGGCTTCTCTTACATATTATCTAGCAAAAGGATACCCCAAAAGTGTCAGTATTTGGGAGTGTTATGGTACCATTCTCCCAGTGCCCCAACCTTTTTAAACATCAGAATGGTGCTTCTCCCTCTCCTCCTCCACCACATGTTAAATAGTCTAGCAAAAAGCCTGAGTAGTTGTGGTTTTTGGAAAGATTTAAAACTCCTACCAGGTACCCTTTTCAAAGATATATTTTCCTAGTACTTTTGTCATATTTGGCAATAGAAATGTGAAAATATCTGGCATTTGGCAGATGGGACTGCCCCCGTTTTTGAAGCTTCCCTTCGTTCATACTAATGAGCACCCACTTGCAATCAAGAGAGATCTTGGATGATAGCCTTTAGAAATGAAATTCTTTCTGAGAATGCAAAGCTGCACTGCTGCAACTTGTTTAATTCTATGCTTAGGTTTTATAGATCATTCACTTTATGTTCTCCCCTCCACTTATTCTCAGGTGTTTGTGAGCGAACTGAGAAAAAATGTTTTTGCCTATTGGCATCCTGTTGTATATAAATGGAAGACCTTCAATTGTGGTGATCTAGGCTACCAGGCTTGTGGGAGACTGAGCTGTTACTGTTTCTGAAGTTTTATTTTGCTTCAGATACTGTATTTATAGGCAATTTTCCAACTTTGTCATAATGAATCTTCCTAAATTAAGACCTTTGGATTCCGTGCCTCATTCTTGGTGGGGCTGGTTCACACACATAGCTCACCACCTGACAACCATCACATCAAGTGATGACATGCATTTGCGATTTATCTTAACGCCTTTCAGTAGAGTTGGTCCACAAAACTCTGGCAGGTAAGCAGTTGTGAGCTACTTGCCTGTGTGAACCACTCTGTTAGGACTGTCAAAACTAAGCCCAGCATTCATTTCAGCTCCAGTTTCGTATGCTGAACTGTTCAGTGTTCAAGTTGGACCTGCTTTTTAAGTGTATGATGGGTCTCTTGGTTGTGTAAATTGGCCGTGATGCATATGCTACAAGAGGGTACTGAACAACTTTGTTCCAAGTCACATTTGTTTGTCCTTCTATGTAGTCATGATGGGAGTGATGAATATTACTTTCCCCCCTCTGCTTCGTAGCGAAGTGTAGTCTAGCTTACATGGGTGGTGTTTGCTTTTGTTCTTTCTGGGTAAGGGAACTGGTCCTTGCTTGGTCAGTACAACTTTTCTAAATGAGGAGCGCAAGAGTTTCCCAGAAGCTTATTAGAGGCTATTCCCAATGAATTGAAATTCATGAATTCCCAAAATTGAAAATGGCGCATAAGCCTCTCTAATAGACAACCCCACCCATCCCTTTCACTAGTCTCTTCTTACAATGTGATGGTTGCCTTCTCTGTGCAGTTGAAGCTGTGGTGAGGCCAGCAATAGGTCTGGCCAGCAGTTCTTGTAAACCGTGAGCTCTAAGACACTCCCAAACTCTCACAATGCACAGGGGGGATTCCTTGGCAGGTAAGTCCAAGGGTTCCCTGAAGGTAGAAAGTTGGAAAACAACTTTCTTTTCTTTTTTTAACATAGCAGGTTGCGCAAAACAAAACAGAAAAGATTCTTGTCTATGCATGCAACTTCATGGTACAAACAGCAGTATTTTGTGTAACTACTTTCTGTTTGTTTGGCACTTATTTTCCCGTGCTTAAAGATTTTGGTTTGTTTGTTTTACATTTCCCGGTCTTTTGATACTTACGTGTACACATGCATATGTTACATGTTTTTATCAGTAGAAAAGCTGAGGCAAAGGCAGTTGTCATCTGTTTAATTGATTTGTATATTTTAAATGAGAGGAGCAGTACTTTGTAATTTTAATGTTTATGTTTAGCCCTAGAGTAAAATTGCATTATGAAGCCTGGTTAACTCTCACTCTTTTGTAGTCTAATTAACAAGATCAAACCTGGCATCATTAGAAAGATTAATCGTCTGTCAACACCAATAGCTGGGCTGGTAAGTAGTAAAGTATATTTTTGCGCTGTCAGTTTTGCTTTCTGGATTCTGTTTATTCAAATTGGCATTGGCAAACTGGATTTTTTTAGAGGTAATATTAATATAAGGTTTGGGTGCGGTACTGGCCATTGTGTGCCCTCCCATCAGCCCCAGTATGGCAGGAGGTCAGGGATGATGGGAGTTGTAGTCCAACAACATCTAGCTTCCCCCTTGTTGTTTGCATGTTACAGTATAGACTTACTAGATGTTCACAACCTGTTCTCAATGTATTGATATTGGTAAAGCTATGCCAAGCCCAGTAATGTACAGCAATATTTTCCTTGAATTGGGTTTCATCTCATTCTTCATACCAACACAATTACTAAGCATTACTAATACTGCCTTTAAAAGGATAGACTTTTCTCTCTCTTTACTTCCTGCTTCTATATGCAACATCTGGGTCAAGTTTTAAAGTAACTTATCCAGTGTTTTATGCGCTCCCACCATGGTCCCCTATCTGTCCTCCAATGATGGTATTCATTTAAATTTAACAAGCTCTCCTGCTGTTGCTAAGCAAATAAATTATATTTTGAAACAGCAGATTAGTTTGTTTCATTGCACCATTTGAAACAGAAAATGTATTTTTAATAGGGATAAGCAACTTCAGGTCTAGGGGCTCTTAACACTTCTGTCAGGGAATTGTCCCCGATGCAGCGCAAGGTGGTGGAAGGGCTCTCCGGATGCTACAGAGAGCCCCAGTCCCACCTTGCCAGCAGCTCCTCCTCTGGTAGCGAAAGGAGCGGTGAGACGTCCAGCGAGGAGGGGGAGAGTTCACAGGGGAAAGGGAGTAGAGGCTCTGGGGATGCAAGAGAGACCCAGCACTCCCACAGTCCCGAGGGCGATACAGGGGGGAACGCAATTTCCGTCGCCCCAAAGACGTTGTGGGTTGAAAAGAAAGGATGGAAGGCGGGGTTTTCGTATACTGAAACTCTTTTGTTGGGGTCAGAACTGGAAGGGGCCATTCCCGGATTCTGACACCGCTTGATACAGACACGAACTTTTTAGCTCTGCACTGTACATAGTTTGCACAATAAAATCTTTAAAGGAAACAGGGGAGTCCTGACTGCTTACTCATGAGCAACTAACTGAGAACCTTACATACTTCCTATGTTGGGCACATTAGCTATTTCCCCCCGGGAGATATAGGTAAATATCTTTTTATACCACATTCCCTTGCCCAGTAAGTCAACATTTAACCCTTCCATAGCAGGAAAAGTGACACTGAACCAAAATAGACCTGAAGAACAGGTAAAATTGTTCCTCATCCAATCTGTGTAGCTGTATCCAAGTGCTCATTCCCTATGACTGCTGTTTACCAAAGAAAAGCATGTTGGGGCAGATCCGTCATGGATGTCTATGCAGCATCTAGTGTGGTCGTCCGAAGATGAGGAGAACTAGAGAGCAACTTTATTGCTGATCGCATAAGTGCAGTGCAGGGGGAATCAGAAGCCTTGGTATCTTAAGACGAGCATCTTACGTTGTATAATGAGAGGGGCTGTACCAAGACACAGTTCTTCACCTCCTGGAAGATGCTTGGGAGAGGGGAAGTACTGATAGCCAGCCTTTTTAGTTGTGCTAAAAATATTTCACCAGTTGAAATGTGAGTTTTTTGTAGGTAATGAATTATTTTAAAAACAAAACAAAGAAGAGGTGAGTTCCCTCAGGTGATGTAGTATTTTAATGCATTGGGCACGGTAAAGGTAAAGGGACCCCTGACCGTTAGGTCCAGTCACAGACGACTGGGGTTGCGGCGCTCATCTCACTTTATTGGCCGAGGGAGCCAGCGTACAGCTTCCGGGTCATGTGGCCAGCATGACTAAGCCACTTCTGGCGAACCAGAGCAGCGCACGGAAACGCCTTTTACCTTCCCGCTGGAGCAGTACCTGTTTATCTACTTGCACTGGTGTGCTTTCAAACTGCTAGGTTCGCAGGGGCAGGGACCGAGCAATGGGAGCTCACCCTGTTGCGGGGATTCGAACCACCTGATCAGCAAGCCCTAGGCTCAGTGGTTTACACCACCGCACCACCCGCGTCCCCTATTGAGCATGGTAGGTAGGATTATTTTTATAACAGAACCCATAGCATTCTTCACAGTACTGTTCGTCACTAAGCACATTTGAATGTTACTTCTTTTGAAAATGTTTGGGGAGCGATTAGCATACTTGAGCGTTTTGAATTGGGCATTGTGTACTGCAGGAAGGGCAACATTCCAATTAGCAAATTCCATCTGTGTGATGCTCTTTACATAAAAAAAGCATGCCGTGAAAGCTGGGCTTCTTAAGCTGCAAATAAGATGTGAATCGACTTGTGAAGCAAGCATTTCCACAGAAAAACTGAGAGTGTGTTACCAGGGGTCGAGGAAACTAAACTAAAAGACAGATAATATGTTCTGAATTATGCATATCCAGGGCAAAGTAGAAGCCCCTGTTGTAACACCCCTCACAGGTGAAGGAAGTAGTCCTTGCCATTGAAAAAAAAACCCCACAATAGTGCATGAGGGCACGGAACCAAACTTCTGCAGCAAAACATACATTGTGATTGTGTTAGCTACACAAGTACAGCCTGTCCCAGCTTGGTTGCAGAGATAGTCTGCTGTGACTTGGCATTGTTGTATAGAATTGACAAGCAGAAGAAAAATGTAATACATCAGGAGCGAGGGCAAGGCAAGGGCCACACTTCTTCTGGGCAAACTTTCAAGGGCCCCCATGAGCAGGCAGAAATGGACAGAGCAACAAATTACCTCTGTATCACTGTATGTCTAGTTTCAGCACACACCTCTGTATCCTCCATCCCAACAAAGAAGCATTATCAAAATTCAAAGACACAATCCAACCAGCTGAAAGGTGGGTGGGTGGGTTGCCAGTGAGGGAAGTATTATGGGCTGGCTGTGTGTGACGGGGGAATGCCCTGAAGATCAAATGGAGAGTCCCTGAGGGGCCATATTTGGCTCCTGCAACTGAGATGTCTCTCCCCCCCCCCGCTGTACATATTTTCTTTTCTCTATATGTGCTGAAGCTTGTATCTCTGAGTGAATTGTTGGTGCAATATACGTCCCGTGCAGCCCACGAACAAGTTTATAAATGGCAGCAAGGTCCTTTACAACAGGAAGAAGGGTTTTCTGTCCCTGTGCTAGGCAGTTGAAAACTTTACATGAACTTTCCTCTGTAGTTCTATTGTGCACATTTGGTGAATGTGGGTGTGTCCTGAGCAGTTGGGGATAATGTTCGCAGTGGAAGCACAAACAAGTCAACAAATGGTATTTGTGGATGATTAAACACAGCAGCGGAGCTAAGGCGTTCAAAGGTCACTGATGCCATAAAGGGTAAGCATACTTTTGCCTGCCCTGTTAAGAGATCGTTCTGTATTGCGTTTCCTGCTTACCGCTGGCATCGCAGCTGGAACCGCGGCAGGTCTGAACCACTAACCAGTTAAGCCAGAGCAAATAGTTTCTAGTGGGTGTAGCATTTTTTGAGCATCAGGGCCCTGCGATGTTTTGAAGTTGAATTCTTAGTAAATGTACTCCTGGCTTCAGTGTAGGAGGCAATGTGTTGGCAACCCTGGCAATGGGCGGATGAGGAATGTGCGACATTTGCCCTGCCCTTTACACTTCCTGGGCAGCTGTCTAGATTCAGGCAACTTTTAGCCTGTATTTCTTCTCCGACTCTGGTTTGACAAGTGAGTGTTTGTGTGATGTGCCACCACTGCTGTTTGTCAACGTTCCCCTCTGTTAACAAAACCACCAAGTGTCAACAGAAGCACATACTCCAGAAGACGGTGCCGTTCTACAGAGTGATGTGTGTGTTGTGAAGTTCATAGCGATAAAAGTATCAACAGTAGCAGCCTGTTCATAGGAAGCAAATGCAGGAAAGGTTTAGTGGACGGAGAGAAACCTTCAAGCTTCAAATGAATTTCTGCACCTGTTATGTTTTCAGATAATATGATACATTGAGAGTTAAACTGCTCTACTTCACTTCACATTGAAATCCTTTAACTTGCACCTGAGACATCCTAAAGAGACTAAAGGAATTATTGGTGGTAGCCCTGTATATATCCAGGCATTCTTATTTGCCAATATCTTCCTAAAGTTGTCTTCTCCTAATGCCATATTCTGGCATTCGTAGGTCATATTACAAACTTTTGTTATTACAAAACTAAGGCCCGCTGAAGTACCGATCTCAGCCCATCCCTTACTCCGAAACACTTTTATCAGTATGTACCCTTATGTGAGACTTTCTTGGGCTCTTTCTGCTTGTATCCCAAGAGGAAGTAGGTTCTAGGAGAGGAAAAGGAGACAGAGAAGGCACCACCAGAAGACTGTTAAACTGAAGACATAGAGATATTTTTAAAAAATCAACCCGGATCATACATCACTCTTCCTGATCCCGGTACATTCCAGGTGTTTTGAGCTACAACTCCCATCAGATGTAGTCAGCATGGGGAATGGTCAGGGATGATTGTAGCCCAAAATATGTTTGGTCACCAGGTTGGGAGTAGTTGTGTTACATAGCACTAATGTCTAAATGTCAGTAACCCATCGGAAGAGTTGGATAAGTCTTTTGAGACCCTCAAGTTCAACCTCTTGCCTCAGTTTCAAGAAATTCCATGCTCAACTATCTCCAATAGATAGCTGAACATCCTCTGCTTGAAAAACTTGAGTGAGATAGAGTCCACCACCCCTTCTGGGTAACTGGTTCCATTGCCACACTGCTGTTGCTGCCAATAAATTTAGAATCATGGAATTGTACTCCAATCCCCTTCAATGCTGGAAAACGTTCAGCCCACACCTATAATCTTTTAACTGAAGCCCGTTCGTTCCAGTCCTATATGTTTATATAATCATTGATATTAAGCAGGATGCTTCTAACTACTGCATATTCCTCTCTCCCCCTGCCCCCCATGGCAACATTTTGTAAATTTATTCATTATTCACTCATTTCCAATACAGACCACTTTTCACCACGGGAGTTCACAAAATGGTTTTCATTTTTTTATGTTTTGTCATCTCTGTCACTTTCTTAACTATTCTAAACCCTGGCTTTAAAAAGGGTGATAAGCACAGACATTTCATATCTTTAGTAAAAGTAAAGGTAAAGGGGCCCCTGACCGTTAGGTCCAGTCGTGAATGACTCTGGGGTTGCGGTGCTCATCTCACTTTACTGGCCGAAGGAGACGATGTACAGCTTCCGGGTCATGTGGCCAGCATGACTAAGCCGCTTCTGGTGAAACCAGAGCAGCGCACGGAAATGCCATTTACCTTCCCGCCGGAGCGGTACCTATTTATCTACTTGCACTTTGATGTGCTTTTGAACTGCTAGGTGGCAGGAGCAGGGACCGAGCAACGGGAGCTCACCCCGTTGCAGGGATTCGAACCGCCGACCTTCTGATCTTTAATACCTTCCCCTAAATCAGATTGGGAGGGAACTTTCATCTTGGCACAGTGATACCTAAGGTTTGCAGGTCTTTCTCTCAAATCTTTCCATCTGGTGGAAGGGGGTGTTTCTGTTTCCTGTAGTGTGTTCACTTTGCCCAGGGAGCAATCTTTCTTGTCAGCTGTGCAACCCCTGTAACTGAGAGAGACAGCTGAAGCCAGATCAAAAGCAGGTTTGCCAAGGGTCATTAGGGAATAGTAAGTAAGTGGCTGAACTGGTGAAAGAAGCATGCGGCTCCCTTTGCCCGATGAGTAGAGCCGATTGCCCTGACATAGCTGTCAAGTTTCGGATTTGAAAATAAGGGATCAGCAGCCTCACCTATCCTGGGGACAGTCACATGGCAGTGGTGGGCGGAGCCAGAAGCAAAAGTGGGCGGCACTGGTGTGAACGCGCGCAGTAGGCTTACTGTATTTTGGAAACGCTGCCCGTGGGCTACGACGCCTTGGCTGCTCAGCGAGCTCCGGATAAAAAGTTACAAAGCGTGCACCGTTCCATCATATTGTAACGTTTCAAAGCACCAGCCGCCCGTTTTCAAAGGCAGCCAGGCTCTCCCACCCAGCTAACCCTATTGTCTAGCTGAGGGGCTCGGCGGCAGCTGATAGGGGCTGATGCAGGGGGCCAAATACGCCCCCCTGTAAGCGCGGGAAATGGCTCCCGCTTGCTTTGAGGCTGCAAGGAGGCGAGGGGAAGAGGAGCTGCTTCCTTTGAAAAAACGGGAAATTAAAGGGATATGAAAAATAAGGGATGGCAGCGGGAAACTGCTTGAAATAATGGAGATTCCCGGGGGAAACGGGATACTTGACAGCACTGGCCCTGATATGTAACTGAATATGAAATGTTGTGCAACCCTCTTCACTATACAATGTATGTGCCCAGTTCAGCACCAAGTAAAGGGGGAATTATGTGTCTCTTATACGCTTTGTGAGGACGCGGGTGGTGCTGTCGGTTAAACCACAGAGCCTAGGGCTTGCTGAAATGAAGGTCGGCAGTTTGAATCCCCGTGACGGGGTGAGCTCCCTGCTCCTGCCCGCCTAGCAGTTCGAAAGCACGTCAAAGTACAAGTAGATAAATAGGTACCGCTCTGGCGGGAAGGTAAACGGCGTTTCCATGCACTGCTCTGGTTCGCCAGAAGTGGCTTTGTCATGCTGGCCACATGACCCGGAAGCTGTACGCCGGCTCCCTCAGCCAGTAACGCGAGATGAGCGCCGCAACCCCAGAGTCGGACACGACTGGACCTAATGGTCAGGGGTCCCTTTACCTTTTATATGCTTTGTACGCTTGGTTTGTGTAATTCTCCATTTTAATCATGTGGATGGGCATAGTGTGAAAGTGTGTCCCAGACGTGAAAGCTGTTGGCTTTGTGATGTTGTCATTGTGCGCTACTTTTTAAAGGCAGTGTAAAGATTTAAATGTACTGTCTGGCCTTTGAGATTTCAGCAGGCATTGGCTGCACAACTCCAATATTTTCTTTACAGCCATAAAGGCTAGACTCTTGGGTATTTTTTTTTTCCTTTAAGAAACCTGAAATCTGTACCAGATAACACAGTTGGCACTTTCCCTCCACGGAGTTGTAGGTACATGCAGTAGGCCTACTGTTTATTATGTAGAGAGCAAATAATTGTCAAAGCGGAATCTGTTCAGACACCTTTTGGATAGAGCTACTCCCTATTTTATATTGGTTTGAACTGTTGGACTTTGCCTTCACATGAGGTCTTCCATCCCAAATACTATAACTGTGACTACAGTAGTAGAAATGTAATTTGACTTACAGTTTGTGTGTGTGCAAGAGAAGGAGAGTGAGATTTTGAGTTTATAAATTATACCCTTGCAATATCTCTGTTGGCTTTAGATGCAACAGATTAGGGGAAGCTGCCTGCAAAAGAAGGCAGAAAATGTTGGAGGAGTGCTACAGTTTAGCTGCACACTCTACATGTGGCTCCCCTGGCCTCCCCTTTGCTCAGGTAAAAAAATTAGGTGCACTGCTAAACTTGCTACCACGCAGTGGTCTAGTTAGGCCTTCTCTATCAAAGGTGCACCAATCTTTAGTGCAGCCTGGAGAAAATCAAATTTGATCCTTCTCCTTTTTACATAGATGGAGTGTCACAGTCAGCCAAGATTAGTGTCTGGGAATTCTGGGTTTCCCACTCATGTGACCAGCCGCCTGTTTCTCTCCATGCGCCATAAAGATAATTAGTAATTCTGATGCATGTGTGATGAATACTTAGTCACAAAGGCTTTTTTGCCCTCTGAATGCAAAAACCAAAGCCAGCTATTTGCTGAGTTGTTTCTAATAAATGGGGTGTGAGTACCAATGTGCAGCTCTGACTTGCACCTCCAAGCATGGAACTGAATTACAGTGGTACCTCGTCTAGTGTCCGCCTCGTCGAGCACCCATTCTGTTGAACGTCTGCAGAAAACCCGGAAGTACCGGAACGGGTTAATTCCGGGTTCGCCACTTGCGCATGAGCAGAAGTGCAAACCGCTCCGCACATGTGCGCAGATGCGGCACTTTGTCCAGCGTCCTTTTCAGCCAGCGACCGGGGCTCCAGAATGGATCCCGGTCGCAAAACAAGGTACCACTGAAATTATAGAATGCATAAGCTTTTATGGCCCAACATGATAAATTCCCTATGTATGAAAAAGCTCATTTTACAACTCTGTAGATCTTGAGATTGTTGTCCGGAAGTATCCCTCACAATTTTGATTATTTATGATCCATAGGAGTTGAAGGGAGGTAAAAGACACACACACACAATACAAAAGTGGCAGTACTTCAGGTAATTCCAAATCATGAGAAATTTTGATTTCCCTCCGTAGACTTAACATTTATTATGTGCTCCATTGTTTGAAAATGATCGCTATGTTTTAGTCCACATCTGCTGTAAAATTTGGGGCATGGCCATTGTGAAAAGTGGAGTTATGCTGCCACAGAAATATTAGTTAATGTTCAAAACATTTAAGCTGCCCTAATTCCTGTTTTCTGCAGGTGGATTTTTCTGATCCAGGAAATGCTCCTTGGAACTTTATTTCTCATACCTTTTCTGAGACTCGTCTCTAGACTGAACATACTTTCTAATGCAGGGGTCAGGAAACTTTTTCAGCAGGGGGCCGGTCCACCGTCCCTCAGACCTTGTGGGGGGCCGGGCTATATTTTGAAAAAGAAAAAAATGAACAAATTCCTATGCCCCACAAATAACCCAGAAGATGCACTTTAAATAAAAGCACACATTCTACTCATGTAAAAACACCAGGCAGGCCCCACAAATAACCCAGAGATGCATTTTAAATAAAAGGACACATTCTACTCATGTAAAAACACACTGATTCCCGGACCGTCCGCGGGCCAGATTTAGAAGGCGATTGGGCCGCATCCAGCCCCCGGGCCTTAGTTTGGGGACCCCTGTTCTAATGAATGAATGAATGAATGTGTTTTTTTTTTTTAAAGCAGCAGTTTGAAAAAGGAAACACTGTTAAGACATAGTCTTCCTCTGCATTTTTACCCCTGCAAGTTTTGGGTGCACAAGGTGTGCTTTTAAAGGCCAGCCCCTCACTCTCAGCCTGAACTTCCTCACAGAGCTGTTATGAGGATAACATGAGAAGGTGGAGCTCTGTATTAACACCACCTTGCAGAAAAGGTGGGGTGTTAGTAGCCACTGCTGCTACTATACACTTCCTTGTTGCATCTGTATGTGTCCTGGTTGTAATCTTCTACAGCACTGCACCAGTGCCCCTTTTATATAATTAGGGCAATTGCTTCACTTTCTGATCCCAGCCAACTGGGACCATGCCAGTATGGAGCCAATCATGTGTAGCTGCATATACGAAAGCCACTGAAAGCAAACACAGCTCTTGAAGGGGGAGAGGAATGAATATTGGCCTGTCGCCAACAAAGCAACTGGGCAGAAACATTTGTCTTCGCATGGTGTGCTGGCAGAAAACTGCTCACCAGAACAGCATAGAAAGGCAAGAATACCGATCTGATTACGACCTCCCCTGTAAAAAGAGCAAAAAGTGGACAGTGTCCTGGGAGGGTGGCACTAATTTATGTGAAATCTACACACACCAGTTTTGGCTCATCGGTAATAAGGACAGGTAGGGAAAAGTATAGAATGGGGGGTGGGGAATGTTAACTTGTGCATATAAGCATTATTTTGAAAGCAGATTAATAGGAACTGTACACTTGATTGAAGATAATGATATACCGGTGTAACAACTCGGAAAGGCATAAACTAGTTCTTGTACTGTTGGGTATGGGCAAAAACACTTTGGAGATCTTGCAGGAAAGTGAGAGTTGGGATAAGAAGTTGGGAGAGTTTCTGTTTCTAGAACTGCATTTTATGAAATTAGTAACGGCACCCTTGTTTGCACATCACATTGAAGCATAGTTAGAAACAAACCATGGTTTAACATGAGTGAGCAGCATGGTAGGCAGAACTTATTGCTATGTGCCTTTCCCCACTCCAATTCCCACATTGTTGGTTTGTCATGACTTCGGAACTCAGGTTTATGCCTTGTTTCTCTCCCTTCAAACCAAACCTTGGTTGGAAACCGGTGTGGTTTACTCTCTCCCCTCCCCCTGCAGTCATTTGTGGCAGGAGAAGAATGAACAAGCCCCTCCCCCCCTCCCCATGCACACACTGCTTCTGCCTTGGCTGGTGTAAGCTGGCAGGGTTTTGGAACTGGTGGTTTTGCCTCAAAGGAATTTCCCCCCCTTCTCAACCTCCATAGGATTGCTCTGTAAATATTCCAGTGCAAATACTTTTGGCTATTGGAATCTGAGATCAGCTTTGAGATCTTATGCATTATGTAAAATTAACCCGGCGCACTGTAGTTCTGATTACTTAATTAATATATCAAACATGGTAAATCAGATTCCCAGTTACTTTATGGCATTATAACATTTACCAGTTCATTTACCCATAGAACATAACCACATGTCAAGTAATTAGGGAGAAGACCGTCAGTGCCATTTTTAAGTGAAAACTGCTGTAATAAACTGTCTGTACATTGGGGGGGGGGAATAGTAAATTTCCCTTCAAGATTGAACATGGTGTCGCAAATGGCACAGTTGGGGTGGCTGCCCATATTCTAGTCCAGCTGGTCTATGTCAAAAGGCTTCAACATGAAATCTTACAGATTGTTAGAGTCCCCAGCTTCAGGTTGAGCTGAAAACAGGTTGTCTGCTGAAAACAAAACAGAGTAATAATTTTTTAAAAATCAATTGAAGATCAGATTTTTACAATTCACATGTGACACTAAAAGACATGTGACACTTATCATCAGATAAGGTCAAAAAGAGAGGAGTGGTAATATATGCAAAGGAGAAATACAGCCCAAGACAGCTATTTAAAGATGAAGAAGGGAGATATATCGCAATTGAAATCAAGATACAAGGCGAAAAACTTCTGATTCTGGGACTCTATGCACCAAATGATGGAAAGTCAATTTTTTATAAAAAAATACATGATTTGCTGTTGGACTATATGGATTACAAACTAGTTTGCCTGGGAGATTTTAATGGTGCAGTTTCCACGTTAATGGACAGATCCCAAAGAACCAAATTAACAAATGATGGGAAACTACCTAAGACTTTTTTTGAAATGGTGGACAATTTAAATTTGGAGGATGCTTGGAGATTAAAAAATCCCACCGATACTGAGGCAACTTTCTTTAGTGAATCTCAGCAGTCATGGTCGAGAATAGACTATATTTGGATATCGAATGAATTGGCATCGAAAATACAAAAAGCGGAAATTGGCCCCAAGACTTATTCGGACCATAATCCTGTACAGGTAACTCTTAAAATGGTCTCCAAGGGTTCTTTCAGATGGAGAATGGATGACGCGTTAATGAGAGACTCCAAGCTGGTAGAAAGAGCTGTGAAAAGGATGAAGGAGTATTTTCAAATTAATTGGAATTCGGAGGTAGAAAAAAGAATTGCCTGGGATGCAAGTAAAGCGGTAATGAGAGGATTCCTCATAAGCGAAAAAGCAAAGAAGAAGAAATTACAAAATGCGGAGATGGAAAGATTGTTGAAGCTAATTAAAGTTAAAGAAAAAGAGCTAAGAGGACATCCTAAATCTTTAAGAATTCAAAAGGAAATTAAATACTTGCAATCCCAGTATGCTGAAATTATGAATCAAGATATTGAATGGAAATTGAAAATGATGAAACAAAGATCATTTGAATCTGCAAATAAATGTGGAAAATTACTAGCTTGGCAACTGAAGAAAAGACAAAAGGCAAATGTCATCAGTAATTTAGCAGTAAATGGGAGAATAGTGGAGAACCCGGAGGAAATCAGAAAATGTTTTCAAAAATTTTATAAGCAACTGTACAAGGAGGAGAAGATAAAGGAAGAAGAGATAGATCGATTTCTGCAACAACATAATTTGCAAAAAGTCCCAGAGGATAAATTAATAACTCTCAACCACCCAATATCGACCCAAGAAATTGAGGATGCTATTAAGAACATGCAATTAGGAAAGGCACCAGGACCAGATGGATTAACAGCAAAGTTTTATAAGACTCTTAAAGACTGGCTTTCGCAGCCTTTGAAAGAAGTTTGCAATAAAATACTAGAAGGAGATAGGGCACCAGAGACTTGGAAAGAAGCCTTTATCACACTGATTCCAAAACCAGATATGGATAGATTGCTAATGAAAAATTATCGTCCAATCTCCCTTTTGAATGTGGATTATAAAATTTTCGCTAATGTTATGGCTACAAGACTGAAAAGAGTGCTGAAGGATTATATACATAAAGATCAAGCTGGTTTCCTTCCAGGAAGACAAATAAGTAATAATACAAGAATTATTGTGGACATTTTAGAAAAACTGGAAAGAAACATAAACACAGAGGCAGCACTACTATTTATTGATGCGGAGAAAGCTTTTGACAAGATATCTTGGATGTTTATGAAAAAGAATTTGGAAAAAATGGGAGTTGGAGAAAGATTTCTAAATGGTATTAAAGCCATTTATACAGAACAAAGAGCAAAAATAATAGTAAATGGTGTGATATCGGAGGAAATTGAAGTTGAAAAAGGAACTAGACAAGGGTGCCCTATCTCCCCTTTGTTATTTATCACGGTCCTGGAAGTCCTGTTAAATATGCTACGAAAAGAGAAACAGGTAAAAGGAATTAGGGTGGGAGAGAGAGAATACAAACTACGCGCCTTTGCAGATGATTTGATGTTATCCCTGCAAGAACCGGAAAGCAGTGTCCCCAAAGCCTTGGATTTAATTGAACAATTTGGACGTGTAGCTGGCTTCAAACTAAATAAACAGAAGACCAAAGTTTTAAGCAAAAATATGAGTGCAGAACAGATACAAAGACTACAAGAAGGCACAGGCCTCAATTTTGTTAAATCTGTAAAATATCTGGGTGTCAATCTCACAGCAAAAAACGTGAACTTGTACAAAGATAATTATGAAAAGCTGTGGATAGAGATAAAGAAAGATCTGGAGATATGGACAAGACTGAAATTGTCGTTACTGGGAAGAATAGCGGCGATCAAAATGAATGTTTTACCAAGGATGCTGTTTTTATTCCAAGCCTTACCAATTTTGGATAAAATGGATTGTTTTAAGATATGGCAAAAGGATCTATCGAAATTTATATGGCAGGGCAAAAAGCCGAGAATTAAGTTCAAGGTTTTGACAGACTCTAAAGAGAGAGGAGGCTTTGCCCTGCCGGATTTAAGACTCTATTTTGAAGCAGCAGCCTTTTGCTGGTTGAAAGATTGGTTTAAATTGGACAATGTAGAGGTGCTGGACTTGGAAGGACATGATAATATGTTTGGTTGGCATGCATACCTTTGGTATGACAAAGCTAAAATCCACAGAACTTTTAAGAGTCATATAATTAGGAAATCTTTGTATCAGGTTTGGATTAGGTATAAAGACTTGCTGGAGAGAAAGACTCCTAGATGGTTGTCACCAGTGGAGGCCAAGGCCTATAAGAGACCAAATATGTCTGCAAGTTGGTTACGGTACATAGACATATTGCAGCAAGAAGGGGACTTATTTAAGTTGAAAAGTTATGATCAGGTCAAAGATCAAATCCCTGACTGGCTGCAATATCACCAAGTACATGAAACATTTAAACTAGATAAAAAAATTGGTTTTCAAGTAGAAAAATCAAAACTGGAAACAGAACTGATTGAATCGAACTCTAAAAACCTTTCCAAGATGTACAATTTATTGCTAGAGTGGCATACGAAAGATGAATTGGTTAAGTCAACAATGATAGATTGGGCAAAAGATGTGGGCCATAATATTATGATGGAGGACTGGGAGAGATTGTGGCAGAAGGGTATCAATTTTACTGCATGTACTAGTTTAAGAGAAAATGTTATGAAAATGATATATAGATGGTATCTGACACCAGTTAAGTTAGCTAGAATGAATTCTAAAATGTCGGATGTGTGTTGGAAATGTAAATCGTCGAAAGGTACCTTTTATCATATGTGGTGGTCGTGTTCAGGGGTAAAGGCCTTCTGGGATAAGATTTATAATGAGCTTAAGAAGGTGATGAAAATTACCTTTTGCAAGAAACCAGAGGCATTTCTTTTGAGCATGACCAATGAAGAGATACCCAGTCAGGATAGAGTATTTTTTATGTATGCCACGACAGCAGCTAGAATTTTATTGGCAAGAACTTGGAAGGGTGAAGAGTTACCGACAGTTGAGGAATGGCAGATGAAGTTGATGGAGTATATGGAACTCGCAGACCTGACCGCCAGAATCCGGGACCAGAGGGAGGAGAAGGTGTCGCAAGAGTGGAAGAAATTTAAGGACTATCTTGTTAAATATGCTAAAATTAAATGTTTGAATATTTGTGCAGAAACATATATAAGAATCGGCTTTAGAGGTTTAAGAATAACTATAATAGTCTAGAAGAAATTACAATGTGTTAGATTTATTTGTTTAGGAAAGGTTAAGATATAGATTAGAAGCTAAGAATTATAAGGGTTGTGATGAATTTAAAGAATATTAGGATATTGAATATGAATTAATGGGAAAAGAAATGAAGCTACCTAAAGAGTTTATATGTATGTGAAGACAGAGGAGGGACCAGGGGAAGTCCCCTTAAGAAGTGAAAATAAGATGAGAAACAAAGTTAAGAATTGTAAGGTTTGTATAGGTGTTTTCCTTTTTTCTTTTTTGCATTGTATTGTTATGCTTTATATTGTTTGATTGTGTATTTTGTTGTTATTGTGTTTATGTATGTTTAATGTTGTTTTGTTTTGTTTCATGGTAAAATAATAAAATCTTATTAAAAAAATAAAATAAAAAAAAATAAAAGAAGCTTTAGTTCCTCAGTCCTCTTGTACAACTAGGAGCAGGGACATTGGTAGAGTTAATATTCCTTTCCATAAACCTGCTTTGTTATACAAAAACCAAACATTGTGTTGTAAAATTAATTCTGGCCAGTTACTTAACAAGCCAACTTCAAATCATAGGTTATTGTCAGGGAATTGTCCCCGGCTCAGCGTAGGGTGGTGGAAGGGCTCTTGGGATGTTACAGAGAGCCTCAGCAACACCTGACAAGTAGCACATCCTCATCCAGCGGGAGGAACAGTGATGCCTCTAGTAGGGAAGGGGGGGCAGTCCAGGGAACTGAGAGCCAAGGCTCTGGGGATGTTAGGGAGACCCTACACCCCCTCGCGCAGATGGAGAGGAGGGAGACACACCATTTCCGTCCCCCCAAATGCGTAGAGGGGTCAAACGTAAAGAGGGGAGGCGGGGATATCGCATCCCGAAACTCTTAATGCTGGGGTCAAAACCGGAAAGGGGCACTCCCGGATTCTGCGGACGGATGAGACAGACATGAACTTTTGAGCTCTGCACTGTAAATAGCATGCACAATACTGTAAAACTGTTAGAAGAAATCCCGGAGTTTGCCTAGTTAGTTACTCATGAGCAACTACCCAAGGACCTTACAGTTATGAAGCTAGCTTGTTAAACTAACCAGATTTAAACATACACACACACACACACACACACCAAACAAACAAACAAACAAACAAACAAACAAACTGGAGAACCTGGTTTAACTGTAGTGCTAATCTGGGTATCTTTAAACTCTGCCAAAGGCATCCTTGTAACAATAAAGGAGAGGGGAGGTAGCTCTTTCCTGCTTTTCTTTGCAATGTTAAACCATGGTTTAGCATCATGTGTGAATGCAGCCGTTTAAGCACCCATTTTCGCTTTATCTTAATCAATGTCTGGTCTTAACATAAATATTGCTAGACCCTTCTGATTTGGTATTGAAGCTCATGTTTAGGTCCTTAGAATGATCTCCTTCACTCAGCCAAGAGTAGAAAAAGATGTGTGTGTTCTGCTATGTGGGTGAAATGTTTTAAAAGGAAGGGATGGCAAAATTCTGGGGCGGTGGGGGTTCCTACATAACTGTGGACAACAGTTCATAACTAAGAAAACTTTGAGGCACATGACTTTGATTGTTTTTTTTAATGAAAAGTTGAGAATGTTAATGTACATATAAACTATGGTTTTTAGAACTTGTCTTAGAAGATGGAGTGGTCTTTGCTATTTCACATTCACTGGTAAATACGGACTCTGTTACTAAATATTTGACTTGGCATATTCGCTTTTAATACTGATGGGTATAGTAATACAATGTTCTTACAATGTCACGATTCATTAGATTCTACTTATGTAGCTCTTGGTATGCCCAATCCCTTACGTTCCCTTTCTGTTTAAGTTTTGTGAGGTATTAAAGGAATTAAACAAAAATCTGTCTAATGCAACTTAAGGTGGTCAAAATAAATACTGAAAGTTATTGAGCAAGGATGTGTGGTATATCTAACAGCAACCTTTGGACTCAGTCTCTGTGCATATATTTCATGCTAATTAATTCATAGTCATTAAGTCTAATTCTGGTTTTGCTTGCATAACTCTGGTTGGAATAGTACATAAACCGGAGTGGCAGGCATGTAAATAATGGTAGAAAACAGTCCAAAAGATGTGTTGGAAACTTGAATCTTCCTATGGCCTGGAGAAACTCCTGTAGGTTTTGCATCATAAACTAAGTGTCCTAATTTAGTTTAGGCTTCCTCTTCAAACCCAACCTCACACCCACCCCGCCTCTCTGGTTGAATGTTAAAGATGTGCCATAACTTGTATTTCTGATACTACGTAAAAGCTGTTTCCCCCCAGCAGAATAATGTGATGTTGGCACTTTGGGGTGTGCACGTTGGAATTTATATTTGTTACATAAGGAGAACATATGACTCCCCTCGTAAGTATTTGTTTAAACAATAAAGAAAGCAAATATACTGAAGAGCTGGGAGGGTTCTGCCCAGATAGAATTAAGAGGAAGCCAAGGGTTTTAAACTTTGTTTCCTACATAATAGGTCTACGCTCTCTCTTGAGGATTGAAGTTGGTTTTAATGTAACCAGTGTATACTTGGATAGAATCAAAACAAGTTGTCCCATAATTTGATGGATGACTTTTCTCTTAAAATCACATGGAGCCTATCATGGGTAAATCTGGCTGCTGGAATAATCCTTCTTCATCCGCTTGTGCCCTTCTTTTCTGGACTCTGCAATTCAATAATTGGAATGGGTGGAGAGATACAGCTTTTGGCAGTCATATATGCAATTATACAAGCACACAAGAGTGAAATTGTAGGTCTTGGTAAATAATAATTATGTGTGAGAACAGTGTGCTGGGGAATCAGCATTAACAATGTAGCAAAACCATGGAGGGATATCTCGAAATATTGTGGGGAATAGGTGACGGTAGTAGCTCTGTGTGCGCAGAATCCTAAGAGTTGGAAGCGACCCTGAGGGTGCTCTAGTCCAACCCCCTGCAATGCAGGGATCTCAACTAGATCATACATGAGATGGCCATCCAACCTCTGCTTAAAAACCTCCGAGGAAGGAGAGTCCGCCACATCTTGTGAAAGTGTGTTCAACTGTCGAACAGCTCTTACTGTCAGAAAGTCCTTCCTGTTGTTTAGTCGGAATCTCCTTTCTTGTAACTTGAATCCATCAGTTTGGGTCCTAGCCTCTGGAGCAAGAGAAAACAGGCTTGAGGAGGGCTGTAATATCTCCCCTCAGTCTCCTCTTTACCAACAGGATTTTCTGGGCTGAGTAGACTGCATGCGGATTAGCCCCTTTTACAGAAGAGAGCACAATTTTGCATAGGTTTTGCATTATATGCAAATATATGTCGTCTTTTACAGGGCCCCAAAGATAAACCTCTCACAAGTAATAAGAATGTGGACAGGTGAGGCTTTTCTCAGTTACAGTTCCATACTACAAAAATACTTTAACCCATTCTATTTCTGCCTACCACGTGGCTGTTAAAGCTAGAAGAAGACTGTTCTCCCCAAGTGCCAACTCTAAACAATGCAAAGAACTCAAGTTTCATGAGTTGCAAACCAGGTAGGTTACACAAAGTCAGGGGTAGGGAGCCTTTTGGGCTCCACACGCCAGATCCTTATGAGATCCTAGCCTTGTAGGCCAAACTTGAGGTGTGGGCAGGGCCACCCAACTGGCGTCGCAATGATTGAGTGCTTTGAGGCCTTGTGTGGTGCCTTAAAGTGACTTGTTCATGCAGCTGATCCAGCTGGCTTGGCTCTACCGCCCATCAGCTGATGGTTGGTAATGCTGAAGTCTACTTTCTGCAGGCACTGGCTGCACAAGTGAGTTCCTGCAGGGAACTTGCTAGAACATCCAGTTTAGCTGATGGGTGATAAGCCAAAGCCATACTTTTCAGGCTCCTGATTGTATACTGGCAAGTGTGTCTCCTTCCTGCCCCACACATGATGTATGACATCAGGTTTGAGGCAGGTGGGCGTGGCTTGTGGAAAACAGCCAGAGATTCTGCACCCTTCCTGTATGTCTTTCATCGATTTGATCTTAGGCTGGCAATACCACTTTCAGTGGAAGGTCAGGCACAGTATTTCACATCGTGGTTGGGGCTGAGCAGGTGCGGCGGGAGACCAAAAGGCATTTGATATCTATAGCAAGATTCAGATGCCCATACTTGGGTATATTCATGAGTAAACTGTTAACAAGTAAGCAGTATAATTGAAAAGCATTGTTGTGGTTATTCATCCTCCTCCTGATAACTACAACATTGTTATCTGCACAGGTCAGACAACTGCTCATTCCCCCCCCTTTGTTTTTTGTTAACAAAAGGGATTTGGGTCTTTGACATGAATACCCCTTTTTGTGGAACAACCCACTGCAAGAATGCATCCATTCTCCTCCCCCATTTGCAGCTGCATTTTCCAAAGAAAAAGAAAGGAAGGAAGGAGGAGGGAGGAGGAAGTCCCAATACGCCAAGAGACTTGATGACAACATTGGTCTATACTGCAGGGCTGCCATATACATTTAAGGCCCCACCCCTGGGCTTGCAAAACATTATTAGTATAGCAACACTGAGCTACTTTGCACGAATGATGTAACCCATAATTTATCCACCACAGCCATTTCTCCTCCCTCCCCCCCAAAAATGTATGGTATTATAATGGTGGGTTTTATTTGCATTTTATTTGATTTTATACGTTCAAAGCAGAGTAATTTTGGGGGCAGGAAGCATGAAATTTAAGCCTGTGTTAGAGCAGGAGGTCTTGTCTTTGGTGCTGCCTTTTGCTTTCAGTTGGATGTGCTATTGCCAGGCCATAGCTACACAATGGTCAGTTATTTCTCTGGACAATACTCACCTCTATACCAGGGGAAATTGTGTGTGTGGGGGGGGGAGGAGGAATGGGCACAGCTTCAGAATGAAGCCCCTTTTCCATTGCTTGGAGAAACAGATTCCCAGATCATTTAAAGTTATCCGTAGCATTCATCACTCACAGTTCTTGACATTGCTCATTGGCCAAAAGAAGTTCGTTTTATATGGGTTAAAACCCTTACCAGTATTGGGCCCAGTGCAGCTGCACCCCAGTCAGTAACTGTAGTACAAGGTTCTAGCGGATTATAGAATAGATTGGTGCAGAGTAAAAGAATCCAGAGTTGTTGATCAAGGCGCTCAGTTAACTTCCCAGTTGCCACTTAGTAATCGGGCAAATGGTGCAAATATATCTGAAGAATACACTGCTCCAATGAGGCGAAATGAATGTGAAATCAAATACCTGGTGCTGCTAAGTAAAATCCTGAGTATCTAGTATTATTTGTGTTAAATCATTAAACCCTGAGTTATTAACACCTAAGGGTCTAGCCCAGAGGTTGCCAACTCAGAGCCCCAGATTTTGAACTGTTTTTTTTTTTAAAGCCAGTCTGTAGCCCTCCTAGAAAGAAAGCTATGAAGCAAAATATGCAGGTATCTTCTAAGTGATTTCTGTGAAGTGAGCAAACCTGGCTGCTTCTGCTTGTGAGGTGTGGGTTTTCTTTTCTTTTTTAAACCTAGTGAATGAAATCAGAGCTGCAAATGGTGAGATGTTTGGACACCAAGGCTATAGGAATCCCTGTGGCCCCAAAGAGCTTCTGTTTTCACATCCCTTCTACTGCACTTTTCCTGCCTCATTTCCTAGGCAGAAATTCAACTGGTTAAGCCTTTTCTCATATGAAGATAAAATTATGGGAAAACTTCACTGTGATTGTACTTTTTCTAATTTTGTGTTATGCCATGCCACCCATGGCAGATGTTTTCTGACTGGTGCCCCCAGCACTGCCTCAAAATCCAGAAAGATTGGCGACTCTTGATGTTGCACCTTATGATCCTACACAGCAATTCCATTTTTTAACCAGGGTGATGGTGGATGAAACAACAGTATGTGCTGCGTTTCGTAGGAAGGGTTGACGCTGTTGGTATATTTCACTGGAAGTTCTCCCTTGCGATTGCTTTCAGATATCTCTTTCCTCCTATTTACGCTACTCTTGAAGCTCCTAGCCGAAGAGCAGGCACTTTAAAAGCTTTGGATTGTTTACATCACAATCATAGACATGTATATTTGCACTCTGCTTCCCTTCCTGGGTGCTATTTTTACTGGGTATCTTTTGGAATGTACGAGCAGAAATTCTTTGTCCACTTTGGATGACGGGGTTTAACACGGACCAGCCAGACACTGCCATAAGTACACATGCAATTTAAACAAAAAAAAAAAGTGAGGGCACGAACTGAAAAGTCTCCCTGTAGCCTTCAGTGCATGACTCAAGCAGCTGGCCCAGAGCAGGTGTAGTTAAGTCAGTGCTAAACCACACCTATGTTTTCCAGCTTACCCAATGAAAACCACACATTTGTGCTGTGTCTTTTTGTTCCTGCCTTTCATTTGCTTTTTCTCGTATTAGCTTGCTCGGCAACCAAAGCCAGATTCCAGGTGCATTATTCTATGATCAATCTGTAATCATAGAAACAGAGTTCCTCCTCTAAATTCCTCCGTTGCCAACCATTTCTGGGTGGGTGAATGTCAGTAGCTGTAGTTATTTTTAAATGTGAGAGGTGAGGCTTGTCATGCAAAGCTAAAAAGAGGGCGTTTGTTTGCAGAGCTGACATCAAAGTGTAGATTGCTGCTCACTGGCTGAGTGTTTTTGCTTTTGTACCTGGTTATCTTTAACGTGGTCTGTCAGTCACAGGGATCATTGCTTAACCAGAGGATTCATATGAAATATTGCTAGCATTTATGATCCACAAGATTGGCATTCTGTTTCTCCACATACTGGACTTTGAAACTTCGGCTAAGCAGCTTGCAATCCTTTTCCTTCACATTGCTCAACTAAGCAATTGCTTTCCACTTCTCTTCACAGGATAATATAAATGTGTTTTTGAAAGCTTGTGAAAATCTTGGATTAAAAGAAGCTCAGCTTTTTCATCCTGGTGACCTTCAAGATCTATCTAATCGAGTTACTGTCAAGTAAGTATCCTGTGTTTTTATCAGTTGACTTTTAAGAATATTCAAATGTGACTTCTGCAGTGCTGCTGTTCATGTATATGGGGGATTTTATATAATGTTTCCTTTGTATGTTCAGCGTGGAAGCTGTCGGGCTTCTTTAGATGTTCAAGCGCCTGTAAAAGCTGAGATTTAATTTGCGTCCATTTTTCTGGAGCAACTATCTTGGTACATTTTGTTTTTAAGTATTTGCTGACATTTAAAATGTGCCAAGCTGCTTTACTAATTAATGGCTGCGTTGCTTGAAGATGCAAAGTTGAATGTTCAACAGTTCTTAAATGTGAAAGTAAAAATGGAAACCTTCACTATAAGCTTGTAATTACCAGAAGGGTGCTCTCTCTCTCTCTCTCTCTCTCTCTCTCTCTCTCTCTCTCTGTGTGTGTGTGTGTGTGTGTGTGTGTTTGCTATGCATGCATGTACCCACCTTTGGTCTAGCATTCAGATCTTGAAATCTGCTAACTGGAGAGCTGAACCCAAGGGCATGTGGATATTCTGCTAAAATGTTGTGTGATAAATTACTAACAGAGGTTATATTGTGTAGTGCAGAGTTGGGCAGACTGCAGGCTTGTCATATATCTACTTTGCTTGTTTTTACTAAACAACACCCCACCCCCCAAGATTTAACAACCAGGTGCAAAGGACATAGAGTTAGAATAAAAGAACTGGGTGCTTCTGAGCATATGCGGAGCCTAGGAACTTTTCAGCACCTGAACTGAACTTGTAGTCCTTTCATGGAAAAAAAAACTCCACTCTGTTGCCCCAAGCTTTCTTCTCTTCAGCTACCTACCGGGTAATTCAAGATGAGGAGGAAGCACTTTTTTTTAAATGACATTGTTATACAATTGTTCACAGAAACTCCTGGTGAGCTACTGCAGTTTACCCAGAGATCTACCAGTAGGTCCTGATCTGACAAGCCTTGTTAAAGTGACTAAGATTACCGGTATGTGTTGTGGACTTAGAAGTCCTTGGTTCCATTTTCCTAAGCAGTTCATTGATCAAAGGTTGTGTTAAGCTACTAAATCTTGGCCACAGTGACCCGTATGTAATATCAGGGTGATAACAGTGCCCTGCCATAAAAGCTGATGTATGAATTACTGGAAAACAATATATATGAAGCATCTGAAAGTGTTGAGAGTACCATAAAATAATGACAATAATAAAGAATAATTTCATTATTCCTGAGGGCAGTCTTTCTCACTGTTAGAATATGTTTGAGAAGTCTTAGTGTGTGCAATATCAGAGAGAAACTATTCTCATGAAAAGGAAAGCTAAGTACAGTGTGTTCAGGCTATGTATAATTGCAATTATTATAGTCTGTTTCACGAGATAATATAAATGTTAGGTCTTGAACAAATTATTCATTGCTTTCTACAATCTTGGAACTGCCAGAGCTTGCTTTACTATACGGCCAGGAGTTTCACCGAACAAAGTCCTTAAAACGTTGCCAAGAATTTTGTCGTTAACAAGTGTTACTAAGGTAAATACAGCATACAGGAAGTGTTTCCTGGGCTGTTAACCTGTGCTAGTGGTTACAGGTTGTGGAGAAGTAGGTAGGGCAATAATCAACAAGGCAAGAATGTAAGGATTCAGAGAAACCTTTACCCTTGGTCTTTCAGGCCATTTGAGAAGGGCAATATGCGTGTAAATGCAGTTGCCAAGAATGTTAGTTTAAGAATGGTAAACACTGTTGTGAAATCAGCATTACTAAGCCTGCAGCAACCTGAAAACTCTACGAATCAAAACCAGCACTTCAAATACCCATTTTGTTGATCGGATGATATGTGTAAGAGGTTATCTCCAGGGGGCCAAGCAAAAAAGACCATTGTACAGGTTCCTGTTCTGAAGGTTGGCTCTCTCTGCTGTAAAGGCAAAGCAACGATTCTGCAGACAAACTCCCCGACTCCCCTGGAGGCAGTGAATGGGACTGTTCCCTCCATCAACCTTCCTGGGTCTTAGTGTGCCCCATTCTGAAAAGCATCCTGGCAGTGGTGGAAGAGGTCACATGCATTGCCCCCAGAATGGTGCTTTAAGAAGAGTTCTAGCTGACCTTGCACACTGTGTTTATTCCTCTTTAGCAAAGGGTTTCCCAAACCTCGTGAGTTCATTGGCCCCTTGATATGGATATAAAGTTGTCACTGACACTAACCCAAACGTAAATGAAATTAAGTCAAGAAATATCCTCCATTCCTCACTGGCAATGCAGGTGTACTCTATACATGCCCATGCCCTTGGTTTCTGAGGCTCATGTTGTTGTTCAGTCATTCACTCGTGTCCGACTCTTCGTGACCCCATGGACCAGAGCACGCCAGGCACCCTATCCTCCACTGCCTCCACAGTTTGGCCAAACTCATGCTTCGAGAACACTGTCCAACCATCTCATCCTCTGTCGTCCCCTTCTCCTTGTGCCCTCCATGTTTCCCAACATCAGGGTCTTTTCTAGGGAGTCTTCTCTTCTCATGAGGTGGCCGAGGCTCATAGTTCCCAGTTATTATTTTTTTATCTGTGCCCTGTAAACTGCTTTCCCACCCCAAGTCCCTTTCAGTCTTTATTCACCCCTGCACAGACCCATTGACACTAGGGGGTCAATATCTACCACTTTAGGAAGCCCTGCTCTAACAGGAGCAGACTAGGAAAAGGCACATCCTTCTAACTATGCTGAAAACGCTCTTGTGTTTTCTGTTGTCCCGCATCCCAAAGAGAGATGAGTGCTGTTACCTCAGCTGTGATAGTCTGGCTGGCTAATTTGTCTCTTTCCCCACCTTCTCTCTGTGTGTAGGAAGGAGAGAGAGGGGAACCAAGCTTGGTCTCTGTCATGATACAGACGCTGCCCTTGGGTCCAGAGTCTCTTCCTGCTCCCCCTCCTGGAGCTTTAAGTATGGAGAATAGAAAGGAAACAGCTACCATTGATGCCAGCTTATAGCTTGGCAGTAATGGAAATTCCCCCTCCTTCCTGCTGTGTCATATCTTCTAGGAAGAGAAATGGAGATCTTCAGGAGTTAGGGGGTGGAGGGGAGACTCAGATGAATGGGTTGGGGGTGGATGATTGACTTTCACCTGATTATTTGCAAGGTTTCCCTGGATTCCTTTAAATAAAGTTATAGGAGTTTTCCCTTGTCAAGAAATGTTATGATACCCCTTCCACTACCACACGAGCATTGTATATCTTCATGAATCCTGTGGCCAACATTGTGGCACTTGTCACAGTGGCCTAATGAAACTTAAATAATTCTGTTCATAAATGGTAAAGCTGAGTTCAATTAATAAGCATTTTGGGATTTACTGTTTGTGTACCCTGTTCCTTTTAGGTTTGGCTTCCTAAAAACAAATATATACTGCAGCAAAGCAGCAATAAACTACACTACCTCTATTGTGGGCTACTCAGGGCATTTGTTAAGCCACAGCAATATAGCAGTAATTCAGAAAGTCTACAGTGATTGTTTTCCTGCTGGAAGGTGACATGAGCTCATCTTCAGCTATAGTCACTAGGTAGGATATGTAATAAACTGAAACTGAGATCAGATAGCTTAAAAGGAAACAGTTGTGCAAGATATTCCTTGAAACTGTCAGCATGAACTCCAGTCCAAAATGAGCAACAGGGATATGTGGTAATTGGTAGTGAGATTAATAGGGGAATGGTAGCTCAATTAGAGAACTGCTGTTATCATTTTGGTATCTCATACAGTTATTGGAGTAAAAACTAACAGACATTATGATGAGCTCGACATCAGACCCACAAATGAATATTATTTTCTTCATTAGTTAAGCTGATTTACAATTACTGTACAGCAAACAATGTCTAGTAGCTGCTATCAGATGCAAAAAACAACAACACACTGCAATTAATGATTTGTGCAAAGATTGTTTGCACAACCCAGACTAAGGCAAATAAATATATAATCAGCAGTGGACTCGTCCCAACATAAGACAATTACCTTCAGTTATTGACAGTAAGATCATACCATCATTGAAAGTATCATTACCCAAGGGACACAGCCTACTGAGAAGATTCTTTGTCCCGGTCCTAGAGAAACAAAAGCACTATCACAGCTCCCATTAACTTAATTAGAATTTGCACAGCATCATGGTGTATGTATGAGAAGTCATGTAAGAAAACGACGTGTCTGTTTCTCTTAATCGGAGCTTTCAAGCATGTCTCAAACCTGTATGGTGTTCAGCTTTAAATCGTGATTTAAATACGAAATATACGAAATATCCGTTTTAGAGTAACGCCACATCCAAACCATACCTTTTAAACATTCTCATACACCTCTAACAGTTATGGCTTCCCCCAATTAATCCTATGAACTGTAGTTTGTAAAGGATGCTGAGAGTTTTTAGGAGAGTGTTAGCCAATATCAGTTCACAGTACTTTACACAGTGCACTTTTCATATGTGCATGTAAACATATAAAGGAACATTTGATTTAGGAATTTAAGTTGAATGTTTCTTATGAGACAAACATTGTTTTCTTAAACTGGTGTTTGCAAGTATATTTGTAGCGGGCTGTTCATAAAGGTGTTCAGAACCAGTTATTTTTGGCTTCAAAGAGTCTTCAGTGAAGCAGTGAGTTTCAGTGTAGAGGCTAAAGGCAAGACTCCTTCCTAAATGCTATCTAGGCAGGTAAGTTATGTTTGGAGAATTGGAGGGCAAACAGCTAATGTATATTCTCAACCCCAAGAGGGGAGATTGAGAACTTCTACACCAATTGCTACACCAATATTCCAGCATTAAGATTGAAACTATATAAACACTGAAATTCAGTAAGTATGTGTTTAGTCATTTGGGAGAATGCCTAGATTTTGAACTGCTGAAAATAGTGTGTCATTATTTTATTGGGACATGTTTTCTGCACGGTGGGTGGGGGGGGTTGAGTATGAATCTCTGCTTCTGTAGGAAGTAAATGTGCTTTAAGGTCAGCCGAGAATATTATAGGGTGCAATGTGAAACTCTTGCTAAAAATACTTTCAGTAGCATGGGTAGAGCTAAACAGTACATTTCAGACTCTTTAATTCTTCCTGTGACGCACAGTTTGGAAGTTTCAATGCCTTGTTATGTTTTAAAATTGAGACTTGTATAAATATCGAAACCATAGATTTGGAAACACTGGTATTGTTTAGTTTTGGGAAGAAAACTTGCAGTAGAAATTCTTACATAAATCTGCTTTGTAGAAATTCTCTTTTTTATAGATTGAAAAAATGGATCTATCTATGGACTGTGAAAATGGAAATAGATATTATACCCTTGCTTAGGTATATTTACTTACACACAAGTCTTACTGGATGCAATAGTATTTAATGCCTACAAACATCTGGTTCAGGCACAAGGGTCATTTAACCATGTGCCTTGTTCCCATAGAGACCACCCAGATGCTTATGGGAAATCAGGAGGCAGAACAGCATCTTCCCCTCTTGAGAGTCCCAACAACCAGCATACGGAAGCATATGACCACAAGCTATTGATAACCTCACCTCCCTGAATACGTCTAATCCCTTTCTAAAGCTATCCAAGTTTCTGGCAATCAGTACTTCTTTTATTCAGAGTAGACCCATTAAAATTAATGGACCTAACCAGTGCTTTTTTCCAGGGGGTACTCAAGGGTATTGGAGCGAGATGAGCGCACAACCCCAGAGTCGTCCGCGACTGGACCTAATGGTCAGGGGTACCTTTACCTTTACTCAAGGCTATGCAGTAGTACCAGCCCCCTATTTTGTAGTTATTAAACAGTCTGACACTCACTGTAACAACTTCATGATGAGTACCGGCTTCTATTGATGAGTACGGCACCTATTTTTCTAGGGGAAGAAGCTTACTCATGTTCACTCATTTCAGTGGTTCTGCTCTTGAGTAAAACTGAAGTAAATACCACCCTACAATTCACATATGCAATGTATGAAGCACTTCCAACATTCAGCTTTGTTACATAGCCCTGGGTTTGGATAGTGTGAGAGATACAGGAGAAATCCGAGGTGAGCGAAGGATTGTAATATTCTAGTTTGTGCAGCTTCAGGTGTGCGTAATATCTGAGTTAGGCATTTATGTCCTTCTCGCGTCATGCCGTATAGTTTTGGGCATTTCTTAAATAATATTCTTTCTTATGTAAGTGTGTGTAGGTTTCATGTGTCGCCTTCCCATTAGTTGTATTCTCACATCCCAATCATTATAGGTGTATGAGTTCAGTCCTCCTTGAAATTTCGTAGTACCTTTATCCTCTTGTTTCACCACAGCTTCCTAATGGAAACAGATGTGACCTCAGTTTTGGCAATAGATACATGGAGGCTAGATTCCTTTGGCATTAATGGTGGTCTTTGTTCAGCCTAAACTTCAACAATATCACCAGGTCAGGGAATGCTAACCTTTTTAGAGTCGCCTCCCTAATATCAGCCCCAAGAGTCCAGATAGTATCCACCAGGTTTAGATGCCTGAAAGGCCCCAAACCGGGAACAAATTGTTAGCTTACTTCATCCAGAGTTGTTTGACTGTTTATACTTGAGACGAGCATTCTGGTTTAAATTAAGAAAGATGAACTGGGGATTTAACTTGGGATATCAGAGCCTTAACTTATGCCACAGAATGTGAAGGTTTGGTTAAACAAGAATTTAAATTAAAATGGCCGTGTGTGAATTAGTGAAGGTTAGGCTGAAGTTTTCTTCCTGGTTTCATATAAAAGCAGCATATATTTATAGCACCGCTAAGTTACTGGTCAAAAGATAAGGTGCTATAATAACGCTGGGTGTAATTGCAAACAAGCGATAATACTGTACTTGAACAACCGAAGAACAGCATAAGAAAAACGTTTACAAAGTTAAGTTGAAAAAAGCAATCTGAGTGACTTTCATTTTTTTTTGCTTTCTTCCTATGTATGACAAATTTAATTACAAAACTCTGCTGCATCCGTAACTATAAGAATAATACTGAATCTTATATTTACATAACTACGTATAAATAAAATGAAGTGGAGCGAGATTACTGAAACATAGCGAAACAAAGCTTCTGAATGAATAAATATATCAACAGCTACATAAATCATTCAAACATAGTATCTCCTTTGAATACTTCTATCCCATGACTATTATTTATCCATGTATTAGAGATGTAGCATAACCAGTTGCCTGGTCTGTGGGATCATCAGATTAGCCGTATAAGTCAGTAGCTAAACATAGTGCAATGCTTTTAGAACGTTAAACATTTATGTGCATTGGAAATAACTGATATTTACCTGGGGGGGCATGTGTTTGCCATATGTCTATACAGCTATTATTGCACAGTGGTTCATTGGCACTGAGTGAAACAGAAGTTTAATAGCTCACTTGAAAATCTTTCCTGGAGGCCTGCTCTTTTAGCAAGTATGTATTTTATTTTCCTTAGCAAGGGGGGGGGGACACAAACAATTTTCACCTGGTATAGTTCAGCTCTGTATGCAAGGGGGGGATACAACTCTCCCCCAACTCATGACTATATTAACGATGAACTTTAATATAGGCAGAATATAATAATGAGGGCAGATTGGTGAGTACAGTAAAGTGCTTCACTTCTAAAGTTGCTCTATAACCACAGCTTTTTTTTTCAGAAGGAAAAAATAAGATGGGCCCAAAATAGCATGCGGTTGACACCCCCCCCCCAAAATGATCTGCCCAGAAACATGCTGGAAATTTTGTGTGCAACAGAGAGAGAAAGAGATTGCTTGCCTTTTGATGGTGGCTATTAGTAGATATTTTTTGTGGGACGCAGGTGGCACTGTGGTCTAAACCGCAGAGTCTAGGGCTTGCCGATCAGAAGGTCGGCAGTTCGAATCCCCGCGACGGGGTGAGCTCCCATTGCTCGGTCCCTGCTCCTGCCCAACCTAGCAGTTCGAAAGCACATCAAAGTGCAAGTAGATAAATAGGTACCGCTCTGGCGGGAAGGTAAACGGTGTTTCTGTGCGCTGCTCTGGTTCGCTAGAAGCAGCTTAGTCATGCTGGCCACATGACCCGGAAAAACTGTCTGCGGACAAACAGCTCCCTTGGCCAGTAAAGCAAGATGAGTGCCGCAACCCCAGAGTCGTTCGCAACTGGACTTAGCTGTCAGGGGACCCTTACCTTTACCTTTATTAGTAGATATTTAGTAAGCGGTCTCTGAAGTGGGAGGAGGAAAATAAGATGAACACAATCCCACTTTGAACGTACAAAAGCAAGTGCCGTGGTTAGGACAGACTTACCGTATTTTTCGGTCCATAAGGCGCTCCGGACCACAAGACGCACTTGTTTTTTAAAGGGGAAAAACCAGGGAAAAATATTTTCCTGGTTTTCCTCCTCTAAAAAACACGGAGGTGTTGGTGGATCGTGCTAGCAGCTCCGTTAACGGAGCTGCTGGCACGATCCACCAACATCCCCTTCGCTTCCTGCCGCCTCCCCCCATCCCCCGTCGCATTCGGCGGGACGTGGGGGGAGGCGGCGGAGGTGTTGGTGGATCGTGCTAGCAGCTCCGTGAACGGAGCTGCTGGCACGATCCACCAACATCCCCTTCGCTTCCTGCCGCCTCCCCCCATCCCCCGTCGCATTCGGCGGGACGTGGGGGGAGGCGGCGGAGGTGTTGGTGGATCGTGCTAGCAGCTCCGTGAACGGAGCTGCTGGCACGATCCACCAACATCCCCTTCGCTTCCTGCCGCCTCCCCCCATCCCCCGTCGCATTCGGCGGGACGTGGGGGGAGGCGGCGGAGGTGTTGGTGGATCGTGCTAGCAGCTCCGTGAACGGAGCTGCTGGCACGATCCACCAACATCCCCTTCGCTTCCGCCGCCTCCCCCCATCCCCCGTCGCGTTCGGCGGGACGTGGGGGGAGGCAGCGGAGGTGTTGGTGGATCGTGCTAGCAGCTCCGTGAACGGAGCTGCTGGCACGATCCACCAACATCCCCTTCGCTTCCCTGCCGCCTCCCCCCATCCCCCGTCGCGTTCGGCGGGACGTGGGGGGAGGCGGCGGAGGTGTTGGTGGATCGTGCTAGCAGCTCCGTGAACGGAGCTGCTGGCACGATCCACCAACATCCCCTTCGCTTCCTGCCGCCTCCCCCCATCCCCCGTCGCATTCGGCGGGACGTGGGGGGAGGCGGCGGAGGTGTTGGTGGATCGTGCTAGCAGCTCCGTGAACGGAGCTGCTGGCACGATCCACCAACATCCCCTTCGCTTCCTGCCGCCTCCCCCCATCCCCCGTCGCATTCGGCGGGACGTGGGGGGAGGCGGCGGAGGTGTTGGTGGATCGTGCTAGCAGCTCCGTGAACGGAGCTGCTGGCACGATCCACCAACATCCCCTTCGCTTCCCGCCGCCTCCCCCCATCCCCCGTCACGTTCGGCGGGAGGTCGGGGGAAGCAGCGGAGATGTTGCTGGATCGTGCTAGCAGCTCCGCTCGCCGAAAGAAGCTTCTTTCGGTGAACGGAGGTGCTGGCATGATCCAGCAACATCGCTGCTGCCTCCCCCCACCTCCCGCCGAACGCGGCAGGGGATGTGGGGAAGCAGTGGGAGCGAAGCCTTCGCTCCATAAGGCGCACAGCGATTTTCCCTTCCATTTTAGGAGGGAAAAAGTGCGTCTTATGGAGCGTAAAATACGGTACTTATGTCGACCTGAAAAGAAGTGGGTTGGTTATAGGCTCATAGAATCATAGAATTGTAGAGCTGGAAGGGATCCCAAGGATCATGTAGTCCAACCCTCTGCAATGCAGGAATCTCAGCTAGATCCTACATGACAGATGGCCATCCAACCTCTGCTTAAAAACTTTCAAGGAAGGAGAGTCCAGCACCTCTAGTGGAAGTGTGTTCCACTGTCGAACGGCTCTTACTGTCAGAAAGTTTTTCCTGATGTTTACTTGGAATCTCTTTTCTTGTAACTTGAATCCAATGGTTCGGGTACTACCCTCCAGGACAGGAGCTTGCTCCATCTTTCATGTGACAGCCCTTTGGATATTTGAAGATCATTTATGTTCCCCTGAAAATAAGAGTGTTATGTATTGAAGTTCTCACCCTAGGCCACTAGGGGTGTTGTGTATATAGTTTCACTCTGCCTACCGTGGCTGCAGTTCTCACTCAGGTCCGCACATGCAAATGAAGGATTGAGGGTGCCGCTCACGGATTGGGTAGCTAGAGAGAGAGTTGCTACTGTTGCATGTTACTGAGTACTATATAAGCAGGCTGGCTCAGCCCTTCAGTTCAGTTCTGTTCCAGCCTGAGAATAAAGAGAGCTGCTTGGAGAATCACTGTGTTGTCTGCCGACTATTTAATAAAAAGCGTTGGTTATAGGCTTCCTTGAAAAGTAGTGGGATAACAACCTACCCTATTTCGATCACTGATAGTAGCAATTCAGAATTTTTCTCTTGCTGACTCCAAATACTAGAAGTTTTCTATTTCTGGAATGGTTTTGTATTTGTGCATGATGTGTTTTACATTGTGGTAAGAGGCTTGTCTGTGGTATGTTGGTAGCCACAATTCTAATAATAATTTCAGCCTTTACATTGTATAATTATGAACTCTGAATGGAACACTCTCCATGAATCTTGCTTTCAAAAGTCTTATCCTTCGTTACAGTACGTGGCGGCTGCTGCTGAGTCATTTTTATACATGCCCTTTGCCTCATTTCCTCCCCAAGGTTGTATCCTCACATGGAGTTTTTGAGGCCTAT
Organism: Lacerta viridis; assembly: GCA_900245905.1. Taxonomy (NCBI): domain Eukaryota; kingdom Metazoa; phylum Chordata; class Lepidosauria; order Squamata; family Lacertidae; genus Lacerta; species Lacerta viridis. The sequence continues at coordinate 206,375 of OFHU01004304.1, read as the reverse complement.
TTGTGAAATTCTTATGGATGACTCACTGGGTAATATCAGTTTCACACAATCTGAATAAGTTGAAAACTATGCAGGCAAAGGTATCGTCGGTGTTCCACCACATGGTTGGCATTCCTTAGAATAATTTGAATGGCCCTATTTGCATACAGTATGCCGTCGGTCTTGGTACTCGAGTCTCATTGGGTGAAATGTTGAGATGCCCCTATGAATGAGGAAGGATCTACAGGTGAAACTCGAAAAATTAGACTATCAGGGAAAAGTCCATTTATGTAAGCAATTGGAGTTTAATATATGAGATAGACTCATGACATGCAAAGCGAGATATGTCAAGCCTTTGTTTGTTATAATTGTGATGATTATGGCGTGCAGCTGATGAAAACCCCAAAGTTGAAATTGTTAATTTGGGGTTCTCATCAGCTGTACGCCATAATCATCACAATTATAACAAATAAAGGCTTGACATATCTCGCTTTGCATGTCATGAGTCTATCTCATATATTAGTTTCACCTTTTAAGTTGAATTACTGAAAGAAACGAACCTTTCCACGATATTCTAATTTTTCGAGTTTCACCTGTATATAAGGAGAGCAAAATATTGTCTACTTCCCAAAAAATAAAATAAAAGGTGGCCTTATATTCTGTTTCTAATACTAGCTGGAATAGCCTACATAGTATATAGGATACTTATTGGAAGTCTCTTAAAGCCGGGCAGGCGTGCTCCCAGAAATATTGTAAATACATGAATTAAAGGTGTTGTGTTTGGTGGTCAGACCAGAAACTCTCATCTCTAGAATCAATCAATGACCTGATTCAGAAATAAAGAAAAAATCATGGGGTTGTGTCCAGATGGTTTTTTTTAAACAACAAACAAAAATGAACAAAAAGCAGAGGAACAAACTTTTGGCCTACCTATACAAAGAAAGCAGGCAATTCTGTGGATTTTTATTCTAGAAGCTATTTGAGAGGTGGTAGAGTGTGGGGTGGTTTGTTTTTGTTTTTTGGTCTGGAAAGGGGCACTATATTAAACCAAGCCACTGCCTAATTCTGTCAGCTTCATGTTGTGAAATTCAACATCATTTAACTTAAAGGGGGTGCGGTTGGAGGCAGCGGAAGTTAAGCTTTCATTACAATGACTCTGAGAGTCCTTTCAGTGCCTAAAGAAGAGAAACAGAGGAAGAGGAAGGGTGGCAGGAAAGCCTATGAATCGTGGCTGCTTCTAAGGAACTTTCCCATTCTCTATTTTAAGGAAAAAGGAAAAAGGGAGAAACATTTTACTTTGCCGGGGCAAAAGAACAGCTTCTTATCAGCTGCCAATGGTGCTATGCTAGTTAAACGTGCTATGAGAGGGAAGCTGCAATCCCTTCAAATACACTGGTTGTCATTACCCCAAGGAAGTAGTTGTCCTAGTGCAAAAGCACAACTCTGCCCACTGCTAGAAGGATCCATGTTTGCAGCAAAACTCAAACTTTCAGGGCTCTTCCAGGTGACCTGTTTATCCAGTGTTCATTCTTATTTATTTGCGCAAGGCTAGCATGGTGGTTAGACTCTGCCCGGTCTTTACTGATTTGTTTACAGGGTGGTTTTGTGATGATGAGCATTCATTCTGTGTTGCTTGTGCGGTGCTTATCCCACACACAATCATTGCATTTCCCCATCCCTTTGTAAACCACCAAAAACCATGTTGACATCAGTGATTTCTGGAACCTAGCTGTGACTTCTGGAACCTGGAAGTGGCCATATTTCAGAGCAGCAGGGAAGCTTTGTCGCAGGAACACGAGAAAAGAGTGAACAGGAAGGCTCTGTGATTCATCAGTACAGCCACTGCAGCTCTGCTGAGTGGGCAGACATCTAGGTTTCTCTTCTTGGATTGAAACCATCTGGCAACCACAGTTTTTCAGCGTAAGAAGAAAGAGCAGTCTGCCAGAATCTGGCCTTGAGGCATCAAACAGGAATCCAGCTGGGATGCGTTTTACTCTGGTGGTGAGCTGGAGGGGGGGGGGAGATAGCAGCAAGCAGTGGGCCAGTGGGCAGGCAAAGCGCTGCCACTTCTTCAGTATGCTGCCTGAAGCAAGGAGCTCATCTTCCCTCATGGTAGGGTCAGTGACATGAAAAGTTAGTGTGTGGTGACTGACGAGTAATGTGTTTCTCTCTCTGAAAATTATAACACAGTGATCAACATGCATATGTGAGTTGGATCTAGGACTATGTTGTTGTTGTTGTTGTTCAGTCGTTCAGTCGTGTCCGACTCTTCGTGACCCCATGGACCAGAGCACGCCAGGCACGCCTATCCTTCACTGCCTCCCGCAGTTTGGCCAAACTCATGTTAGTAGCTTCGAGAACACTGTCCAACCATCTCATCCTCTGTCGTCCCCTTCTCCTTGTGCCCTCCATCTTTCCCAACATCAGGGTCTTTTCCAGGGAGTCTTCTCTTCTCATGAGGTGGCCAAAGTACTGGAGCCTCAACTTCAGGATCTGTCCTTCTAGTGAGCACTCAGGGCCTGATTTCCTTGAGAATGGATAGGTTTGATCTTCTTGCAGTCCTTGGGACTCTCAAGAGTCTCCTCCAGCATCATAATTCAAAAATCTAGGACTATAGAGACTCTGAATTAGAGACTTATTGGCATCTGTCTGTCTCTGGAGACAATGGAAGAGTGTGTCTTCAGGGGTATAGTCAAACTGTTAGACAGTTAATGCATGTGCTTTTGAGACCAGTACAGGAGAGACATGTTTTATTGCAGGTGGTGTGCTGATGAAGGTGTCTGGTGTTTCTGCTTCAGGTGCACCATAGTGTTAGAGACTGCTTTGTCATATATAGAGACTGTTGACATTTACAAGGGCACAATGGCTGAGTACTTTGGGGTGTATTCTTAATTTCTATTTAGTCATACATTAAATTGGGTGCATAACATGTGGCTATATGTTACTGCTCCTCCTTCCTCGTCTCTGGGTTTTTAGAAACTTGTCAAACTAGTCTCAAGTTAGTTTGGGTCATCCATACTGAGCCAAGAATGGTTCCATGTCTACGTGTGTTTTGCCCAGCAATACCAGTCAAAATTGCCCCATCTACAAAACTTCTAGGAGGCATTTCCTTATTTTTTTTTTAAAAAAAGAATCCAAGGCTATACAAAATTCAAGGGGTTTCATCCTGTTAAGAGACTTGATCAGATGCCATGCAAGGGATTGCATTAAACTGTCCATATGCCATCCCAGTGTTGAAATATTTGCCTGTCTCTGCCAGGAGCAGGAATGTCTTATGACTTTGACAAGCTTGAATTAGATTTTATTCACAACATTTAGAGATAATTAGATTTGATAGTCTGAATCCTATGCCCCCTATTATGAAATAGTATACAGTAGTCAGTTTCATTGTAATATAGCAATCAGTCATAAATGTTAACTGTAAACAGTTGGAAGGCAACAACTTTGCATGTTCTGAAACAGTCTGAGTTTCACGTTGGATGGCAAAACACTTGAACTTTGTTTCCTGCTGAAACGCACACAGATAAATACCTCGCCAGACTTCTCAAGCACATCTTCATTGTTTTTGTTGATTTCTAAAATATGCCTTTGATTCTGACCCTCGGCAGCATTTGTGAAATTACAGTTTTGAGTTTTGACGTATGGGTAACAGTATGAGTTTTAACTCTGGGACATCTTTATAAATTCGCATGACCGCTAACACCATGGTGGTGATAAACAAGCATGTTTAGTTGCTCTCCCTTTTAGTTTCTTTTTAAAATAAATAGTAGAGGGTGTTTTTTTTAAATAATAATTAAAAAAATTATGGTTGTTGCTTCCCAGTTAAAGTGGGCAATAAAAAGATTTCCAGCCTCCTTTGATACTCTGATTTCCTGTACTAGGGAGCAGGGCCGTAGCTAGGGGTGGTGAGGTGGGGCCCTGCCAGGGGTGTAGGCAGGGTGTGTGTGTGTGTGTGTGACAAAATTGGCTAAAAATATGTCCATAAATATATATTTTTTATTATTGCCTCATAAGAAAAGGTTTTAAACAGAGGGTGAATTGAATGGGTGGAGGGGGGGTTGAGAGGCGGAAAGAAGAGCTAATTTGTCCATGGCTAGGAGGCGCAATCTGGATGGTTCTTTTTTTTTTTCCACAAGAATTTATTGGTTTTCCACATCAAAACAAATACAAATACAATAGAAAAAACAACAACAACAACAACAAATACAACAAGAAAAACAGAAATAAAAGAAAATACATACCTACACTGGAACACCAACACTCCATACATTTAATTAAATTCTTATTTCAAATCTAATTAAGGGGACTTCCCCCGTTCTCTCCTCTGCTTCCAATTCTAATTTACTTTAATAACTTTCTATCTATTTCAACAATTCATTCCTAAATTCATAATCTTCATCTCTGAAATTTAAGTCGATTAACATCAAAGTATCAAAATATAACTTCTTAATACAAATCTTAACTTCTTATAGCCTTATCTATCTCTTATTCCACTAAAACTGCTGCTGGTATTTCTAATTCAAACCTTATATAATATTAAACTATCCTTCTTTAAAAACAGTCCAAGTATCTCTTCTCTAATCCAAATCAAAAATTTTAACACTCTGACTTCGGGGTACCATGATAAGCCATCCTGATTACACATCTATAATTTTTTCACCCTACCCCTCTTCTTGCCATTTTGGTTCTGCCAGGGCCCCAAGATCACCTAACTATGGCTCTGCAAAACAAGATTTGGCAGATCCAAACATTCTTAGAAATAGACCCGGGGTGGGAACACTTTGAAATGCATTTTCTTCATCTCATGTACCCCAGTTTTGTTTTCCAGAGTTCAGGTTAATGGTCTTAAGTACAAACAAGTACCATATTAACTGACAGAATGCTTAATGGATTGTTGTGCTCCAGTTGTATAAAAGGAAGAAATCTGGTTCATTCTGTCATAGAACTGTGTCAAGCCAGGATTCTTAAAATGATCAAAATTCAGGTATGTGTAGAAGGACAGCCCAAGACATTTTGTTGCCTAAGGCAGAGTAACAAATGATGTGTATTCATACCCCATCAAGGTACATAGCATCTAAGGCCAGCCACGTTATTTTGGCACGTGAAGCAGAAAATCCCAGAATAACCTAGCCATAAAAATACAGTATCTGGGTGTCCCTTCATGACACCCAAAATCAGTTGCCTAATATTGGAATAGAAACCGCATGCATTATCCCACTTATTTTAGCTATGTAACACGAATAAGCGCAAATAGCATTTTGAAACCTCACATCAGAAGGAATGAATCTCTTCCCAACAAAGTTAAGTACGCATAAAATTAGATGCACCCACTAATGAAATAGTTATCTGTTCCTGTCATCTTGAGTAGCTTTAACCAGTCTTTGTTCTATCCACTCTTTGAATTTCAATCTGCTTTTTTGGCATTTAGGAAAAATAGTCAAGTTCTCCTGACTTACAGGCCATAATTTGTAATGTCTAGTTCTCCTCCTCCTTTCTCTACCCTATTGGATAAAATGGATGGTTTGAACATAACATTTTCTCCTTATTTTTCTGTTTGTTTTTAAATCAGTGATACCTCTGTTACCTTTCTTACAAACTGAGAACATTCAAGTTGAACAATGTCTAAGTTTATACTTTTTGTAATCTTAGAATGCTTTTGTATTATTTAAGCATGCAATTTATTAATACTTTTGTATGTGGTCTTGCTGCACGTAATAACACAAACTTCATTGCAGTTACCTAACATACAAAATCAATTCCCTTTTTTTTTTTTTAGACTCCAGCTTTTGGAGAGAGAAACGATTTATACATGTTAGAAATAAGAAACATGCTAGGCTGCATGCTGTTGCACAATCTTTATTTATTGCCTTTTTCATTCCTTGTGTAATCTACGGTAGTTAAACAACTTGCTATGTTAACTGGTAGGAAGTGAGAATTATTCCATAGTTTCAGGGTGTGGGGTTTCATTTGTTCCTCATGTATGTGGGGTAATGGGAAGATGCTGATCAAATTGCAACACTCTTAACTAGCTAAAACAAGCAGGAAGCCAAAAGTCCAATATAAAAAAAATCAACTACCAACCTAGTATTGACATATTTAAAATACGAAAATGCAGCTTTGGCAGGAAGGCTGTGCTGCGAGCCAAAGCCTGCATGTTTATTTTTAAAAAGTTGTACCCCACTTTTCACCATAGGGGACCCAAAGTGGCTGTTCTCTCTATATTGCAACTAAAATCCAGTAAATGACTAACATAACTGGATTTTTCTATGTAAAGCTGCCAAAAATGTGTTGATTGCTGCTTCTTCAAGATTTTGAAGGCAACCCTTATTTCGGAGGGGGTGAAACACTGTACATACAAACTTGTTTTTCCCAAAGTCTGTGCTTCAGCGGACGACGAGTTCTGAATGTTTTCAGAATGTCGGGCAGGTATTTTTGCCTGTCTGACCAGTGGAGAACAATAGAACATCACGAGCAACGAGACCTGAAAAAAGCATCTTGAACGTTGATAGGCTAGTTTTAGTGTCAAACTTTATCTCTGGCCTGAGCCAAAGACTTGGCTTGCTACTGTTTCCTGTCAAAGGCCTTGCTTATCTTGTCTGCACCCTGACTCTTCTTTTTTTTCATGCTATCTAGATTTCAGCCCCACTGACTTCATAGGTGACATGTATCTCGCTAGACAAGAGTACAAAATGTCTTGTATAAATCTGCCAGTTGGCACAGTGTTCTAGACGTATTCTTAGTGCTCTAAAAGCCTAGGATCTGAATTCCCATACTATTTAAACTCATTGACACAAATTCCCTAATTTGTCTAGCAGTTGCAGACATGTTAAATTGTTGAGAGCCAGTGTGGTGTTAGACTAGGAGCTGGGAGACCAGGGTTCAAAAACCCACATGACCATAGCATTCCCCGAGTGACCTTGTCCCGGTCAGTGCCTGTCAGCCTAATCTGCCTCACAGGGTTGATGTGGGGGATTAAATGAGGAAAGGGAGAACTACATATTCCACCTTGAGCTCCTTGGAGGAAAAGGTGGGATAAAAATGCAATTAACCACCACCATCCATGCTGGTATGTTCAAATGACAGTAGGTTTTCCCAGATACCATGGGAAAATACCCCAGATACTGGTTGTGAGAACTGGCCCTTGCCCTGTAGATTTCTGTCGTTATGTGAATTGAGTACGGCGTCTTGCTCAGGGTTTTTTTTAACAACCGCCTGACCTCTATAAGAGCAGCCTAGCATAGCTGCTGTAAGTGCATACCTCTACCTTCTACCAATAACAACTGTTCTGTTCCAGCAGCAAGTGAGAGTATAACAAATCTAATACAGTAGTTCCAATACGGTTAGCCAAGGACAAGGAAGGTATCCAGGCAGCAAATGTGTCTCTCTGTGTAGGAGGATGAAATCCATCAGGCTAGTACAACATACTTAGCCTGTCTGGAAAGGAAAATAACTATAAACTATTGTACGTGAAGTATTTTCTACTGATAAGCCATTTGATTCTCAGGTTGCTTTTTCCAACAGCTGTTAAGGTGGAGGGGTTGTTGTTGTTGTTGTTTTTTTGCGGGGACAAGACGGGTTGTGTTTTTGTTTGTTTGATGCAGGAAAGAAACAAACCCTGTTGTGATTTGACACTGCCTTGGTTTATTGTCCGGGGGTGAAAGGGCTACATCAAAACGATTCTGAAAATAAACATCGTTCCATGCATATTCACAATGCATGGAAACAGGGGCGGGAAATGGGCTTGGCGGGTAAACTCTAGGAGGCTCAGCAAGAAGCCGTGGGTCTTTTCCACTGTTAGGCACAGTTCCCTGGGTTTTAAATATAAATTTGTTTCTTCTTCTTCTGCCCTTGGCGGTGCATTGATGTGTAATACTGTATCCTTAGTTGAAGTTTAGGGATTGTGCTGGTCCTGTGGTCATAACCGTGGTCATTAGCTCAAGTGAGTCTTCACTATTCAGAAGTAAATGTATGCAGACATGATAACACCCCACCCATCTCCCATGTATGCAGTTGTGAGGTCCTTATGAGGAAGGTTGGGGTGCAAACATGCTAAATAAATAACAATTACTTCTAGGAAAGTTTCAGTGGGGTATATGTTTCTAACTTGACCCATTCCAAAGGCTGAGAGTCAGATTAGGCTCAGGGTGAATAATGAATTAAAATAATAATAATGAATAATAATAATAATAATTTATTTGTACCCCGCCCATCTGGCTGGATTTCCCCAGCCACTCTGGGCGGCTTCCAACAAAAATCAGATACAAAAATATCACACATTAAAAACTTCCCTAAAAAGGGCTGCCTTCAGGTATTTTCTGAATGTCAGGTAGTTGTTTATCTCCTTGACCTGTGATGGGAGGGCGTTCCACAGGGCAGGCGCCACTACCGAGAAGGCCCTCTGCCTGGTTCCCTGTAGCTTTGCTTCTCGCAGTGAGGGAACCGACAGAAGGCCCTTGGCGCTGGATCTCAGTGTCCGGGCTGAATGATGGGGGTGGAGACGCTCCTTCAGGTATACAGGACCGAGGCCGTTTAGGGCTTTAAAGGTCAGCACCAACACTTTGAATTGTGCTCGGAAACGTACTGGGAGCCAATGTAGATCTCTCAGGACCGGTGTTATGTGGTCCCGGCGGCCACTCCCAGTCACCAGTCTAGCTGCCGCATTCTGGATTAATTGCAGTTTCCGGGTCACCTTCAAAGGTAGCCCCACATAGAGCGCATTGCAGTAGTCCAAGCAGGAGATAACTAGAGCATGTACCACTCTGGCAAGACAGTCTGCGGGCAGGTAGGGTCTCAGCCTGCGTACCAGATGGAGCTGGTAGACAGCCGCCCTGGACACAGAATTGACCTGCGCCTCCATGGACAGCTGTGAGTCCAAAATGACTCCCAGGCTGCGCACCTGGTCCTTCAGGGGCACAGTTACCCATTCAGGACCAGGGAGTCCCCCACACCCACCCACACCCTGTCCCCCAAAAACAGTACTTCTGTCTTGTCAGGATTCAACCTCAATCTGTTAGCCGCCATCCATCCTCCAAAAGCGTAACATGCTGAATTTAAAATTAATAGATAAATTTGTTGCACATGTTAACATCTCCATTCCATCCAGTGAGCTTTAACTAGCCAGCAAGCTCGAACTTGTGAACTCCTTCAAGGTTTTCCCAGACTTCGGACTTCCGGCGGCAACGCCATTGCGGGTGGTCGTGGGCTGCTTCGGCTGCGAAGCGCCCAGTCCATCCCGGGGGTTGGAGCCCCGCTACCGCAAAGCGGGGCTCCGGTGGGGTGCGGGAAGAGCGTCCCGCACCCTGGGCTCCCCGGCTGTGCCCGTTGTGGCTCCGAACCCTTCCCTCGCTCCCCCTGTAAAGGGGGAGTGGGGGTGAAGGGACGACGGAGCCGGGCTATAGGGGACATGCCCCAACCGGGATGTAAATGCGGCGACAAATCCCGTGATGAGCGTCTAAGTTCTACCTGTCTTTAACGATCTGAAAGAACCCGGTGGTTGTGAGTATTTGATTGACTTTTATATTTTTGCAACGATCCGGGGAAAGAGGAAAGGGAGCCTGCCTCTTTCCCTTCGGGAGAAAGAAAGAAAATAACCAGTTTAAGTGACTGCTGCTACAATAATGGATACAAAGTGTTTGAAATTTGAAGACTGAGACTGCTGAGATTTCCCTTTGGGGATTAAGTGGGCAGAAAATATCTCCGTTTAAAGTTTTGGTCTTTACGCTCTGGCTTCAGAAAAATGGCGATGGAAAATTTGGACTGACGTGGGAAACAATTGAAACAAAGGAAGGAAGAGACAGGAACTGAAATTTGACACTCACCCCTTCCCCCAACATGCTGGACTTTGTGTTTCAACTTGTTTTGAACTCTGGACTAACGGAAGAAGAAAAGGTTTACTGTCTTGAGGCTGGAACTGCTGAATCGGAAACTGAAAGTCTTGAGTGGGATAATAAATAAAAAAAATCCATTTTCCACAGAGGAGGCTTTCCAAAAGATCTATACAATGGAAGAAAACCTGTGCAAAGAGCTAGAAGGGTTGTTTGAAGGATGGATTGAGACGACTGGGCGACTCCGGAAAAAAGATCCGTTCTTTGGGGGTGGCAGTCCCGGAACGGTAAAATTTGCAATATCCAGACCCCGAGGTGTGAGCTCGGGGGCAAGGGACAAAGAATTAAGATATCTACAAGAAGAAGAAGAATGGTACAAAGAAGCGGAGGAGCCGAGAAAAGAGGAGTGGACCCTGAAGCTCGATGCAAGGTTTGCTGTGAACTCTGCCTGGATCTGTGGACATTTGGGAAAAGAAGATGATTGGAAGATTGGTCCCGGCGAAAGACAGAGAAAGTTAATGGACAGAGGGGGTGTGGGATGAAATATTAAAGGTAATACTTAAATGGTCTGTTATGGTACCTGAAATCGGAGGGTAAAGGTTGTTAGTTGTAAGTTTATTCTGAATAAGTAAGGAGATATTGGATTTTATGTTAATAGCAGCATGATAAAAAATAGAAGAAATAAGTTTAGATTGTTTGAGAATATTTTGTTAAGATTTATGATAGAACAAGATGATTAAGACACTATTTTTAATTTTTAATGGAAGTTAAACTTTTTAGAGAGAAGTTGTTAAAAAAGTAGATTATGGATTTAGAACAAGATGATTAAGATATTATTTTTAATTTTTAATTGAAGTTAAACTTTTTAGAGAGAAGTTGTTAAAAAAGTAGATTATGGATTTAAAACCGAAGGTGAAAAGGCAGGGGAAGTCAACTGTCAAGATTTGGAAATAGAAATTTTTCTGTATGTATACAAACAAGAAGAAGAATCCTGGCAATATATGTATTTGTTTTGTATTTGTAGGTGTGGGTTTGGGTTTGTGTTTTGTGATGAAAATGCTAATAAATTCTTCATTAAAAAAAAAGGTTTTCCCAGACTTCTTCATTTCCGATGCTCTTATGCAGAGATGGGCAGAGGCCCATGCTGTCAAGTTCCTAAAGTTAAAATAAAATATTAGCCAAAAGTGCTTGTGTGGTGAGACTGGGCTTCTCTGTTCCATCTTTCCTGGCCTAGCATATTTTCCAAGAGGCTGCCTTGGGGCCCCCAACAGATTGATGCTTAAGCACTTCCACATCTCTGCTAACTTACTGGCCATGTATTCAGAGATCAATTTGAGAGTCAGCTGTTGGCGGGGGAAGGAATGTGCAGCTGTCCAAGGGTGGGGACAGTGTAGGCAGGCAGATGAACTTCAAAAGCTGTTTGGACTGCATTGCAGAAACACTGGTGGGTGGGTGGGTGAAGATACCTTAGTTGCAGGGAGGCAACTGGAGGATGGTACTTGAAACAGTCGACCTCTGGTCTTAGATGTTTCCTAGCATATCTCCTAGGTGAGCATAAAGATCTTAAAAGTCACCCAGGACACTGCAAATAGAAGAGGAGCCCCTGCTCCCAGACAGGCAGACAAAGTGATGTCACTCAGGTAGTAAATAAGAATGTGTTCAATGGCACCTTGAGACTAACTTCCTGGATCCTTTTTTAGTTGTAAAACATACAAAGCTTTGCATTTCAGCAGAATCTGAATTTAAGTAGGTAAAGGAAGGCAGAAACTGATAGCTAGAAACAAAGTTTTTAAAGGGAGTCATATAGTTTTTAAATGTAGAATTTGTATAGTATTGATAGAAAACACAGCCACTTTGATAGCCAAATGAGTTCCTGTTCAGCTCTCTCGTGTTCTGTATGTCCCTATAGTTTGACCTTCCTAAGAACAGCGACTCTGATGTCTGCAACACTGGTCTGTTTTGCACGTAGTGTTAAGTTAAATTTTCTTCACTTCCTTTAGTGTGGTATTGATAAAACAAATGCTGGTTCTTGTAAAGTTCATGCTTGAGGGAGATAATAAAATGTTCAGAATGTTGAGTGCATAAAGCTATATTGCGCAATGGTTGAGGTTTTTTTCCCCCCAGCTTCAGTAACTACTTGGGGAGATTCCATTCTATGTATCAAGAGTGGTAGTGATCCTCCTAGGGACAATTGTAAGAGACATTGAGTGTCTTGATTTTAATGCAATGACTGAGAAGTATAGAAGTACCTCTTTATCCTGGCCTTTCACACACACGGACACGGACACGGACCCATTCCAGCTATAATTGTAATATTGCACACTCTCCTTTTTACAAAAGCAAGAAGTGTCCATCCTTCTAGAGTTTTCTATTTTTTAAATAGCAAATAGCAAAATAAACTCCCTTGATTTCTAGAGATTGCTTGCTTAAATTAAACAGATGGCCTTTTGAAGGTTGCTAGCTGATAAAGACACACAACTCCATTTGCTTGGCTAGAGCTTGGAAACAATCTGGTGATTAGAACACAGGGAGTGAAGAGCAGATAATTCCGAATATTTCAGCTGGTAAAGAGGGTCACTGGGGACCTCCAAAGACATATTGCTTGATTTGAGAGAGTACTGCTGCTTTAAAAGCTGGTACTACGTGTGTGCAGACACACATCCTCCCTGCATTATTTATGTATGTAGTATTTATAAATGTGCAGGCATTAGAAAGTGGTCACAAGTCTCCATTATGTGTTCCTTATAAGGAACTTAAGACTACTCAGAAGTGTGGACCCTGGCCTCCTTGCATTATTGCAGGGCAACAATTTAAAATTGCACGGTCACTTCCTTGCCCCTCCCCACCAGATTCCATGATTCATGTTTAAGTGAATCCCATTCTTGTAAATGATACGGCCTCCGTCTAGCTTACTAGCCGTTTCAGGTTGTGTTCCCATGAGAGTGGTGCCAAAAATAGCCTCTCCGTATTAACAACTGTTTCCTCCATGGCCTATAATGTTTGCAAGCATACTCCAACATGATGTGGACAAGTGAGTTCTTGCTGAGGTGTTCACTACAGGTACTTCCATTTTTTGATTGCATCCCTATGGAGATGGTAGTGTTCACCAGTTATATTCAAATGAACATAACCACAGAGCCTAGGGCTTGCTGATCAGAAGGTCTGCGGCATAACCACAGAGCCTAGGGCTTGCTGATCAGAAGGTCGGCGGTTCGAATCCCTGCAACTGGGTGAGCTCCCATTGCTCGGTCCCAGCTCCTGCCCACCTAGCAGTTCGAAAGCACATCAAAGTGCAAGTAGATAAATAGGTACCGCTCCGGCGGGAAGGTAAACGGCGTTTCCGTGCACTGCTCTGGTTTCGCCAGAAGCGGCTTAGTCATGACCCGGAAGCTGTACGCCGGCTCCCTCGGCCAGTAACGCGAGATGAGCACCACAACCCCAGAGTCGGACACGACTGGACCTAATGGTCAGGGGTCCCTTTACCTTTACCTTTAATCTTCAGAAAACTAATTCACATTCTGTTGACATTATAATAAGAAGAATTCACATTAGATGTCTAAATCATTGTAAATTTGCTGTAACTAGTATTGCCTTTCCAACCATCCATTGTTATAACAAAATTTCAGTTATATTTTATGTCCTTTTTCCAAAAAAAGGACAATGGATGTTAATCCCCCCCATCTGTGTGATGTATGAGTTCTTGCTAGATGACCCATATTTCCTCACAGTATGCTTTTAAATTAAGGTTGCTCTCTTCTTTTTTCAATAGTGAAACTAAAATGCTTCTACAGTGCTATATCTTCATCCTTTCTATCACTGCTGAAGACCTGAAGCTTTGAGTCCAGGCATCCCCAGGCTTGGCCCTCCAGGTGTTTTGGGGCTACAATTCCCATCATCCCTGACCACTGATCCTGTTAGTTAGGGATGATGGGAGTTGTAGTCCCAAAAAATCCGGAAGGCCGAGTTTGCCTATGCCTGCTAAGGCTTAGAGTTTCAAAGATCATTTAGTGTTGCTTTCCTTTTTATGTAGAGGTGTTGCCATAAAGCTTGCCATAACTTTTTTGGACCAGAAAGCTCTGGGATAATTCATAGAGGCAACTAGAATTCTGCATTTTTAGAATAGTATTTTCTCTGGCTTGTGTCTTGATAATCTGTACTTTAATGCATGTTAATAGACTTGAGCAGTCAGTTTTGCTATATAATTACAGTACTGTTTGGTATTAGTCATTCTAAAAGCTTTAATGTATGCCTGACATGTTACTGTTTGTGTGTTTTTGCAGACCAGAAGAGACTAACAGAAGAGTGAAGAATGTAAGACTCATTCTCTTTTAATTATTTGATTCACACATGCAGATGGTTTTTTTAAAAAAAACTTGGACCTTTAGCTTAGTTAACCAAGCTTTCTCCTCTTCTTGAAAGAGGTCAAGCAGTAGAAAGAGAGACCCTTCAAATGGCACAATCTAGTTAAATATAGTGTGTGCAGTACTTTTTATTAGATAGGTTTACAACATATCTACAAACCCCATACAACCAAGGCAATTTGCTTTTCAGATGGTAAGTGGGTCTCCCTTTACTATCTTGGACCTAAGGCCTGTTTGCGTATATCATGGTTGGGGTTTGTGTGTATGTTTCACTCTGGTGAGTTTATGCAAAGTTGGACAACGTTGTTGCATATTTTTGTATGATGGTATTTGTGCAGTAAACTGCATTGATACAATCTGAATTTCAGCAGATCATGTGTAATCTAGGTTCAAGGATGCTTGTGTTAAAAGGAAATGTGCCATTCTGAACAAAAGAAACCAAACTCTGCTCCAAGAGAACTCAAATGACACTAGTAAATTATGTTATGTAAATGTAATAAGGAATTATGCAAACCATATGCATTCATTTATTTGAACAATGCCTACTTTAAAAATAATAGTTACAGGTAGGTAGCCTGTTGGTCTGCCATAGTCAAAACAAAATAAAAAATAAAAAAAATCCTTCCAGTAGCACCTTAGAGACCAACTAAGTTTGTTCTTGGTATGAGCTTTCGTGTGCATGCACACTTCTTCAGATACACTGAAAAGAAGACAGGTAACCAAGAACAAACTTAGTTGGTCTCTAAGGTGCTACTGGAAGGAATTTTTTATTTTATTTTGTTTTGCTTATTTCAAGACCATCATATTTTGTTCTAACCTCTGATGTGAGTATAATTTGGGTGTTTTTCCTTCTACACCAGTGTAGAGGCAAGAAAAAGTGTGGGGAGGAATGGAAAATGATTGCTGCTCCATTACGCCCTCCAAAGTATGCATGTTGAGCATGCAAACTACAACCGCTGTGCAGCAAACCTTTTTTTTAGTGCTTGTCAAGGTCCCCAGGACCAGTGCCTGTAAACTGGCCAGAAAATGCTAGCTTTAGCCATCAGTTTGAAAAAGACCTCTGATAAGGAAAACATGAAAAGGAAAAACCTTTATTCAGACAGCACAGTCAATATGTGGAATTTGCTCCTCAACCCCCCCCCCCCAAAAAAACCCCAGTGATGGCCTTCGACTCGGATGGCTTTAAAAAAAGAAATATACAAATTCATGTAAGATAAAGCTATCAAAGGCAGCTAGCCATAGCGGCATAGTTCTACCTCCTGTGTCAAGACGCAAGAGGCGTCCGAGTGCCAGTTGCAGGGAATTGAAAATAGGGAAGCCACTAAGAAATGCTTTGGGGGTTTTCATAGGCATTTTTTTTTGGCTCTTGTGAAAACGGGGAAGAAGAAGAAGAGTTTGGATTTGATATCCCGCTTTTCACTACCTGAAGGAGTCTCAAAGCGGCTAACATTCTCCTTTCCCTTCCTCCCCCACAACAAACACTCTGTGAGGTGAGTGGGGCTGAGAGACTTCAGAGAAGTGTGACTAGCCCAAGGTCACCCAGCAGCTGCATGTGGAGGAGCGGAGACGCGAACCCGGTTCCCCAGATTACGAGTCCACCGCTCTTAACCACTACACCACACTGGCTAGATGGAGCCCTGGTCTGATCTAGCAGGCTCTTTGTATGCTTTTATGCTAATAGCAGGTAGCAGTTGAGGAAATGTGTTAAAAATGTCTGTCTTGGAAGCAAGAAATAACTTTTATAAGAAGAATACGTTTGGCATAATTTGTGTGTGTGTGTTTGTCTGGCTTCACGTCATTATTCATAAATGTTTCGTTCTTTTTAAATTTAGGTTTTGATTACATTATATTGGTTGGGCAGGAAAGCGCACAGCAACCCTTACTATAATGGCCCACAGCTAAATTTAAAAGCCTTTGAGAAATTACTAGGACAAGCCTTGACAAAGGTAAGGCATTAATGGAAGGAAAAGTAATTTCAGCAAAGATTATCTACTATTGCTGTGGGGGGGGGGAATGTTTGACCGGCTGAGCATGTTTTATCTAATTCATTTTTCTACTTTTTGAGGAGAAGGGAATCTATAAGCTTTAAAATTTTCCTTTTTATATACTTTTTATTGCTGTAAGCCGCCTTGGGCAGGCAAAAAGGCAGACTAGTAAAATAATTGTAGTAATTATAAAAATTGCATGTGCTTTTGTCCATCTGTGTGACACCCAGCTTGGCAGCTAGTTTTATAGGAGGTCACTTAGAAGAGGGAATGAGCAATGGGGACCCGAGCCTCACATCCACCCTGAACCTCCAAATGCACTGCCAACAAGTCTAATGGCTGTAGTCTCCCCTTGCTCCGCACATGACTTTTCACTTCTGATATTGCAATTTTGGGAGAGGGAGCTGATAACTGGGGAAATGGATTTGGCCATGAGAGTGTCATTTTGCAGATCCATAGCAGCATGCTTTGTTACTCACAAGCACAATTATGTATTACTACAGAATTTTACTGGTTATAATTCACATTCAGCAGTAATTATAAAGTAGTAATTATATTTGTTTATTTTCTGTTTCAAGTTTCTTAAACGCATTTCCCCATGCTATAAGCTTCCATTGAGAAGAACACCATTCATGTCACTCAAACAGAACACGTTGCAAAATTATTGTCGTTAAAATCCTTTGATTTTTTTTTTTTTAAATACAAACAACAACTACTTTTCATTGCAGGCTCTTGGAGAATCCAGCAGTCCCAAACGAAGTGGAAGGGATAGCGGATACGGAGATATTTGGTATATTGAACGCAGTGACTCGCTTTCGTCATCTATCAGCCATAAGAGAGACGATTCCTTTGATAGCTTGGACTCCTTTGGCTCGAGATCTTCTGCAAGCTTTTCATCAGACGTAACTTTGAAAGGTGGCAGTGAAGGTAATATATTCTTTAAAATCCTACTCGCCATATTTGCTTGAGAGAAGTAGGACAACAAAAGCTGTAAGGGTTAGATGCTTTTATCAGATCAGTCTTTTCCTAGTTCTGTATTCTGAGGTTTTCCAGACGAATGTCAGATAGCTAAAGAACATTCGCTTAAACAAGTTTGCTAGCTATCAAACAACTAACTGAAGGAAATTGAATGGGCAATTGGTACTAGATAGGTCATAGGACTCCCTCACTTCCAGTTTGACCCCAAATACTAAATACATCTGGCAGGTGAGCTGGAAGTCATTTGTTTTACCCAGTGCCTCTGCCAAACCTCTTTACCTCTGCAGTCAATATAAGTTGTGGCCTGATCTGACCCAAGATGTACATGGGGTCACGAAGGGTCGGACACGACTGAACGACTGAACAACAACAACAAAGACTGGCTGCTGGTGGTGGGGGGTGAGGTACCTGGGCACACAATTGAATTACTGTTCACAATAGCAACAAATCCATTTTGGTAACTATGCTAATATTATCAGAGACTTCATAAACAGTTTTGTAAGGACTTCATGACCTCTGGCCTGCCATTCTCTGTTAGTTTTGTGGCACAGTATGTAATTTTTGACAGTCTATTCTGGCACTGAGAAATAAATTGAAAAGGTTGCTTCCAGTTCAGAGAAGGTTTTTCATTTAATATTATTGGTCTTGTGATTTCTGTGGAGAAATATCAGTTATAGAGCACAGTCATTGAGATCAATAGTTCATTTTGCAAGTGGGAATGAGGAAATGATGTAATTAATGCAACGTAACTAGGAAAAGCAAAGTTACAGGTGGGTAGCCGTGTTGGTCTGCCATAGTCAAAACAAAATCAAAAATTCTTTCCAGTAGCACCTTAGAGACCAACTAAGTTTGTTCTTGGTATGAGCTTTCGTGTGCATGCACACTTCTTCAGATACACTGAAACAGAAGTCACCAGATCCTTAAATATAGTGAGGGAGTGGGGAGGGGTATTGTTCACCCATTCCCACCACCCTTCTGAGTAATACCCCTCCCCACTCCCTCACTATATTTAAGGATCTGGTGACTTCTGTTTCAGTGTATCTGAAGAAGTGTGCATGCACACGAAAGCTCATACCAAGAACAAACTCAGTTGGTCTCTAAGGTGCTACTGGAAAGAATTTTTGATTTTGTTAGGAAAAGCAAAGTTCATCCAGGTGAATTTTCATACAGCATCATGGCAAGCATCTGAAAATATTCTCTTGCTCTGTTTGCAATAAAAATCTTAAGAGGGCTTAGGTCAGCGCTGGCTTATAACAGAATAAACTTCTGATGGTGAAATTTCAACTTAGAGGATTTCTGTGTTTTTTTGTTTAAAAGATTGTGAAAGTGACACAGATTCTGAAACACGCGCAAGAATGCATGACCCCAGTAAAGATGACATGTCATACCGCAGAGTTTCTGTGATTGAACCCAAGCCTGCTGCAGAGTTCAATCGTTTCTTACCCAGCAAAGCTAAACCACCAACATACATGCCAGCACCCTTGAGGAAGAGAAGAACAGAGAAGAATGAGGATAACAGAAGAAGCTGGGCAAGTCCTGTGTTTACGGAGCCAGATGGAACATTTTCAAGGTATTCGTGTGGTGTTTAAATGTGTTTAAATGTGTGTATCCAGAGGTACCACTGTACTATGTTCTCATTTGATGCTAGCCGGAGTGGCCCTTGCATTTCACATTTTGGTTTCAAACTTTGTATACGACACAGATGTGTAATGGTACACAGTGGTTAAAAGAAACTGTGGGAAAGGAGGGATTTCGTGTGAGAGACGTAAGGTGAGAGGGCTCATGAGTCTTCAGTAGGCTTCTGATTTTTCCTTTTCCTAACCATGACACCAGAATAACGAAGTTGGCTATATTAAAAGGTTGACACAGTGTTAAGTTTTTCAAAAATATTGAATTCAATTAAATATTCAGTTTTGAAATCAGTTTCAGTTTTAATTTGGACAAAAGCCACCACCTTCGGGTTTTTATATTTAAAAAAAAAAGGTGCCCCTGAATTTCTGGTAGTTTCTTTTTGAAGTTTGCTAAATTGATGTGTTGTTTATTAAAATATGACACACTCTTTTTGCTTTCCCATGTGACTTTTAATAAAACTTGCTAACTCTTTGTAAGGTAGCTGAGATTAAATATTCCGTTCATTTACTCAGATAATAAAATGAGATTAACTTGAAGTTCATAGAAGAAATTTTTTCCATTCCCTCCTTCCATTTGAAGACATCTTTGTCTCTTCCAAAGCCCCTTTGGAAGATCTTCCTAAAAAATGTGGGGCGGTACAGAGGGTGCTGCTGGTAAATGGCAGAACTTCTCAAAATTGATCACCCCAATACAAAATGATGTACAAAATCTTAATTTTGTCGTTGGATTATTACCCCCTCCAAGAATTTACATAGCATTGCCTTGTGCTGTGATTGTAGTAGAGCTGGTTACCAGGCGTACCAATTCTCATTCTGTAGCTTCATCCCTATTATGACTGATCTCAGCAGATGTGGAAGGAGTCCTTTACCTTCTAACCAAAATAGCAGAGCAGAGAGTGGCTTTGCACATCTAGCTTCCCCACAGGTGATCTGCCAGTTTGATGGTAGTTCTTATTTAGAAGTTGAAAGGAAAGCTGACAGATGATACTCAGGATGATTTGGCAAAGTGCAGGCTCTTGGTGAAAATAGCTTTTGCTACACCTGGATTTCCTTATGCCCAGCAAAATTATTCTTCCAGATATGATGCTCAGGACATTGTAACACTGACCCATTACCCATGGTGCTGAAAGTGATGTGGTTAAAGGTCTACTTCTCTGGGTTCTTATGATTTACTCCTAAACTATCAAAAGTATCTGTAAACACACTATCTGTAAATAGTGTATTCTGAAGCCAGAGTTTCTTGATCTGCCTGTACAAAAACTTAAACCACTTCCTGTCTCTGTGTGTGCTTTGAACAGTTTCCTAACATTTTTCTTTTGGTCATATGGGAAAAAAAAGTCTTCTGTTATAATGGCATCCTTGCATAGTTGCAGTGCTTTGATACTCAAAACTAATTTTGCTTCATTCACAAGTTTGTAATTTTTAGCCAAATATGTCATCTGTTCTGTATTCGACAACAAATTGTGTTTGAAAGTATAACTTGATTGGGTATTTTGTACAGTAACCAGAGAAGAGCTTTGCAGCGAGAGATGGAATGCAATACATCAGCTAACGTTCTTTCAGGCTTCTCCAACTATTTGGAGGAGGAGGAGGAAGAAGAAAAGACAATGGGCACTCCAGACATTGAAACAGATGACCTTTATGTTCGCAAAATAAATGCTGCAGTGTCAAACCTAAAACTTTCCTCTCATAAGTTTCTTCCCAAGTCTTGGATTCCAGGGGAAGAATTGCACTGGAAAAAAGCGCAAAGGATATCTTTTTCCAAGCAATGGTATAAGGATATTCAAGGATTCAGGTTTGTTGTCTTGCATGTTCTTTTTTCATCCAAGCAGACCTTTTTTTTTTAAAAAAAACACATGCTTAAGTGGCTCAAATCACTGCACGATTTGAGTTGCGGCAGGGGGCGTGGAGTCTTCACTGGCTGTTGCCTGTGGAAACTGAATTGCTGTTCTATTTGATTTTGAAATACAGCATCTTCCTATACCAGTTATTTTAAGTGGTGTATTCAAACAGATTGCTGCATACCATTTTTGTGCCAGAACTTACATATTCCCTGTTTTCCCCCTTCTTCACTTACGTGCTACTGTGCAGTAAAAGCGCAGATTCTGAAGAGGATGTTGCAAGAGTCCAGGCAAGCAATAGCCTGAGTAACTTGGGTAACAGTTGCAGAGAAGACTCAAACTGCATTAAACAGACTGCGGAACGTGCTGCAAAATCAGTACTACAAGCTGCAGAAGAAAGTGTTAACTATTCCTCTGATCTACCAAGGTTGCTACAATTGCATGAACTATGCTATCCTGTGTGTACAGAAATCTGCTGTTTGCTAAAAGTTAAAGTGAAAAGTTAATATGGATCGCTGCCTTTTGAACTTTTCCCCCTATGTCCATACGTGTTGGCTTACTGAATTCACACTACTAAAGCAGAGTGGATTTTATTTTTGTGCTGGTCGATGTTCTTGTCTCCTCTGCAATGATTGCTATGCTTTGCTGCTACGCAGGAGTAAAAGTGTTGTCCTTTAAAAATACGTTGGAGTCATAACAAGTCACATTTCAATGTTGCAGTGTGCACCCCTTTTCAGTTGCAAAGTTTATTGCATCTTTTTGGTCTGCATTTCAGGCCTTGCTCTCACTGAGTTTGGAAACCTTTGAGCTCTAGCACTGATGGCTAACTTAAAAAAAAAAAAAAACTTTTTTAAAAAGCACCCACAAATAGAAAACCTGACATACTAGTTTTATATGCCAGACACAGGTTTAGCACCTCATTGAGAGCTAGGTCTCTGTTTCTACTAGTTAATGCAACTTTTAATTCGTGTGTCTTTTTTATATCTCAGTCAGTTTTTATTTCTGCGGGCACTGCAAAAATATTCTGACGACTACCTGTCCTCTGAAACTAGAACCAAAATTGATCCTTCTTCAGGGCCTAGGCTCATAACATGCAGGAAAAAAAATTATTTTAGGCCTGGATGTGACCAAAGGGACAATGAAAATGGAGACAATTATCCAGATTTGGAAAATGATGATTTATTTGTTCGTAAGACTGGTGCATCCCATGTGAATCCGGTAATCCTCCAAGGTTTTCAGTATCTTAAGCAAGGTCCTCAGATAGAAGGAGAGATAGTTCTCCAACCCAGAGACGATGAAACTGCAATTCCAGATTTGGAAAAAGATGATTTGACAGTTCGCAAAGCTCAGTTTCAGAAGAAAGAAGTGCCCTTATCAGGTGCCCCAGATAGATACAGGCCTGCTCTCTTTCCGGATCCTTGGAGTCTCCCACCAGAAATCCAGGCCAAATTTCTTTGTTTGCTTGAGAAGACAACAAGAAAGGATGAGAGACAAAGCGGTGGAAAGATTTTATCTCCTTCTTCATGGCAAAAGAAGGATGATATGTTGACCCGCAAGATCGAGCTGCTCAACGTAGGAGTCAATGTGCAGCCCATTAGTTTCTCTCCAGGAACATGCAGCAAAGAAGACATGGAAAAATGGGAGGCAATCAGAGAGGCCAGCAAAATCAGACACAAGAAAAGGCAAATGGTTGAAAGGTCAGCTCAAGGCCATGCATGGATTGTGCTTGTATCCAAAATATTCTGAAATGGTTTTTGTTTTTTTTAAGAGAGAACAAGGGACAGCAGCATCTTGCTTTCAACCATGCATGTCTTGGTGTGAGACTTAAGTCTGTGTCTTTGTATATTGTCCCATGAGTTGTCATGTTGGTTGTCAAGCTCATCAACAATACAAACCACATACTTCAGGAGTTTCAGGACTGTTTGATCACTGGACTAATGCAGCCTTCACGAATCCATTTATTTAAATAAAAGTTTCTGCTTACAACAGATTCAACATAGCTGGTACTTCCAAGTATTTGTTTGCAGACATTCTTGGGAATGTGTGCATTTCAAGTGTAGGAGTGGCTAAATGATTATAATATCTTTTTCTCCTTGCTCTACTACTGTTTAAGGTCTTTATATTCTTGTACCGAAAACACATCTATGGATGAACAGAAGCAAACATACATATGGATTGCTTCTCCTCTTTCTCCGCAGTCAACGTCTGTGTGATCTAAATAACCCCTTTAGGTATCCTCAAAGGTTGCTCACAGTGTGGAGCAAAGATCTCATTCTGCAACCACTGACCTTTCCCAGTTTTGCTTCTAAATTGCTTCTGTCCCATTCTTGACTCAAAAAGAACTCCCAACTCAAAAGCACTTTGTGGAGCAGTTATGAGTCTGTGAATTTAGATAGATGATGGATGGATGGATAGATAGATGATAGATGATAGATAGATAGATAGATGATAGGTATTTAGTAATCCCACTAAAATATTAACAAGTAACTCTGTCCCAATCCAGCCACTGAAATCTAGCCCTAATGTGGGAGGACTTTACAACCTGTTCAGAAGATGTTTGGATACTAGTGAGCATAATTTGCGGTTGTTGACAACACCTATCTTCATGAAGAAACAGTCCTGGGTCAATCTTAATGAGGTTTCTTATATTCACCTGGTAAAGTGTTTTCCATCTTGAAATACCCTTATCCATTTCATTCTACATGGAGCATTCATTAGTCCTTCAGCAAACTTTGTATGTTTTTTTTTGTCCGCTGAGTAGTTCTAGAGCACCAATTATGCATGTTTCATTGGAAAGTATAACTGCAAGCTGGTTGCATACTTAAGCTTAACACAGTTAACAAATTTTAAGGAACAATTAGAATTAAACATGTGAGGCACCTTACATTCTCCCTGAATCTTCCTGCTGCCTTGTGTGTGGGATCATCTGCTGCCAACTTCCGACTCCCTTCCTTTTAGTTATCTGAGAGCTGTGCTCTGTAAATGGCTCAAAAAGGCATGGGCTGAATTTTTGCCCTAACATATTACTCTGTGACTGTTTTTAAATAGTTATGCAATGATTATATAAACAACTACTAGATACAAATCAGAGCTGTAACTGTGGCTGTATTTAATGTGTTAAGCTTCTGTGTGTTTGATAGATTGGGACGTGCCCATCCATATTTGCATTTTTGAGATTAAGTTTAAGGAAAGTTTCTAGGTATGCACATTTTGTGGTCCATACTAAACCACAAAGAAAAAAAGCAGGTGTAAGTATGTATGTTGGCATTTGAATCTGAGAGTTTAAATTATTCTCAGAGTTCAGCCTAATATCTGAATTTTGAGATTGTCATAGGGTTTTCATATTCACATTACTTTAGCAACTTGTTCATTGTTTTAGTTCATATGTTCTACATAATGTTGTTGGGATTTTTTTTACATATGGTGAAAGTGGAATGGGTAGTATGAACTTGTTTTGGTTTTCTGATTTCCCCCTCAGGCTGTTTCAAAAGATTACTGATGAGCATGGGTAAGTTTAATGAGAAAAGCATGGCAGAGCATAAAGATTCCAACATAATGCAATGGATTAACCATGCAGCTTATGCGTTTTCAGCACTGGCTAAAGACTTGTGCTTTGAGGCAAAATGTGCATGATGCTTCATACTTGAGTGCTTAATTGGTTTGCACGGCAGTTTCCTGGGATTCATTTAGGGCAGTGGCAGGAAATGTGGCCCTCCCAGATGTTGCTCAACTTCCGCCTTCCATCAGCTCCAATCCCTAGCAATTATGGCCAGTGGTCAAGGATGATGGGAGTTCAAGTCCAGCAACATCTGGAATAGCCACTAGTTCTCTACACCTCGTCTAGGAGGAACTCTGAATGGCAAAGGTTTTGCATGTATGGAGGAAAATAAAATGAGTAGTTACAGTCCAGCAGCTTCTTAAAACAAGCTGGGAGCGTTTCATTGCTTGAAGCCTAGCATGTGGCACACTTCAGATAGAGTATGTTTGAATACTGTTTATGCAATCCGCACTTCCCACAAGTAGCTCCTTAAACTAAATGAAAACTGACTTTCTGACAGAGATGTTGATGACCAGCAACTTTGCTGAGCCAATAAACTTGTGCCTGAGAATGGGATGTACCAACAGCTGTGCCAGGAAATTTTCACAAGCAGTTTGATGGTGGTGTTTATAAGTATTTGAAGGTTTTCAGCAGCAGCCTCTTTGTACACAATCCCCCTTTTGGCCTTGGAAAAAAGATTTAGTTCGTTTGACAAAAAGAGAGCTTAAACTAGAAATATTGTGAGGCATCTGAGTGGTAAATATTCACACCAGGGAAAGGATTTTCATCTTTTAATGAGATAAATGGTAAAATTGGTACCCTTTAATAATACAATCCCCCCCCCCCAATATTTGGGTTTTGCCTGTTCCATGCGCCAAGAGAGTTTCTAAAATTGGGGAAATTATTTCACAAATGTTGACTACTAACAGCAAAGCCAGATATGATGAAGTAAAAGTGCTTCTGACACCAAACACAGCAAGCACACACTTTCATTTCTTCCATAACATATAGGAAAAATAACATAATGTGAGATTATGATGTCCTGGCTTTCTCTAGCTTTGGTGCACATCAGGGACATCCGTAATACAGTCGTACCTTAGATCCTGAACGCCCTGGAACTCAGATGTTTTGGCTCCTGAACGTCGCTGACCCGGAAGTGATTGTTCCGGTTTGCGAATGTTCTTTGGAACCCGAACGTCTGATGAGGCTTCTGCAGCTTCTGATTGGCTGCAGGAAGCTCCTGCAGCCAATCAGAAGCCGCAGTTTGGTTTTCAAACATTTTGTAAGTCAAACGGACTTCCGGAACGGTTTCCTTTCGACTTCCAAGGTACGACTGTACTTTGAGACTAATATGTGAGACATTGTACTATATCTTATAGGGTGGCTGTGAGAGTGAGGTACGTGATGACCCACCCACCCAAAAAACCATGGCCACATTTTATAGTTACATGTAGTTTGGCCGTGAAACTAAATATGAGAGTCACTGAAGAGGGCAACTGCACTAACATAGCTATAAAATGTGGACTTCCAGGATTCAGGTACTCTTAGGTAATGTTTTAAGGTTGTTAGATTTCTTAAAATCTCTAAGCGCCCATTCTCATTTGGGATGATGAGAAGTCCAGTAAGTTGGGTTCTATCCACCAATTGCCCAGGAAAGGTCACCTTCAAAGGTAGCCCCACGTAGAGCATATTATCTCCATCTTAGATTTACAATCTGAAACTCCATAAGCTTTTCAGACAGCTTCCCGATGAGCATATGTTTTTACTGAATCCAAGCCAACTCTCTTTTTTGATGTTGTTCATTTTTTTTTCTAATATGACTGATCAGGAATGGGCAAATAGCTTACAAAGCAGTATCAAGTTAGCATAGTTTCAAGTTAGCATAGTTTCTTATGAGAGAAAGACCAAATATTTAAAAAGTGAACCCACCATTTTTCTCCTGCCTTGACACAAGTAGTGTGTTTCTTACTGTTTGGGGAACTGTATATACTATTTCTGTCTCAAGCTTTGCCGTGGGACAGAACTAGACAAGGTTTTCGCTGCTTTCCTGGGAAATTGGTGGCTGTAACTCAGCATTTTGGATGCCTCATTCATCCCAACTGGAAAGAATATTTGCAGTGAGTAACAAACATTCCTTTCTAGCTATTATTTATCAGACAATCCACAACATAAAGCAAGCTATGAGAGAGAGAGAGAGAGAGAGAGAGAGGAGGAGACACCTTCCATTGTCCCCAAACCCAGTCCCAAAGAAAAATACGCTTTGCACAGAAGTATTTTGAAGTATATTCTTACTGTTTGTATGGGAATGTAGTTGCGACAGACAGCTTTTGCAACCAGTATTTTTGTTGGAAAAGCGGGATGAAACAAATATTTACAAACACTTATATGAGCAGATACCCTAACGACACTAAAATAATGAAAAATACTGAGCATGATTGCTGCTGAAATGCTGCTTAAAGGAAAGCTCTGGCGTTTACTTTAGATAATGCTATCAGATTATATGCATGTAGGTTGCCTTTGTTTGGGAGCTGAATGCTGCATTGTAGAATACAATGTGCATGAGCGTTTTGTGACTTTATTTCAATCTTGTCTAATGTCTCGTGGCTTTTTGGCAATGACCTTTGGAAATGGACTAGATTTGTAGTAAGTATTCAGATAACTCCACAATAAGTGGTTATATGCTGCCAAAATCAGCAAGGGTATGAAAGAGTACTAAAGACTTAGATTGAATTTCCATTTCTTAACGGAGGTTACATGTAATATATTTAGGTCTTCTGTTGCTTTAACCAAGTTAATAGTTGCAAAGTTGTTTGACTTCCTGGGGAAACTTTTGACTTGAGTAAAAACCATTGACTTGTAACAAACATTGTAAACATTTAAAAGTGCAAATACATTAGATTTTTAAGCCTTTTAAAACTTCATTGAAAAACTGGGGTGCAGTCAATGTTTCTATTATTTCATACAGTGTGATCCTAAGTATGTTTACAGAGTAGTAAACCCCATTTGATTTAATGGGACTTGCTCCCCAGTGTGTTCAGAGTACAACCATAATATTTAACTTCCAGCTTCACCAGCTGATATTGGGCTTTATGGTCTAGCCCTCTGTAAGCAGTTAAAGAGGAAGACATTGTTTGTGATGACAGCAGGAAATGATTTGCCACTAAACTGACATCACATATAAAAACAATACTAGTTCTAAAGTATATTATCAATATCACAGTGTACTGTGGCATATTCCTGTCAAGTGAAAAAAATCCTCTTAGATGGTCATTAAATATGAACATCTGATCACCAAAAATATACAGTAAATGTATAATTTCAAGTAGTCACTTGTTGTTTTTAGTGCAGTTTGGTTTATTGAATGGATTGTTTAGCTCCCTCTCCAAAGGAATTGTTACTCCAAATTAAGGCAATTTGAAACTTAAACATAATGATGTGTTGACTCCTAGGAGCAAATCCTTGAATGATGTCAGTGCAGATGAGCTCCAAACGATCCGTCAGTTGCGTTACGAGGAGCTTCAGAGAATAAGGTCTCAGCTACAACAACAAGATGAACAATGGCAAGATGTAAGTATTGTCACACAGCACCCCAATCTCCACAAGCAGTGCGAGATTCCAGGGGTTGCAGGAGCTTTCACTGTGTTTCCTTTTGGAAAAAGAGGCACAGTGGAGACTGCAGTGTCTTTATGATAGATGGTTTAATTCCACATATACACAACCTGTACCTGCTGTGGAGGGGGTTCGGAGCATCACAATCCAAGCGCCGCCAGCTTCTTCCAAAAGCAGCAGTGTCCCTGCTCTGCTGCTTACCTTTCCCTGAAAATGGTCACATCCCACCTGTTTTAGCCTTGGTAACCCAAGACTTGCTCTTTTGTAATGCACAAATAGGCCCTACTCACCTGTATTCTTCAATCCTTTGACACCCCCCCCCCAGGCTCTCACCTCAAACGAAATTAGGCTGTCTCCAGTACCTTTGAACCCAGGTTGACATCACAGGATTAAGGGTGTCTGGCACATGGTCCAGCACACAGGTTTTGATTTAGATGGGCCCTCACACATGCTAATTAAAAGATTAACAGGGACTATTTATTACACATCTTAAATACACACCCGGATTTATCTTAAACACACATGAGTCAAGCTATCTCCTCCAAGGAAATTAGCTTTGATACTCTCTAACCTCAACCTATAAATCTATAGCCTGCAACAGTCAAAGGGAAGCAAAAAGTGGATGGTACCAATTAGAATTCAGTGCTCCCTACTTTTAGATAAAATGTTACTTTGCAAATAGTTTAATTCAGGCCTAAAATAATAAAAAAGGAATGAGTGGCACAGGAAGAGGTAAACACTCCACTCCCATTTATTCTTCTTTCAAATCTCTGCCCACTTGCCTTTAATTTGGGATGGGTGTGGCAATTCCAAAGATCCAGATTTGATTAATGGGCACAGAGCCTTGGGGGCACCACATCTATGATGTAGAATGGAAGGTAAGAGGCAGGGGGCACCAAATTTGGCTTGGGAAAAGGACGCTGCTGAAATTTAAGACATTAAGGTCCACCACTGGCCATGATTATGAACAGTTATTCAGTTTTAAGTCATGAGGAATCTAGAGTTCGTGGCCACTTCAAGATGGCACAGGACGAGAATCTGTATACCACTCCTTGGGGAAAAGGGAGAGGAATTATATTCTCTTGCAGCTCTCTTGTCTTGCACTACAAGACAAAGGGTAGCCAAATGGCAAAAACCGGCTGTAGGGATGGCACTGTAGGGATGGGACAAAAGCAGGGGAATTCAATTCATGACCTAGACGGTTTTCAAGAGGAGCCAAGAGCCTGTTAAATCAGAATGCCTCATGGAGGTACCCAAGGTACATTTTGGAATGGACCATTTTTCCAGACAACTGTCATTCACATAATTAAAGAGCCCATATTTCTATACTGTATCTAACAGGAAACAATTAAAAAATACTATCCTAAACTGTTCTGACAAGCTAAATGTAAAATACACACTTGTGTTCCTGTTTTGTTTGAACAAAAGTATCTTTAAAATTAAACCTCTATTGACCGTTGTTGTGAAAGGGAAGAGCAAATATTTACACTGGCAAATTTACTTTTGAGACAGTGTACTTCCTTTTCCTTTGCAAAGTCTTTATGCTTTTAAACATGAGACTACTATCTTCTTCAGCTGAACAGAAGATAGCCACTGCCCAGCTCTTTTAGAGACAATTTTGCGGGAAGACACTTGAGAATGCAGGAACACTAGACATGTAGAGTGAAATTAGAGCGCCTGAACATCCAGTCAGAATGAGCACTCTTGGATAGGTAATGAGATCCGTGAGCATTCACAGTAGTAGCTCTTACCAAGGTCTGTAGCGAATGCAGTGTTCATTTGCCTGATTTGTACTCAGGATTTGGCAAAATGGAAAAGCCGTCGCAAGAGCCACACTTCTGATTTGCAAAAGAAAAAAGAGGAGAGAGAAGAAATTGAGCGGAGAACTTCTGAGAGTTCCGAAAGACGTGGCAAATCTCTGAGAGAAATGCAGAGGGACAGGTAACGTTGGCAAACAATATGTAGCATTTCGAACAGCTCTGTCTGTATATTTAGAAGTAGGTTGCACAGAGTTTAAATGACTTCCTTTGTGGAAAGGGTTATTAGGATGGAGCCACACACCTTTTCAGCACTCAAATGTGACTACTTTATTTCAGTCTTCAGCTTTTCCTCCATGGTTACTGATTTCTTCAGTACTTAAGAAGTGATTAAGATGATTTTTGCTAATAAAATGATTTTCT
The DNA here is from genome assembly GCA_900245905.1 of Lacerta viridis. Lineage (NCBI taxonomy): Eukaryota > Metazoa > Chordata > Lepidosauria > Squamata > Lacertidae > Lacerta > Lacerta viridis. Next base: position 176,449 of record OFHU01004304.1, on the reverse strand, counting down.
CTGTATGTTAATCACCTTAGTAGAATTTTTTTAATGAGTTAATAATTAAGCTTTAATTTAAGTTTAAATTTATGGATTCCTTTTCAATCCTGTTGCCTTTTCAAACTAAAATGATTTGTAGAGTTTGCACCCCGATCCTAAAACTATTTGTGTGAAGTAAGACTCATTGATTGCATTGTGACTTGCTTCTAACTTAAGTATGCCTGCTATAAGAGTATTTGTGGTTGTGCTTCTAGCTGATAGGGTGAGGTCTTTCTAGATTATTAAAAAACCTGATATTTGTCTATCTGAGCTATTCTTGGTACAATACGACAAAGGCTTTTGCATGTCTTTGTCCCAACTCAACTGTGGAGTGAATGCAGCGTGTTCCCAGTGGAATCAGAAGCAAATGAAAGCCTTTATTAAGACATAACAAATAAAATGGCAACTGAGAGATGCCCATATTGAAATATCTCTAAGTATTTTTAAAAAATAAAACCATTTATTTGAAAAGCCTACATTGAACCACAATAAAACATACGAGCTGCAGTACATGATCACAGCATAATCCTGAGAGTAAGTCTCAGTGAACTCAATGGGACTTACCTTCTGAGTATTATAGTATTATAGGATTGAACTGTACATTGGGCACCCAGCCATAAGAAATGTCTTCTTAAATGTACCAAAGAGAAGGTTATTTGTGGAAACACCTAACATTCTGAAAATATACATAGTACTATATTTATGTAAAGAGAGAGAGAGAGAGAGAATTGTGATCTCTGTTTAGGAGTGCATGGATTAAGCTTGTATAATAGCCACAAACCTTTCTACTGTTCTGTCTTCACTTCAGAGTGCACCTAATAGCGAAATGATGACTGAAATCCCACCTGTTCTTTATGCCACTGATGTCATAATGCACTTTTCCCCCCCTTAGGGAGGGCAGAGATCAAGGGCTCTATAGCAGCGCTGAGCATCGAGCGGAAAACAGGCGAATGTATTTGTCAAACGACGATGTGTTTAGTGGAGAGCAAATTCCTTCAAGGCCTTCAAAAGAGCACCTTGTTGAAAACGATGCCGCCCGCTCCTCGAAGAGCGAAGAAAACAGTCAAGAGAGCAATAAAGGAATGGAGAGCTGTGCAAGAACCGACTCTTGGGCTCCACCTAAGAGTATGGCAGAAGAAAAACACCAGCCCCCTTTGTCAACATATCATTCAGTAAATGCACCAATTGGGTCAGCTCGGGTTTCAGCTTCTCTCCCAAGAAGTTACCAGAAAACTGATACTGCCAGACTAACGTCTGTGGTTACACCTAGGCCCTTTGGTGTCCATTCGAGAGGAATCTCATCACTTCCTAGGTCATTTACGGTAAAAAATAAAATAAAAATCATCTTCCTAATGTCTCTGTGGGTAACTCTTCTGTATAAACTCAAAGGAGCTTTCACTTCCCCCCACCATGAAGAAATGCTTAAATTGTGTTGCAATAACAACGAGTAGTTTACTTGGTCTAGTGCCTAAAACATATAGACAGATGTTTCTGTATAAACTAATATTTTGGGGGAAATGCTATTAAATTGTTTTACCTCATAGAGACTTGCAACAGACATAGCAATGAAGTTGCTGCTGAAGGAGAACACAGCAATAAATGCATTTTGTGCTGCTTCTTTTCAGTGGATCTGTGTCTCTGTTACATCAGGCTAGCCCAACTCATGATTTTAAAGGGTTTACCTTCATATATTGCATAATTACCTTCATATATTGCAGCGCAGGCAGTTTATTCCTTGAATATTTTACTCTGACCAAAGCTATATAACTTTTTGAAATCTACTCTAATAGTGATGATGCCAATCAGTAGTGGGCAGAGGGCCTGAGAGAACATGAGGAAGAAGGCAAACATTTAGGGTGACATGTTGAAACCAATTGTAAATAATAATCTTTAAAAAAAAAAACACCAACTACTACCTCCTTTCCTAGATGGATGACGCCCCAAAATATAATGGAGAAGTAGATGTGTCCAAGAGAACTCAGTATGCATTCACCAGCAATTCACTTTCTAAGCCAGAAGCTGGACAAAGCCAATCTATAAGTGCTCTAAGAAGTGCTGAGGACAAGACTTGGACAAGATACTCATCTGCTGAGGACAAGACAAAGACAAGACAATCGCCTACAGAGAATGCTACCATTGCGAGTGAAGGTGCAGATGTTAATCACTTGGGCCCTAAATCAGAGCATCATACTACCCATGACTCAACTGCAGCTGGATCTTCAGCAGCAGAACAAACAAGCCATCCAGAGACTGAGGTTTCAAGAGCACAAGTGAGTGCTAGCATTTACACACTGTAATGCTTTGTTGGATGTTGTCGTTGTGTGCTAGGAGCAGTGGGCACAGGAGGATATGTGTGGTCTCTGTCCAAGGTGAACTGTAATTTTACATTTGGCAGGTGAGACTAGGATAGGAGGAAGTTCTTTCAGATGTAGAATGGAAAATAAGGAAGCAGAATTGGCTAGGGCAGTTCAAGAGAGAATTAGCCTGATGAGTAGAGTTATTTAGATTCAACACATACACAATGCATGCTAGTAAATTTACCTGCTAGTAAATCCTTCTAGAAAAGTTAGAATAGTGGCTTGGAGGAGGAGGGCTATGTCAATAGCTTCCATGAGGATTTTTGATTTTTGCAGGTGTGGAAATAATTTCTAGAAGTAGCATGGCAGTAAATTAAAGATAATGTTCCATATTTTCTAAATTAAGGAACTCATCTGTTGGTGTTTAATCTTTGTGTTAAATTTGTAGCTGGTTTAGTTGTGCTTTTTAGTGGTGTTTGTACTGTTTTTTCGTAAGTCGCCTGCAAGATACAAGGCAGGAAAGGCAAGCTGCAAGTGTTTCAACTGAACCTGCACAAAAAGATTGAGGTGGCATTAGCAAGGCAGCATAATGAAATTCTTAGGGCAAATAATAGATAAACAATGTTTGGGTTGAAGCCTGAATTACTGAAGGAAACAGTAGGTTCATTCATCTTCCCAAGACACATTGCGGATCTAATTGATGTCCTGACGGATGTGGGCCTGAAATTATTTTCCAGTTTGTAATATAAACATGCAATTGTTGGGTGGCTTGTTCTGCTAGTTCTGCATTCACAATTATTTGCAACACTTTAACCAGGTGTTGCGGATTATCTGACTTTCCCCCTGCAGTCAGTTTAATAATATAGTACATTTCCATCCTGGAAGGGCAGATGTCTTAAGAAGAGATTAGCTTTGAACATTTGTTTATAAACTTGCTAAGTATTGTTCATCTTCCTTTTTTATTTTTCTCTATCTTTTTCTTGCTACTCCCAGCTCATGAACTCTTTAGCTAAACTTTGAAGTGAATCTCCTTCCACCATTCTCTTTTCAAACTGTTTCTGCAAATGCTGACATCTTAATCCACTGACTAAATAAGCACATGTGCATGGGAGAAGATGTCTGAGCTTGTGTGCTGTTTGATGGTGTCTTCCTAGCTGTTCCCATTGGTAAAAGAAAACTGAACAGCTGTAGGGTTACCATATTTCAAAAAGTAAAAAACCAGGACACCCTGAATTTTTTGTAGATAAACCCGAAAGTTGTTGAGCTTCTTGTATAAGAACGCCCCCAAACCCTGTGATTTTTCAATTGACTTGCCTAAGCTTCACGAGAGAGCGCCAACTTTCAGAAATTCTCTCCAGATGTCAGTTCCGCCTTTGAAATTCCAGTAATGTCCTGGGAAATCTGGACGTATGGCAGCCCGAACACCAGAATGTCTCTTCATCAATGGCAAATGCTATGGCACAAACATCACTTGGATGTATAATTATTCTGAGCATGAACTTGCCCCACTGCTATGGGTTTGCAGTCTCGCAAGTTACGAAAGTGATTTAATTCCAGTTTCAGAAACTAGAGCTTTTTAAAAGATACTGACAGAAGCTGTTGCGTCCCCATCATTCCTCACTTAGAAATGTAAAATTAGTGTCAGCAGCCAGAACTTTGGTACCCTTGTATCTTGCAACACTTAATGACTATCCACTTAGTGAGTAGCATTCCTTACTTTCCTTATAAGTATTATTTATCTTAGAGCAAGGAAATGTTAATTAGACCCTGGGATGTGAACCATGAAGCAACTTTCCCAGACAGTTGTTTAATCCCTAGGTGTGGCTTTTAAAAAAAAGTGTTTTCATTTCAACCTGTATCTTAAAACAAATCTTAATGCAACCCTTTCCTAACTTTTCTAACATTTTTTTTTCCTTACAGTTGATTGTCATTTGGGAAGCCAAATAATAGGTTTCCAAATCAATGTAATTCATTTTGCAATTCTAAGCATCTGAAATATGTATCCCAACTCGTACAATAAATGCAGGAGTAGTGTCTTGAGTGGTGCATATCCTGGTGATTCAGATCATATCCACACTATGCATTTAAAGAATCATGGGAACTGTAGTTGATTAAGAGTGCTGGGAATTGCAGCTCTGGGATGGGTAAACTCCAGGCCTCAGGATTCTTTGTAGGAAGCCTAAATGTTTGGTGTGGATGTTACCTCAAAGATGGGGAAGCTAAGCCGTTCTATATGTGCCTTTTGAGCTGGTTTATAACCGTAATAAACAAACGAATGAATGATGGGGAAGCCTAGCCTCTGTGCATTTCCCCTTTCCCTTTCCCCCACATATTTAGTACAGCCTCATTGGGTCAGACAAAATACCTCTCTGAGCCAGCATCCTGTTCCCCACAGTGACCAGCTAGATGCCTATGGGAAGGCTATGTGAAGGCAACAGCCCTCTCCTTTTGTTCCCAACAAACATTTGTTCCCAGTCAACTTATTCTGAAAGTTGCAAGGAGATTGTTGATTGCCTATTTTGCTGCTGAAATGCAGGTACGGTTTGAATAAAAGGCAAAAATTCTTTTGTGCTTGAGCCTCTGGGAAGCAGAAATTTGAGCCTGGGTGCAATTCAATGCACTAAATAATACCCCAAGACTAGAATTGTTTCTGCTGCTTGGACAAAGATAGCACACATTGATTGAGGGAGTGTGCATTTAAATGCATTCAGAGAGATTTAGAAATCAGACTACACTTTATGGCAAGGGTTTAATCTTATCTTAAATGTTTCCACTTGATTATATTTATCTTCTCCCAACCTGTAACACCAACACCCTTTCCCCTTAAGGCAGAGGTGGGAACCCTCCAGGTGTTTCTGGACCCCCACCATCCCTGGCCATCGGCCACGCTAGCTGGGAATGATGGGAGTTGTAGTTCAACAACATCTGGAGGGCTGAAGGCTCCCCATCCCTGCCTTAAAGCTTTTTCCATTCAGACTTGCTCTCTGTTGGCTGTGAATATGTTTGCCTTTGTGCTTTAACGCCACCTTTAGGATAGGCCAGGAGAGGAATCCATGTAAATAAGTGGGTGGGTTACCTTTTGCAGCCCAAGGGCCACATTCCCTCATGGGCAGCCTTCCGGGGGCCACATGCCTGTAGTGGATATGTAGCCAGCCAGAGGCAAAAGCAGCAGGTGTTGCTCTTCCATTTTGTACAGTAAGGGTACGTTGCAGCCACAGAAAAGTCTCAGGTTTGTACATACACCACATGCAGCAGGGCTGGCGAGCAGCCTGGCCTGGCCACAAAGGGAGGCATGGAAGTCTATTTTGGATCTGTCAGTGAACTGTTCCCAGTTCAGCACAAGGTGGTGGAAGGGCTTTCGGGAGGCTACAGGGAGCCCCGGCCCCACCTGACTAGCAGCACCTCCTCCAGCGGAGGCAACAGCGACGTCTCCAGTGGGGAAGGGCAGGAGACCAAGGGCCATGTGCGTAGGGGCTCGGGGGATAATGTAGAGACCCTGCGCTCCCCTCGCCCGATGGGAGAAGAGGGAGCCACGCCATTTCCGCCACCCAAACCGCACAGAGGGGTGAAACACAAGGGGGGAGGCAGACACTGGGGGTGCCAAAATTCTTAATGCTGGGGTCGCAACCGGAAGGGGCCACTCCCGGATTCTGTGAGAGACTGATGCAGACATGAAATTGTAGCTCTGCGCTGTACATAGTATGCACAATAAACCTGTTAAAAGACAGGCGGGACTTTTGCCTCGTTACTTGCACATGGACCTTACAGGATCTTTGGGTCTGAGATTCCCCATCCACAATGTAAGTAAACACCCCAGCTGCCAACATAATTAAGTTTTCTCTTCTCTCAGGCATTTGATGGCCCGTGATGGGCTGTTGTTACTGATTATTGATTTGTCTTAGGTTTAGTTTTATCTTCTTCAAGTTTTGATTTTGTTCATTTTCATTGGGGTGTGTAGTGAAGTGAGGTGGGAATATTCTCCACAAACTGTAAATTCTAATGTAAGAACCAGTTTTACAACCCACATTTAAAAAATCTAGTAAATAATAAGTCAAGCTGTGATATTGCCAGTGTAAGTAATGAACAGTGATTGAATGAAAATTCTCTAGTATTCTCATTAATCGAGAATATTCTCGAGAGTATTCTCCAAAATATTATTCTCGAGAATTTAACATCACTAGGGGTGTTTGTAGTGTATTCATGGTTTCCCTTTTGCTTTTTTTACCTTCCTCACCCACAGCAATGTTCAGGGAACCTTAGTAAGAAAGCAGTCTTGTTCTAGCCCAGTATCAGACCTCAGAGCATGAAGGAGGCTCCACTCAAAGTATGAAAGCTGATAATAAGAATTATGATCAGTGTACCTTGGACTGTGTGTGTACCAGCTTCCAGGAGTTGGATCTGGAGATCCTGTGAGCACAGCGCTCCCTTGCACACACCACAGACCTGATCCCTTTCCCCCTGCCTCCTCTTGTGAGCAGAAGGATTCAAACCCTTCTGTCTCTAGGTCATGTACCCTAATGATTCCAATATCCCTGTGAGTGCCTCTGTATAAAAATGGTTGGTTAATGAAGTTGGATACCCCCAGCTGGTTCCCTCTCCTTCAATCCAAGCTTGATTCACGTGTGCAGAAGTAAAACTCCCAGACCCGGTGTTCTGCTGCATGCATGGCTTGGCTTGCCCTGTGCTAGAGTGATGACTGGAAGGCATGAAAATGGTTAAGCACCCTTTCTCTGAGCTATGAATCCACCCTCTCACCCCCCAAAAACTTTTACATTCACACTAATCAGGAGATTTGCCTCTAAGAAATGAGAGCCAGTGTGAGGTAGTGGTTAAGAGTGGTAGACTCGTAATCTGGGGAACCGGGTTCACGTCTCCGCTCCTCCACATGCAGCTGCTGGGTGACCTTGGGCTAGTCACACTTCTCTGAAGTCTCTCAGCCCCACTCACCTCACAGAGTGTTTGTTGTGGGGGAGGAAGGGAAAGGAGAATGTTAGCCGCTTTGAGACTCCTTTCGGGTAGTGATAAAGCGGGATATCAAATCCAAACTCTTCTTCTTCTTCTTCTTCTTCTTCTTCTTCTTCTTCTTCTTCTTCTTCCTCTAAATGCACCAGAACGTCTTCCACCTGCTGTATGGTTAGTGAGTGAGTTAATCTAGGGTTGCCATAGGGTTGAGCTTTTTTTTTTTGGACAAAGTTGTTGAGCTTTTTTGTTTGTTTGTTTGTTTGTTTGTTTGTTTGTTTTGGACAAAGTTGTTGAGCTTTTTATGGGGGGGATTCTTCCCCCCCCCCAGTCAACACTTCTGATATGGGCTGCCATACTTTCGGATTTACCCAGACATTTTAAACCAATTTCTTCCTTGACAATGCTTTCAGCTTTGAACCCTCCAGTCTTTGGGGGAGAGGTGTGCTAATGTTTTGATATTTGTGTAATAGTTGGGGTGTATTGAACCACACATGTTCCCAAAAGAGAATAAGACTGCCAGTGGCTACTATCTACTGTGACTATGTTCTACCTCCACTGCTGGAGGCCATATGCCTCTGGGTACCAGTTGCTAGGATGAACCCCAGGTGCTATGGCACTCAGGTTCTGCTTATGGGTGCATCAGTTTCGTCACTGTAAGAAGAAGATACTGGACTAGATAGGGCTTCTGGCAAGCTCTTCTTCTGTTCAAATTTTAGGCCTCTAGATCATGTTAATACCTGTCTGACTTGGTGAGGTAGGTTGGTTGGGTGGTTGTGGCGTATGTGTGTTGGTTTTTGTAACATGAAAATGCAGCTTATCTTCAAATATAAAACATATTCATGGCTACCAAAGGAGCTTCTGTCAACACATGGATTATTGAGACATATGAATGGGGGGACTCTCACCACCAAATGCGCCTGGAGCGTTTTTTAATCTCAAATTAGTCTTCATTTGCTGAATGCAAGAGGCAGAAGTAAAAATGTAGGTTTTTTGAGCAATTGAACTGCCTGTCATCACTGGTATGTGTATCAACAGGTTAACCTTCTGTCCACTGAAGCACCTCTTAACAGGTCTTATCAGAAAGGCCCAAGTATTTATAGGAATGCAACATTTAAAATTAGTTGCCAAAGTAAAGCACTAGCTAGCCTTTTTCAGTGCAGAGAACACTTCTGTCTGCTTGATAGATAATTTAAAAGCCCAGAGCGCACATTGTAAGTTGCCTCACCTATTTAATGGATAGACTTTCCTCCACGTAGGAGCCTGTGACACCAGATACTGCAGTATCATGTTCTATTTTTTTTTTTCAGGACCAGTACAGTGATATGAGAATCAGTATAAACCAGAGACCAGGTAGCAGCCGGAGTTTTGGGTTTGCAGTGCACCAGGATCCTTCTGGAGTCTTTGTGAAGTCAATAGAAGAAGGTAACAATTCCCATGTAAAACTCTTAATGTGCTTGCCTTGAGAAAGTTAATTGGAAGGCAAGCAATTGATCTGAAGAATTCAGGTTGCAAATTCGGGTGGCAAGGCTGCTGGACAAAGAAAAACCTGAGAATGGTAGAGAGAGAATGCTCTAAGATTAATTTGTGTTCTGCTTATTTGCATGTGTGATTGATTATACTGTCAACTGTAGATCTCCAGTAGCAGCCAGGAAAAAAATGTTTTTCCCCCAAAAGTGTTTAGAAGGTCTACCGGTATATTGCACTGCATTAATTTTCTCATATAGATGTGTTGCACTTTTCTAAATAATTTGCATGCAAGGAAGAAGGTAAGAATTGTCTTTTATGCAGTTAAACTTATTGACAATACTGTCAATAAATTCTTAGTTGTCTTTGAATAAAATAATGGTTGTTTTTTTTAAAAAAATATTTCCTTTTGTGACAAAAACAAAACAATGTATGACATCATAAACATATAAGTAACAAATCATGATGATCATTAATAGTAATAAAAGAAAATAGCCAAGCTTTAGCTGAGCTAGAATTAAAAAATTATCACCGTGTCATATTCAAGTAACACCCAACACTTCAGAGGAAATAAATGATGTCTCTTATATCAGCTCTTTGACTTGCATGACATTTTTGTGAAGAAATTATATCACTTTTTTGGCAGTATTGCTTTTACTTTGTTGTAAAGCGTTATTAATTTACAAAACTTTGTTTCCTCCCACTACTCTTAAAACAACAAAAAATGATTATTTCCCTAATAGAAACTGTAGTTTGATTTTCTGGCCTTCCAAAAGGAATTCATTAGAGCTCTTCAACAATGAAGCATGCCATAGCAGAATGGGCAGTAAAGGTTTTTCTGTAATTTACGAAGCAGTGAGATTAAGATTTTAATAATTAAAGAAGCTCAGAGTCTGACCTACAACAAGTCTGAGACAGCTCCTGAATTCGTGAAACTTAGCACAGGCAAAGTTGATTGTGGTGCTTTCGGTACAAGTAGAGGCCATGAAGTTACAGATTCAGGCAACAGTCTTAACGCATGCAGCTGTCACCCTCTTGTCACCCTCCAAGTCAGACTATTGGTTCATTTGCCCACTGCTGTGTGCACATATTGATAGCCGCTCTCCCAGGCCTAAAGCAGAATAATTTTTTTATTATTTATCTTTTAAAAGTCCAGTCCCTACTGCTTCTCCAAGAAAACTCAGAGTGGCACAAACAGCAATAAAAACAGACAGAATTGCCAAAGCACCACAATTTACATTCAGATTAATGAATTAACGGCATCCACCCTGTTTAACAAATTCCAGCAACAAACTGAGCCAGCCAAATTGCACCATTAATCATAGAATCAAAGAATTGTAGAGTTGGAAGGGGCCCCAAGGTTCATTTAGCCCAACCCCCTCCAATGTAGGAATCTCAGCGAGAACATACATGGCTAGTGGCCATCCAGATTCTGCTATCAAAAACCTATCAAAATCTTGCTATCAGAATCGAAAACCTTTTTAAAAAGACAATTCTTCGCCAGCCTCTTGAAAAGCAGTATAGCAACAGGCCTCCTGAACCTCACTTGGCAAGTCATTCATTGGATTAGAAGCCACATCAGGAAATATCTCAACCTATGAAACCCTTAATGGCCAGTGCCTTGAATACAGCCCAGAAGCTAATGACCTCTCTCAGCAGCTTCTTGCATATATTAAGAAGCATGGAGAAAAAGATAGACCCTTACAGAACCCTAGATGGCACAGGCCATGGGGAAGAGCTTTCAAGTTGACCAGGGTAACCGTTTGACAACCTGCGCAGATCTCTGAGCTCAGGTGTTATATGCTGACAAGGTCTCACTTCTGTCAGCAATTGCGTTGCAGCATTCTATGCTAACTGCAGCTTCTGTATCAAGCACAAGGGAAGCCCCACTTAGATAGATATTTTATTTACGACCATAGGTCCACAATATAAAGCCATATACATAACAATATACATCAACACTAAGTGAAACAGAGTAAAATGAAACGAAACGAAGCAAAAATATGTAGATAAAATAACTAAAATAATTCAATACATATATACAATTATAATTTATATAAATTCCTTAGCTAAAATAAATGCGACAGTACATTTAATTCAGGAGATCTCTACTATAAATCAGGTAGTAAATTAAGATGTCAATAATCATAAAGTAAACCGTTTTTCCTTTTATACGAAAGAACTGTAATCAAATATCTTGCTACGAGCAGTGTTCTGTTCGGAACATTGTCTTGTAGCAGGTGTATTAATTGAGTCTCCGGGGTCTCATCCAAAGTTTCTGATATTAAAGGGAGTAAAAATCTGGTCCGGGCATCCATGTGCAAGGGACAACAGAATAATATATGATTGAGAGATTCTATAGTTTTGTTGTCACATGCACATAGTACTGAAATTTGTCCTTTAGTAAACCTATTGCCCATGACGTTAGATGGAAAGACGTTAAATCTAGCTTTAGTAAAAGCAAATCTATGGGCCGCAACTGTTAGAGATGACAGGTAAGCTGGAATCTGGGGTGTAAGCCATAACCCAAGATTCAGCGGTGAACATGTACCACTTCCCATTGTGGTATTTTGCTGGTGATCAAAATCATCCATTTTTTGTGCTAAAATTCTTTTGGCCGAGGCGAGATCTAATTTCAGTAGGTCCGATGGGGACAATCCATAGAACACAATTTTTGTATGGATTTTCTCTACCCATGGATTAACAAATTCGTCTCACCAAAGACAATGGATAAAATAAAGATTTATAAGCCTGTGCCACAAGGACAACCAATAGTGGGCATTAGGAAGCCCCACTTAGTGTGCATTGCAGTAGCCCAGTCTTGAAGTAACCATATTAGACAATGAACTATAGTTACTCAGCTTCAAGGTGGTCCAAAGATAGTTTGTTAAACAGAAGTCATATCACTGCCTCTTTATGGCCAAAGGGAGGCATTCTATAGTGTCCTTGGCTCAACAGAAGCTGATTTATCAGACAGGATAAGCAATAATCAAGATAATGGGCCATTGAATCCATTTCCCCCCAGAGATTTTGCCTACCTCCTCACAGCCAATCAGCTGAAAGGTATCCAATTAAACAGGACAAACAGACTCTCGAATCCAAAATTCCTCCAGACTCCTGCAGAGTTCAAGTCAGAGCTGACCTAAGTAATTTTATCTGCAAAGTGCTTTGCAAATAGGTCATAACAGGGTTCCATGACCTCATGTAATGTCTGCTCGCCATGGTGTAAAAGGTCCTTCACAACATGGAATAGCTCTGCTGGATAGCACTGAGCAGAGAAGTCTTTCGCAGAACTGTTGTCTGAGACCTTATTAACTGAAGATGCTGGGTGTTGTACCTGGGACCTTCTGCATTGAAACCATGTTTGTACATTGAGCTATGGGCTGCCTAGCCTTGGGTCTTATACACTGAAATGTGCTTTAGAGCCATCGTGACATTAACTTGGGCAGGAGAACCCTGGATTCAGGTCTCCATTCTGGTAAAGTTGGTCTGGCAAGTTTACTGTCAATGTTGTAGATGAGTTAGAACAGGGATGTCCAAAAGGTAGACTGTAGTAGATCTCGGGACCCTCCCGCCCCCTAAAAATAGCTCAACAATTATGGTAGATCACTGCCAGTTTTTTTTATAGTGGGAGTAGATCTCATGTCTCTTGAAAGTTTGACATGCCTGAGTTAGAATAAAGCTGAGTAACCTCACATGTCAGATCCTTGGGGGGGAAAGATGGGAAGCAGGTGTGGGGTTGGTGATAGAAAAGGTTATTAAAATTTCACCACGGTTGGCATCCGTCTGTCTTGGGAGACAGTGGAGGAGTGCGCCTTTGAGGGTGCCTGCTTTAAAAAAAAAAAAAAACTCATTTCATAACTTTGAACTGACATTGGCAAGTGCTCCTGATCTCGGGTGGGAAAGTGCTCACACTTCTCTGCTGTGCTTAGCAACATGGTTGAAAACCAATGTAAACAGAGGAAATATGAGTGTGTTTTAAAAATGTTCGCAGAGGCGACATAGATAACAAGTTGCAAAACAGCAGTGATTCTCTGGCAGGTCGGGTAGGGTGGCATATTAGAATTATGTAGGATCATTTGTTGATTTTGCCTCTTTAGCATGATTTTTTATGTAGGAGAGGAAGAGATCCTTGTTCACAATTTGCAAAACCAAGGAACTGCCACACCACCTTAGATGATTGGCTTTGTATTCACAACAAACCTTTATACCTATAAAAACACCAAACTGTTCTAGTCATGTCAATTAAAATGTTGTATAATGCTGAGTCATGATGATGATGATGATGATGATGATTGTGTCTTTGAATTAATCCACACTTTTAACGCCATGGTGCACCTGTAGCAGCACATCTAGGTACCTTCATCTGCCCCAGCTGCAGCAAAACATGTCTCTTCCATACCAGTATCTGCAGCCACAGCAGGCGCTGTAACTCTCCAATGGTTTGACTCCACCCCCCAAAGGTGCACTCCAACAATTATTTGCATAGAAGTAGTTCTTAGGCACAAGAAAAGACTTTTTGTATGTTAAATATGAATGGCAAGACCTGATAGTTATTCAGTGGCTTCTTTTAAAATCCCCCCATTGTCTTTCCAAGGCACTCACAGCAGCTCTCACAAAGATAAAATATACAAAAAATAGGTCTTAAAACTAACATAAAAAATTAAAGTGAGTGCCTTTTTTTTATTTAGCTGCCACATGTTTCTGACATTACAAGTTAGCTCTCATCTTTCCATCACCGCCAGGTAGCCCAGCAGACTTTTGCCAGTTGAATGTTGAGGATGAAATCCTTACTCTCAATGGCACAAAGGTTTCAGGTATGGACCAGAGTCAGTGGGAAGCAGCCATCAGCAGCTCACTAGAAACTGGAAACCTTGTCATGGATGTTAGGCGATACGGCAAGAAGGGTGAGCTTTTGCTTGGGGTGACTTCTGCGTGACCTGAAAGGTGTCTGTTCTTTGCCTGCGAACTTGTTGGGATGGATGAGTCCTTTATTTCTGCAGCCTTCTGCAACAACAAGCTTTTTTTTCCCTGGCAGCACCTGCTTATTGTAAATACAGTTCCTGCTGCTGTTAATTTTGGGTGGTTGTTGTTTTTTTGCATGTGTCAAAGCTGTGTAAATCTGCATTAGCAAGTCTACTTTTCTTAAACGGGAGATAACTATTTTCAAGGAGAAATATATATTCACGTAGGTTTCTTGTTCCCCCAGCCTTCAGAAATACTGGTTTTCCTGACCTTGTCAGAGAGATGCAGAAAGAATCCAGCACTTTTATTATTAGTTCTGTGGTTCAGTTTCCTGGAAGAGCACCCATGTGATCTACTCCCCACACCAAACCCTTGCAATTAGGTCCTTTCTCTGTCCAGATATTCTAGCACTGTAGCGTATACCTGTATTTGAAGAATGAAAGTTAGTAAACTTGCTATTGTTCATTGTGCTTGCCTTGGACTAATGCTTGCTTTTTTGGGGGAAGGCGGTCTGTTCATAAAAAGCCCTAACCAATTTTCACACATACAAATTCCAATTCACTTTCTACTTCATCTGTCCTCCTATCTTTTTTTGTGTGTGTTTTGGTTTTGATGTATTTTCATTAAGTCTTTTTCTTTATGCTTTGACAACTTCCCTGTCTACTTTTCAATTTTTTGATCTCCACATGCCAATCAGACTGGGGCAAAGACCAGCCTTCCCTGCCATATGCAAGGCACAAAATCCTCAATCTCACCAGTATGGCTACCAACATTATAGGTACACCTGAGAACAAATGGATTGATGCGACATCTGTGGACAGCACTTCAGCCAAAAGTCAAAGCACATCGGCCCAAAAAGACTTGCACAACAATTTTCAAAATGATGTAAGTGGGAAGAGGTTCTGCATTTCTTCTCTCAGCCACATTAACCCGTGCCTAGAAAGTACTCACTTAATGAAAGTTAAGCCTCTCCAGGGTTTGGTTAATGAAGAAATGTTGGCTTGGCCTTTTGACCAGAAGTCCAGGTCCTTTTGCTAGCTAGGTGGTGATGTAGGCCAGCAACCAAAACCAATTCAGAGTTGAACCACAAATTTCGCTCTCTTATTTCCTGGTTGTCCATTCATTCATTGGATCATTCAGCTGCTCCCAGTGCAACAGCAAAGCAAATTACTAGCCAGTTACTTGCAACAAAGTAAATCAATGAGCGTGCCAGTTACCATCTTGCATGTTCAGTATTAAATCAGAAAACTTAACTTAGTCTGAGAAACATTTGCATAACCCTTTCCTTCTTGAACATGGAAGAAGAGAAGAGTTTGGATTTGATGGAGGAACAAGTTCCACGAAATCCCTTCTCTTGATTTTCTAAGCATCAGAAGCCCATAATGCCACACGAACTGATTGCTGGATCTTTTAGATTTTAAATCCAGTAATAGATTATTAGATGAATGACTGTGTGATAGTACCATCATGTATATTATTGTGTCACCTTGGGTGCAATGGGGTTTCATACACAGCATCAGACCAGTATAGAAAATACTATGCTAGACCTCTCCTTGCTATTCCCCCCTACATCTTTCCACTGAAATTAAGGAAAACATGTTCACTCTACATCAGGTGTTTTGAGACTACAATTCCCAGCATCCCTGACCACTGGTCCTGCTAGCTAGGGATCATGGGAGTTGTAGGCCAAAAACACCTGGAGGGTCGAGGTTGAGGAAGCCTGCTCTATATCATTTATTAAATAGGCATAAAAGTAAATTTCTTTGGGGGACGCGAGTGGGGCTGTGGTCTAAACTACAGAGCCTAGCTTTCTGATCGGCTTGCCGATCAGAAGGTCGGCGGTTCAAATCCCCGCAACGGGGTGAGCTCCTGTTGCTCAGTCCCAGCTCCTGCCCACCTAGCAGTTCGAAAGCACGTCAAAGTGCAAGTAGATAAATAGGTACCGCTCCGGCGGGAAGGTAAATGCGTTTCTGTGCGCTGCTCTGGTTCACCAGAAGTGGCTTAGTCATGCTGGCCACATGACCCGGAAGCTGTCTGTGGACAAATGCTGGCTCCCTCAGCCTATAGAGCAAGATGAGTACACAACCCCAGAGTCGTCCGTGACTGTACCTAACGTATTTTAGCATTACAGGTTGTGTGGCTTACCAGAAGTGTCAAAAGCAGTTGTAGTTATAAGGTGTGTTTTTGCAGGGGCGGGGGATGAAGGTAAGAGTCATGGAATTATTTCAGTATGTTAATTTTTCTTATTTCAGGATTCAGAAACAAAGGTCAATGGAATGCAAGGAGATGCAAATTCCAATGAGAAAAAAGGTAAAACCATCAGGGCTTTCCAGTTGCTAGCTGTAGGCAATGATTGGGATTGACCTAGTGGTTGTGTATTTGGGAGTTGTGTACAGTTGAAATATAAGAACTTCCAATTTTCTTAGGTGGCTCATAAATATAATTGCATGCAGAAGACAAATTGGATTTTCTTCCAGAAGCGTTGTGCATATATAAAGAACAGCTAACAAGATGGCAGCTAGTTCCTTTGTTTCTGCATGACTGGCAATATCCGTGTGTGTAGTAAGAATGAAAGAAGAGAGGGGGGAAGGCAGAAATAATTTTAACTCAAAACAGTACTGGCATTGAAGTCCTAGGAAGTTCATGGGATTACCTGCCTTTCACTGTCATGTCAATCCGAGCTTCGGCGTGTGTGTGTGTGTGCGCATATGTGCTTGGAGGGAGATACTCTATAAAATGCTTTTTGAAAGAAAAAAGTAAGGTCTATTCAATGTATAGAAAATTGTATGGTGCAAATTTATGTGTGCCCAGTAAGACTTGGAGTTAGTGTATGTTTTTTGAAAGTTTAGACTTTTGAGGAAGGCAAAGGAAGAGAAAACCTATCCTGTAATATAAAACTAGAATGCATTTCAGCCCAAGAGCTTAGTTTCCCTTGCAGTTTCCATTTATTTCAGTGGTATGTTGATGGCAACAGCTTTGTGTGCCAATGCCATCTTTTCTCAAACTTGGATCCCCTCATATTCTTGGACTACAAATCCCATCATCCTCATTGGTCCTGGTAGCTAAGGATGATGAGAGTTGTGGTCCAGCAATATCTGGGAGCCATAGTTTCTCAAGGTCTGGCCTATACTCATGCAGTTAGATTAAGAATTTTTACAATTCCGGCCTGCAGCACATAGAAATTGAAGTGAACCCTCCACTGGCAAGAAGACACCACATTTGCTGATCTAAGGACACCCGATACTTGTCATGAGCTCAGTGCACTTATTTAAGATCTGTTTTGTTTGATAGTTATATTTAGGCTGATGTGAGCTTTCTAAAAAGGCAAACAGAATAGAAGTGGCATGTACAAAATGTTAAATAACTAAAGTATTGAAAGAAATGTTTGTTTGAGCAAGAAGCCCATCCGGTCCCTATGGGACAACATTTAATGATATTACTACATGTTTTATCTCACCGTTCATCCAAGGAGTTCAGGGCACTGATGTGGAAGTATATTACAGCAACCCTGTTAAGGTTGTTCAAGCCAAGAGATAATAGCTTATCCCAGGCCACCCAATGAAACAAGCAGAGATCAATGTCCAGGTTTTCAGGTTGATAGTTTCCCAGCAATCTCAATGACTACCCTAGCTCTGCTGCTGCTGAAATTTTGAAGACTGAAAGATGATGTATAGAGTAGGAGCACTGTACTTTGGTAAACACATTCCTGTGACATAGGCTACTATGCTGGCAAGATGTTTGTTTCGATGCAGCTTAAGTTGGATGCTCTGAAAAGTGTTTATCCATTGGACAGATAATAAATAAAGCCAAACAACACCACACTGACTTGTTTTGTATCTTCATATTTTTTCCAAATAGACACAGAACCCATTTCTTTGAAAAACTTAAAAAGGCGATCACAGTTTTTTGAACAAGGTAAAAAAACAACAACCCCAAAAGCTAACATTTCATGTACTTTCATGAAATTGTTCCCCAATGTACATTCTTCTTAACAAGTCTCTGGTGTTGGGTTCTAAGTTTCTCTAGCATTGATTGTTGCCGTCATGCCAAACTAGCTTAATCTGTTTCCATTCTTTCCTTAGGGTCATCAGGTTTTTCTTACAATTCATGGGTCTACCTTTGTGGTAATGGGCTTTGTGTGTTCCTCTGTATCTCAAACCTTTTACACTTCTGATATTTGTTCAAACGCTGTTCCCACTGGGGAGCAGTGTGAAGTACAGAACCTTTTGTTCGGATTTGCAGCTTTCCTACAAAATGCCATTACGCTGAGCAAAGCAGCAGACATGCTACAATAAATTCCCAACCTGAGAAATGCAGTCAAATTTAAATGTATTCATAATACGATTTAGATTTATTAAAAAAATTGGCAGATCAGTATGCAGCAGCTAATTACGAAATGCCTGTTCCATAACCATGAGCAAATCTTACGGTTCCAAAATGCTTTGAAAAAGGTTTTAAAAGAATCAAAATGACAGCGTCTCGGCTGTGAATGGTTTGTCACAATTCTCTAAGGCTGCTCCTAGTGTGCTTTGCATGTTGCATCTCACCTCCTTCATTTTCACTTCAGTAATTTGCTTCTACCTGTTTCAGTATTTTTGTGCACATGGAATGTGTTGAAGTGATTAAGGCACTTCACATTTATTATAACATTAAGCATCACCAGAGGTCTGTTTTCCCTTGAATATATACGTCCCTTCGATGAGTACAAAATATTAAAATGCTTCTCTTTGACTCTGTTTGGATGGTCTATCCTAGTGATATACTGCTGAGTGAATTACAGTACCTCCTGTGCCTATGGGGTCAGCCCAGGTATCTGCAATGTCTCAGCATAGCTGTCAAACATCCTTTATTGTGATGGCATATTCCTCTGTAAGTCCTTTTCAAAGCCAATGGAGGTGAGATTGGGAGGCCTTGGCCTGCTTGTACATTTCAGTCCCTCAGCTTCTCTGGCTGTGCAGATAGGGCTTTTCCAAACATGGATTGCGCTTCACAATAAAGGCTGCTGGACAGGTATGGAACATGGTCTTATTGTCTTCACTAGTTTCCATAGAATTTTCCACTTTTATCTTTTTATTGCATGTTTGTCATCTGATGTGAGAGTCCGCTCATCTTCTGTCAAGGTGGAGCTGTTGCAAAGAGACATTGTTGTCACTAATAAGGAAAAAATAAGTATTTGTGAATACTGCTGAGAGTGCCCATGTGTTGCAGATGGGAAATGATTGTTAAACTTTTCCTATACAATAGACCAGAAGAGATAACAACCTCTGCGCAATTATTTGCAGTCTGCCACCATAATCCCAATACTTTGTGTATATATAAAGTATTAAAATAATATATATATATTACTGCTAGTGTTGCAATTCTCTGGAAGTTTTGCAGTTTCTCAGCATACCGTTCCAGTGCAGGAGCACTTAACCAATCCTACTGATTTTGTATTTGACCTCTGTTGTGCGTGTTTTTATTATTTTTATATACACTGCCCTAAGAGCCTTATGCTGAGTGATTAATATATCCAGTAAAAAAAATTTTTTTAATCTATCAGACAAAGCAAAAAGCACAACTTGACCCATCTGTTGCATGTGGTTGGGTTTGGCATTGCAAAAATGGGCATTAAGGAGAATCACATAGAAGTTAAAATGTGGTTGGAATGAAAGTGAATTATATACCAATGTAATGTCTTTGGTAAGCAAGATAAAAATGTATGTGCAGCTGTTTCTTTAAAAAACAAAACAAAGGGAGCCATCCCTATTGATGGCCTAGACCTTCAGAAAAGTACGATTAGTAACTTTAAAATAATATGTTGTTTATATGTATACTGCGTTAATAGAAGTGGGTTTTCCCCCCCAGTGCATTCTTTGCTTTGTGATGAGCTTTTGCTTATCTCTAAATTGAAAAGTGGCTTTGTTGTTCTAGCTAGGTTTTTAAAAGAAGATTCTTTAGTGAACTTTGTGGTGTTGCTAAAGTTGAGATGAATTCTTTTAAAACCAAAGCAATATTAAGTAATAGTATTGCATATTTACAGCTATCTATGCTGTGTCTCTCAAGGGACACAGGTGGCGCTGTGGTCTAAACCACAGAGCCTAGGGCTTGCCGATCAGAAGGTCGGCGGTTCGAATCCCTGCAACGGGGTGAGCTCCTGTTGCTCGGTCCCAGCTCCTGCCCACCTAGCAGTTCAAAAGCACGTCAAGTGCAAGTAGATAAATAGGTACCGCTCCGGCGGGAAGGTAAACGGCGTTTCCGTGCGCTGCTCTGGTTCGCCAGAAGCGGCTTAGTCATGCTGGCCACATGACCCGGAAAAACTGTCTGCGGACAAACGCCGGCTCCCTCGGCCTATAGAGCGAGATGAGCGCCGCAACCCCAGAGTCATCCGTGACTGGACCTAATGGTCAGGGGTACCTTTACCTTTATGCTGTTTCTATAAATTTGTATTTATCAATTAACTTGATATTTCCTATTTCCATTGTGCATTGTTAAAGTGGTGGGGGGGGGCAGGAGGCCATTGAGTGATGAATCTTGCATCCAGCACCTATGAACTATGAGCTGTGCTCATGCAGCCTGTTTTTGTACCGTGCTTTCTGCCAGCGCTACTCATCTTTTGAGGCAGGGATTAGGATGTGTCCATCTTTTTTCTGGTGCACTCCTCGTTTCTGGTTGTATGGGTTATTGGGGAGCAGAGGACAGAGGGAGGTCTTTTCCACCTCAGTTCACTGAATTTGATGTGTGATACATTAACCCCAATATATCTTTCTGTGGTGTTTTCGTTTTGCTGTTCCTCATATCATTCTAAGACTATCCACGTTTCAGTGCACACTGAGGGATCCTTACTCCCTGATTGTCCTACAGCTGCTATCTTTTCCTGCTTAATGTGGTCAGAAGCTTGTGGTGGATTACTATCTTGGAAAAATGCAAAAGTATAACATTTCTGATAAAATGTTGCTTTGGCAAGCATTACGAAACCCTGGAGAAAGTCTGGGGGAAATACAGACTTCTCTCACTTTTCTCTTGATGTGGTGACGCACATGTTCATCCTTAAGATTACCATCATTGTTGTGTGTTTTTCCGTGTAGAACAGCTCTTTGTCCCTTGCTTGTCCAACTGATGAAAAACTGTAAAATCATACAATTCTAATAGGTGTTTGTTCATCTGAAAGTCCTTGACCTGATAAGGGATTGGGGCCCAACAGCTTAAATAGTGCCTTCCAGTAGCTTACAGCTTTAAATGGTATCTTCCAGGTCATACTAACGAAGTTTCTTTTTCTTCCTTTTAAAAATTATATTCTTCTCACTGCCAGGAGGCCCGGAGCCTGCCATTCCTGATGTGAGTATTGCTGCTTAAGTTACAGTAAATAGTATTTAACTAATGAGATAATAATATAACATTAAAAAATGTGCACATTCCCACAAATGAAAATGAATACTCAAAGCAGTAAAGATGTTATTATGAGATAAAATGGAGTAATGCATAACTTGGGGGGAAATATACAGTCACACATTATAAATGAAAATTATTATTTTAAAAACTGATTAACAAGAACTATGGGTGGTATTCAACTAATATTTGCTCAGAACAGACCTGTTAAAATTCATGGATCTAGCTTAGTCATGTTAATTATTGTAGTGGATTACCACCCCGTGACTGTAAATCTACCTGCTTGAAACCTAAAGATAGGTTCTTCATAAGCTAGCTTAATTTTGTGAACAAGGAATGTAGCTAGATGTTTGGAGCAAAAAGTGCTCCCAATATCACGTTGCCTCTAAAGGTAAAAAGGTAAAGGACCCTTGAATGGTTAAATTCAGTCAAAGGCGACTATGGGGTGTGGCGCTCATTTTGCTTCAGGCTGAGGGA
Organism: Lacerta viridis; assembly: GCA_900245905.1. Classification (NCBI taxonomy): domain Eukaryota; kingdom Metazoa; phylum Chordata; class Lepidosauria; order Squamata; family Lacertidae; genus Lacerta; species Lacerta viridis. The sequence continues at coordinate 154,895 of OFHU01004304.1, read as the reverse complement.
GCCGGCGTTTGGCACTGTGGTCTAAACCACTGAGGATAGCTGTCAACCTTCCCTGCTGTTCCCCACTGCTATATACATAGTTGTCAACCCTCCCTGCTGTTTCCCAATGCTAAAATAAGGGAATTTCCCGCCAAAAAAGGAAAAGGTTGACAGCTATGCCACTGAGTCTCTTGGGCTTGCCAGTCGTAGGGTTGGCAGTTGGAATCCATGCAACAGGGTGAGCTTCCGTTGCTCTGTCCCAGCTTCTGCCAACCTAGCAGTTCAAATTGCCCTTAATACACAAACCTGGGATTGGTACTGCCCATGGAAGTGGGAAGGAACAGAGCTGAACCCTCCTTTTCCTTGGGCGCTTTCCAAGACTGGCCAAGTTGGGTGGGTGTGATAGCTTGCAGAGCAAAAGTGTGCAGGGTTAAGCATTTTCCTTATCTGCTCACTCTGTCAAACCTAAGACAAATTCAAGATTGGGAATCCATGTTCACTGCCAAATGATCTATTTCTGGTCTAAGACTAACTAACACTGTAAATATGTGTGTGTGTGTGTGTGTGTGTGTGTGTGTGTGTTCAAAGCAAAAACATTCTGCTCTAGCTGATTTTATGTTTCTGTGTTTCAGCTCCCAGTTCCGCCCATCAGTGCTTCCAGCCGCTGGGCCTGGGATCAAGAGGAAGAAAGAAAAAGACAAGAGAAATGGCAAGCAGAACAGGATCGCTTACTTCAGGTGTGGAGTACTGAGATTTTGACATTATTGAGAGGGCACTATTTGAAATGAAACTGATATTTATAATGTAAAAGAGTGTGTGCATGGCTTGCCCAACTATGGATTTTACTTTGTAGAGTAGAGTGAACATACCAGATTTCTATGCAGTTTATATTGCCAGAAAATATACGTTCAGCTAATTATGCCATGAAATTAATATACTTTTTTATTTTTTTTAAAAAAAAACATTAGGAGAAATACAGGCGTGAACAAGAGAGACTGAAGGAAGAATGGCTGAAAGCTCAGAAAGAGGCTGAAAAGGAGAACTCCAAATACTTAAATGAGGTGAGCTCTATAACTTATTGTGGATTACCCTCTCTTGGTACATGGAACAAAAGTTACAACTTGCTTTCTCCCTGGCTAGTAAGCAAATGCATCAGAATCAGGAAATGCAGGCAACTATATTCCACTAGAAGAAAATATAAACAGGAACAGGATGATAATAATAGATTCATCAGGACAAACTAAAAATCACAAATCCATGAATAGCACGAGTTTCTAGCAGTAATGATAAATCATCTTAAAAGGTGCATTAAAAAACATTGACAGTCAAAATAGATGCTAACAGTCCCATTTAGATAGGTTTCCTCAACCTGGTGCCCTTGAGATGTTGTTGAACTACAACTGCCATCAACCATGACCATTAGCCATGTTGAAGTCCAAATCCATCTGGAAGGCACTAATTTGGAGAAAGCTGTACTAAGAGATCCAAGCAGAATTTCTTATTACAAAACACAGATTGTGTTGTAGTTGGTGGCTTAATTTGGGTCTTGGTGTCATCGCTTACCTTCACCAGCTGTTGCCGATCTGTTTCCTTAAGCCAGTTTCAATTAAAAATCTTGAGAAGGAAGTCCGGGTAAGACTTCTTTTTGACAATGGATGCATTGTCAATTTGGATACAAGGTGGATGGGACGAAAGACTGTCGCTTTCAGCTTTATTCATTTCAGCTTCGCTTGTACCAAGGTCCTATGCAAGCTCTCTCTTTTTATGAATAGCCGCAACTGGCGGGTTGCATACAAACTATCATTGATCTTTTAGTTGTTTCTGTCCATGACCATGGAGATCTCTGGAGGACTTCAAGAAAAGTTTAGATAGTTTAGCCCTGCACTGATGGCTCTACAGTGCAGGTCATGCTGACTAATCTAAAAGTGTTCAGTTGCCAGAGGCTTAGCAGGTATAGCGCTCAGTTCCCAGATCCATAAAATGCAAAGATCATATTTAATCATGTAAACATAGGTAAAGGTAAAGGGAGCCCTGACCATTAGGTCCAGTCGTGTCCGACTCTGGGATTGCGGCGCTCATCTCGCTTTACTGGCTGAGGGAGCCAGCGTACAGTCATGTGGCCAGCATGACTAAGCCGCTTCTGGTGAACCAGAGCAGCGCACGGAAACGCCGTTTACCTTCCGCCGGAGCGGTACCTATTTATCTACTTGCACTTTGACGTGCTTTCGAACTGCTAGGTGGGCATGTAAACATACAGTGTGACAAACTTAAATGGTTGATAATGGACCGACTTAACTGCAAACATCCCTAAGCGGTGTACAAGAAATACAATACAGAAATCTAAAAATTGGTTAAAACATGAAAATAAATGCCTGCTTGTAAGTTAAAGCAAATGAGTAAAATAAAATGTAAGTAGAAGTACTAAATGCTCTAAATATGGCAAAACCACTAATTTTAAACGTTAGAGGCAAGGGCAATTGCTTATAATATTCAATGGTTCCATTTTCCTTCCACCCATTTCCTGAAACTCTGTGCCATCCTGTCGGTTTCGTTTTTATAAGCCTTGCGCTCTCTTCTAGGAGGAGACTGTATTAAAGCCAAATACTGTGTCTGTAACTGCACAAGAACCTCCTGTTTCCATGTGGAGGGCAAATGGAGATCACAAGGCTGACTATTCTGATGGTGGTAGACGATGGGAAGAAGAACGAGAACAGGAGAAGAAGGGAGAGGAAAGGAAACGTCTTGAGGAGGCCCAGAGACTCGAAGAAGCAGCAACTGCGTTACGAATAGAACAAGAGAGGAAGCGCCAAGAACTAGAACGTGAGAAGGAACGAAATGTGTGCTATGCAGAGGAGCCGAGGTACAAGGAAGCAGCAGAACAGAAATTGCAGGTTGAACAAGTCAAGGAAACGCCAGTACAGAGGCCCCAGTATCAAAGGTGTGCATTCGGTTTTTTGCTATGGTTTTTTTTTGCTATAGTGACGTACAGAAGGCATAAGTTCAAAAATGCATGACTAAAATACTTCATATTCATGAGAATTTATTATACTGATGCACAACTACTTGTGAGTGCAAAAGGCAACAGAATCAGCCAATAGGCTTGTTTTGAAACAATGTAAGTTTCATATTGTTAACTGGACTGTTTATGTTGAAGTTTGTGGTAGGCCTTTGGTAAAAGCTCTGTTTCTCGTGGCTGCAAGCATCCCTGGGTGCAAATTCACACTTGCAGTAGCCACCAAGTCCTAATGGAGTTCTTGTTACAACATCCAGTATAAGCATTCTTCATTTATCCTCACCCCACCTTAGTAAATCAATAATAGGGTCTTTCAGGAGGGCTGACACCAAGTGCTAAAATGGGCAAGAACCCAATATATGACTCAGTTAGGATCTCCCTGGACTTTTGAGGACTCTAGAGCCAATCTTAACTTGATATGTTAGGATGCAGGAATCAGAAATCTGGTGCCCAGACCCCTTGTTTAGGTTTTTGCCCCATGGCACTTTCCCTCTCCATGACACTACACTGACTGATTTGCAGAAGAACTGTTTCAGTTAAGCTCTGCATTTATGGGCTCCAGCCGCTGCATCATCAGGTATGCTGCCAGCAAAAGCCTGAGCCCAAAAAAACGTGTTGCAGCTACTGCAGCAAAATTTACCAAGGAAAGCTGAATTAAGTATTTGCCATCAGTTGTGCCCCCCTCATTCTTAAACCAGCTGATTGATGTGCGATTTACAGTTAAAAAGGCCCGCTGCATGCCTGTTGCAAACTGATGCATAGATAACCAACATGGTTTAAGAGAATGTAGGTATTACTTTTGCATGTTTGTTTAGGTCAAGGAAGGCTTATATGTGGCCCTCTAACTCCCATCACTCCTGACTATTGGCCATGCTGGGCAAGGCTGGTGAGCGTTGGAGGGCAACAGTTTTGCCACCACTGCTTTTGTTTGCTGTGTGTACATAGTCCTTAGCACTTAGAATGGATGCCCACCAGGACTGTCAGATTTTGCAGATCTACGTGTTGAGAACTGAACACGATGGAAGTATTTAAACCAGGGCAGGAATCCTTTTTTGGGGGGGAGAAGGCAAGGGCCACATTACTCTAGTGTAAAGCTTTTGGAAACTGCTTTGCACAGGTGGCTGTGGCCAGGCAGCAGACAACCACACACCTTTAACTAGCACCCATCCCTTTCTCTCCCCTCCCTCCGGTTTCTTCTCTTTCTGCACTGAGACTTTCTGCACTGCACTCCCACATCTTAGTGCACTAGAGAGGTAACATCGCAAGCTGCTTTTTTAAAAAGTTCCCGTTGCTTCCTCTCTGTGCACACCAACAGGAATCCAGGAGAAGTTGCCATCCAGGCACACTGAAAGCTGCCTGAATAATCAGCTATCTCTGCCCACTGAGAAATGGGAGCAGGTCCTTGCTTTCTCATTGCTCAGCTGGAGAAAGTAAGTTTGCAGAGAGGGGAAGGTTTTAATTTCTCTTCCTCCCTCCACAGACTTCCCTCGCCCATGTGCTTCTCAGTCACACCATCGCTGTGTCTTCCCAATGTGTGTGTCCGAACCTTAAAAATGCATAAGAACCTCAGATCTTGCATTGCAAAAAATGAAATATACTGTATATATTTTATTTTATTTTATTTTGCAAACTGTAAATGCTCAGAACATGGCACTGAGCACTTCTAAGACAAGTCGTGCTGCTGTTGTAACTTATACAACAAAGAACAGGTCTAACTTCCTAATCTGCCATCCCTTCTCCTACAGCTTCCTGTTTTCTTGGATGCAAATCTAGATTTGCAAGAATTTCTTGTTCAATATGTGGGAGGCTATTGTTCATGGTTCTGTATCTTCCTGCAGTGCCAGCCAAATGAGTATCTCTTCCTGTGTAATCTATTCATTCTAATGCATGTTTACTTTAGGCACTTTGAAACACCAAGAAATTCTGATGACCAAACAGGCTACTTCAGTACTAACAGGTAAAAACTATGCTGGGTTTTCCTGTCCTTCAATTTATGCTTGTTTGGGATTCTTTTACAAGTGTGCCTCTGGAATGCTGGAATCCTGGTACAGCTTAGGGAACAACAGCATTAGTTTGTGGATTACTTAATAATGGGGCAACTATGGAAGTATGTGGATGCGGGTAGCACTGTGGGTTAAACCACAGAGCCTTGGGCTTGCTGATCAGAAGGTTGGCGGTTCGAATCCCCGCAATGGGGTGAGCTCCTGTTGCTCGGTCCCAGCTCCTGCCCACCTAGCAGTTCGAAAGCACGTCAAAGTGCAAGTAGATAAATAGGTACCGCTCCAGCGGGAAGGTAAACGGCGTTTCCGTGCGCTGCTCTGGTTTGCCAGAAGCGGCTTAGTCATGCTGGCCACATGACCCGGAAGCTGTACGCCGGCTCCCTCGGCCAGTAAAGTGAGATGAGCGCCGCAACCCCAGAGTCGGACACGACTGGACCTAATGTTCAGGGGTCCCTTTACCTTTTTATGGAAGTATGATGGGATAAAATGTAATTTCAGCTGCATTGCCTTAGATCTCGGGTAGTTAAGGGGGTTGTTGGAACTTCAATTCCTACATATGTGGCCAGTGGTCAGAGGGTGATAAGTCTGGTGAGAGAGCAGCATCTGGGCAGCACTTCACCGAGTTACCCCTGCCTTAGATCATACTACAATAAAACAAAGCAACCACAGCTGCAGAATATTTTTGGGGGTTTTTAGAAGAGATATTTGGGTTTTTAGAAGAGATAAAAGCATATACTAATAGTATTTTTGGAAGCCCTTCAGATATGATGTAATGTAGCAAAGTCAGACGTTAAAGTGTAATTCTGTGATTCACAACAGCCTCTGCACCATGTTTATCAGTATACGTTTCAACGTAGAGGAAAATTTAGATGTGACTGGCTTAGTGAGGCACCAGATAATTCCAGTTGTTATTTTATTTTTTTATCTTCAACCATTATTGGCCGTCATTACATCATACTTTGTTATAGGATGCTCACCCACATGGTTGTATAATCTAAAATATGAAAAGCAAAGAGTGGGCGTAGAAGTGAGCAATGATATCAACAGTGACAGGATTTGCTTGAGCTTCCGTAGTCACATAAGGGGGAAAAAATAGGTTCAGTGTTCCTGATATATTTTTAATTGTTACATCTTCCATTCATATCCATATGCCATATGAGGCATTTTTCCATTAGTGCCTAGTTATATTCATTGTCCTTATGTAGTGAACATCGAAACAGCAAAAAAAAAAAAAAAAAAAAAAAAAAAAAACTCAGTATAAACCATAAGAACAAACTTAGTTGGTCTCTAAGGTGCTACTGGAAGGAATTTTTTAATTTTTTATTTTGTTTTGACTATGGCAGACCAACCTGGCTACCTACCTGTAATCGAAACAGCAGTTATTTCCTAACTTACAAGATTGTTCCTCTCCAAATTAAAATCACAATGAACTGGCTCAATATGTTGCAGTTTATAATCCTCCAAATCTTCCTGGGACTCTTGTTTGCTTTATCCATATGCATTTGCTTGTTCCTACTTCCTGACTGTTTTAAGGGACCAATCCTAATTGGGGCAGAGGGCTTGTGGAGCAGTGGACTCTCTATGACATTTACAGTTCTGCTCCTTGCAGGGAAGGTTGGAGCAGTTTATTCTTCTTTTTGCAGCACCAGCTTTTAGGCTGGGCCAGTAGTGGGGCTCAGATTGGACCCCTCACCAAGAAATGAGTTGGCTTTTGTTCCATCAGATCTGTCGCTTGCTCCACCCCACACCTAAAATGCCCCATACCAACAGTGGTAACATGTGGGCTCCCCCTGCCAACCCAAAACTGGTGGAATACAGCTGAGGGACACCTCAACCACATCTTAATCCCCACCAGCAGTAGGGGTCTGCACTGTTCTCTGGATGGTTCTCTATACAGACATATAATTTGCAAATGCTGTGCAGGTTTAAACCTCTCTGTATAATAAAATCATAAGGCTGTTTGTCACATGGCAGTTCAATAGGCAGCCACATGAGCAGCACAGTGAAAGGAACAACTAGGACAAGGTGTGGTAGCACCCTGGCAACCACCATCCTCTGCTACACCACTGCTGCCATTTCAGCCTCAGTGGTGCTTGAGGGGGGAAGCAGCAGAAGAGCAGTTGATGGGGAGCTGGCCTAGCCTGGCTCTCCCTTTGCAGCTTGTGTGGCCCATGGTTTGGTTGACCTGTAAAGGGAGTAATGTAAAGAGAGAGAGGAGGCCAGGTTAGCCACATGTAAAGGAAGGAGGAGGAGGTCGGTGAGGGGGTATGTTGGGATGGTGAGGTGAGTAAAGCTAGTAATATGTAACTTCTTAATTGTTTTTAGAAGTAAATCCAGATCAACTCCAGATCTAGATGATCATCATGCAAATAGAAATGGTGAGTGGTGTGTGCATATTTCTGTTTTTTGTAAAAGGGGATTTTAAAAAAACAAAGCATAGGGATGGATGAAGCCTGCTGCTCGGAAACAATATGAGATACTGGATTATTTTCTCATTGGTTCTCCGGTAAGACTGAATTATTGCAGAACTTAGGTCAGGTCCTAGCCTTAAACATATCTGATCTGGGTCAGAATGTCAGGACATGTTACGCATTATTGAACACTAGATCCCAAAGAGATGCAACCATTTGGATGACTCACAGCTCATTTTAACACCAGTATTTTTCTCCACTGGAGCAGAGATTTGCCTTTGTAAAAAATAGGCAGAATGCTTCACCTTTCTATCAGTATTCTGTCACGAATCATTACTCATACTACAATGCATATAGAGTATCGTGCATCATAAGAGATGTTACTGAGTTTGCTTTTTATCTCCCTTCCACCCCTTTAGTGCACTTGTGTGATTTGTGTGTCTATGCTTCTTTATTTTTCAAATTAGGCATGAAGAGCAAACTTTCCGAGCAGTCCTCAAATGTTGGTGACTCACAGAAGAGATCTCAGAAAGAGCATGGCTTGTCCCCAGCTGAGCTGGAAAGACAGCAGATCCTTCAGGAAATGAGAAAGAAGACATCCCTACACACAGACAACAGCTGGATCAGACAACGCAGTTCCAGTATGCACAAAGAGCCTGTTAGTCTAATTGGCACTAGAATGAGGAGGTAATATTGATTCACTGTGTGTTGCCTATTGTTGACTGTATGATGCCCATGCCACTCTGGAACTGTGATTGATTTACAAAGCAGTCAAGAAAATAATTTATTTTGATTTGAGATGGATCAAATTTTCATTTTTTTCATGAAAATTTGTATTTCCCCCTTGGGTAGGGGGATTCCTGGTTGTAGTGCGCTGTTTTTGAAGTTGATGTATCATTTAAGCAGCATGTGTTATGATCCTTGTACCTATTTGAGCTGCATTAGCAAAATTTGTGGGTGAAATAATTTTTCATGGATTCCCCAATGTGTGGCTGAGATTGAAATAGCTATTCTTGCTACACTCAAGAGCCTTGAGTCTGCTTTTGTTCTGTTGGAACAGCAGGCCCACGGGCTATCTCCCAAACTGATTTTGAAGCTCCTCTCAATTTTGGAAGAGAGTTTCCTTGAAGCTTGAGAAACTGCTGCTTCTGAAACATGAATCCATTGCCACCTTGGCATGGTCCTTAAGACCGCCTGTGTATTCATGTGGAAAACAACTCGCTTCACAGTTGGGAGTTCAGAGTTTGTCACTTTGTGAACCTATTATAGAGATTGGCTTTGAATCTGAACATCTGGGAGCATTGTTCACATCGTAAGAAAAGCTCTCGTTCAGAATCTTGCTTTCCCACAATTGCCAGCCAAATGCCTATGGGAACCTCACAAGCAGGGCATGAATGCAATAACCTTACCTCACCCTTTGTCAGTGGCATATTCTGCCTCTGAATCTGCAAGTTCCATTTAGCCAATTTTTATGTTGAGAACTGCCCTGAGATCTACAGATGAAGGGTGGTATACCGGATGGATGGATGGACAGGCAGACAGACAGATTAGTAGTCTCTATGAATTTGTCCAAAGTTCTCTAAGCTAGTGGCCATCAAGGCATCTCTATGATAGATGGTCATCCACTCTCTGCTTGAAATGAAGGAGAGTCCACCGCATTCTGAAGAGTTCATTCCACTGTCCAACAGATCTTAGCATCATAATGTTCTTCCTGGTGCTTAATCAGAATCTTCTCTCTTGTAACTTGAATCCATTGGTTTGGGTCCTAGCTTCCGGAGCAGGAGTAAGCAAGTTCGCTCCATCTTCTACGTGGCAGCCCTTTAGATATTTGAAGATGGCCATTATGCCTTCCTCTGCCTCCTCTTATCCAAGCTAAACACACCCAGCTGCCTCAAATGTTCCTCATAAGGCTTGGTTTCCAGACCCTTGCTCATCTTGGTTGGCCTCCTTTGCACACATTCTAGCTAGTCAATATCATTCTTAAATTGTGGCGACCAGAACTGGACATGGCACTTCAGGTGTGCTCTGACCAAGGTACCATTTTGTTACAAAAAATAAATAAATGCAAACCTGTTAAAGCACACTATGTCCATGCTCAAGCTTCACCTTCTTGCTACAATGGCAGCCATATAATCTTCTTCTTTTTTTAACGTACAGAGGTGAGAGTTTGGATAACCTTGATTCTTCAAGAACAAATTCCCGGAGGCCTCATTCTTGGATGGGCCAGTCTGGATCTTCACTGTCTTTATCATCTAGTCAAGATTTTAGTCACCATGTGCCTCCTGTAGTGTCCACTTCAAATCGTGCCTACATGCGCATACCGACTTCCAGCCTGCCATCTCCTTCGGCCAGTTCCATGAAAACTTCATCCTTGCCTCATGTTCTTCCATCTACGCCATCTCCTGCTCCCCTTTCTCAGTCACCAACTTCTGCTTCCCAGTCTGGAACTCAGCAACGCAGCAGGTATGGAGTTTGGTCTGCTAAAAACTTTTATGTATAACTTAACGTTAGTGAGTTTTCATAATGGGTGATGTAGAGAACAATGAACTCCTTCCATCCATGCAGACAGTAATTAAAATGGCACCATTTATTTTTAAGCTGCAAGCTCTGGAGACCCACACAGAGCTACAGCGTGTGTTTTGCACTACATAATTAGAGGGACATAAAAATTATTTTGTCAGCTCTGCCTCTTTTGCTGTTTTATTCATAAAGTGATTTATGCCTCAAAGTGTACGTTTATAAAATCAAGCCATACACACATATATTCTGTAAGCCAGTGGATCAGGCATTGGGTATATATCCATTTCAACCTCCTTCTGGAAAGCTGAAATTTTGAACAGGGTCATGCCAAGGATTGTGGCCTCCCCAAGTTGTGCTTCCACTGAACCCGATGCTCTCCGATCCCTTCTTCATAACTGATATTTATGGGTTCCAAATCAGTTGTGCATGGTAACTAATGTTATAAAATTCCATTTTATAATGTGTACATAATTGGAACATGAATGCACACATTTAAGCACCCAAGTACCATGTTCACCCCTCCTTGTTTCAGGGTTGTTGAATATACTTTTCCGTGTATAAGACTAGGTTATTTTCTTTTAAAATTATGCTAAAAAATGGGGGTCGTCTTATATATGGAGCCATCTCCCCTCCATTTTCATTTAATCCCCCCAAATCTCCCTTATACATGGGAGTGTCTTATACATGAAAAATACGGTGCTTTGTATGGCTTTTTCTGTGAAAAATGTACATTAAGAGCATGTTTATATTATGTAAATAATATGATACTTGTATTCTTGCAACTTTTTAATGCTGATTTTTAACCTCTCTGGTTTGAGAGCAGACCATGATCACATCAGTTTTGATGGCACAGTGAAATCATGCTTATTGATGAGAAAGCAAGGAATGGAATAAGCATTTGCGAGCTCATCGGGAGGTTTCCAGTCTCCCAACTGTTAGTGATCAGCAATACAATATCTGAACTAGACTGTAGTGTTATCTTCAAATTTTATATGGCAGGACTTCAAAGGGGTTTCTGTTGTATATCCCAGCCTAGTGCTGTGTTGCCTAAAAAAGATACAGCTGTTGGGATTTGGATAGGAGCAGTTTCTGAAATGTATTCATAATCGTTTCCCACAGATAAAGAATGAGAGAGGAGTCTAAATCATATGTTCCTGTATGCCTAAATTTAGAAATGTTTTGGACGTCGTAATTTATGTTAAAAATTTATGGTGGCACTGTATTGCACGAGAGATTGCTGAAGGTACTCATTTAATCATTGAAATGGTAACTTCTTTTCCCGGTTTGAAAATTTCTGTTCTAGGATAGTAACTTGCAGATTTCTTCTAGCAGTCCTGGGTTTGGGTTCATTACTCATGCTGTTGTAGCACTTTCTTTTCAATGACATTTCTCTAGTTTCCTAAAATCTGCCTCTCAGCCGCTTTCTTGTTCTGTATCTAGGTCTGTCAGTGGAAAGCGAGTGTGCTCATACTGTAGAAACGTTCTGGGCAAAGGAGCAGCCATGATCATCGAATCTCTTGGTCTTTGCTATCATTTACATTGTTTTAAGGTGAGAGGTGGGCAAAACGCCAGGGAGATGGAGGAATCTTACACTGCAGGCTAGCATGGCAACTTAGAAGACAATGAATTAGGGTTCTCTGCTAATCAACCTTGCGCTAAATGCATAACTCAGCCCGGCAAATATCTCTGCTTGCTCACCTGCTTCAAATTAAAATAATCAGCTTCTTGATTTGATTGAGGATTTTGAAATATGCTCAATCAGTGGTTTCATGCAACCTTGCACACATCTGAATTAGCATTCTACATTTGAAATTACATCCTTAATCACGTACGGTGGATTGGTTCAATCTTCAAATCTTCATCTGTTTGCATTCGCACAATGAAGGTAGTTAATGTATGGAAGAAAACAGTCCCACCGCTGCCACCGCCACACACTTCTGGCTCCAAAAGGAAACTTCCTCTGCACTTAGGTCATAAGGGGGTGGGGCTTTGTGTTGAATGCCAGCACTGTCTGAAGCTGGATAGCAACAAGGGGTAAGGCTTTTTAAGTGATGGCACCTAAGAGCTCCTTCTGGTGAGGTTGGAGAGGCCTGCTTGTTCAGCGTCTTCAAGAAGTTGATGGAGAATTCTATTGAGCCTTTGGAATTGAATGGGTTTTATGGCAGTTTCATCTGAAAATATGACTGCTTTAAAATCAAGTAAGATACACTTTAAAGAAGCATTCACACACAGGATTAGTAGCACTGATGTCATTGTAAACATGAAGTCTGATCAGACTTTAAGAAAGGAGGTCTAGGGTGGCAGGAATCTGATTGTGACTCATGCTTGGTGCCAAAATCACTTTGTGCCATGTAAATCATTCTGTTTCAGAAAGCAAGACTCTCGTTTCCTAATCCCTGGCTCATTCCTCTTCTCTGCTTAAAGTGTGCAGCTCTTCACATTGCTTGCTTCTAGCATTAGAACTTCTCCTGCATATTAACACACTCCCGCTCTTGCTCAAGAGGGTACACGGTTCAAATCTTGTATTTGAAAAACCATTGCAATATGTGTTTACTGCTAATCGTTCCTTTTTCTTCACAGTGCAATGCTTGCGAGTGCGACCTTGGGGGCTCTCAGGCCGGAACTGAAGTCCGGATCCGAAACAATGAACTCTTCTGCAATGACTGCTATCTCAGATTTAAGAGTAAGGGGTTCCTTCAACAATGCTAAAGTTTTGATTACTTATGCCTACACCAAATGCTTTCAAAATTATAGTTTTTCTCTGTGTATGTGATATAGGGATGATTTGTGTTGCAGTGGTTGTTTCTACTGGGATTTTCCTCTTGGATCAATGAGGCTATTTTTTTCTGATTTGAAATATTTAGAAAAGAAAAAATGGAACAATTACCAAAAGTGCAATCGGAGCAATAGGATTAAAAGAAAAGAAACCAGTATGTCTGAGGGATAGCATTTACATTATTTTGTATTTTTCTCACTATGTGTCATGATACATTAAAAGTACTCCACGTACATATTAAATGGATGATTTGTAATAATTAGGGAGGAAGACGAATGGTTTATAGTGTTTTAGATATTGCAAGTTGTGACAAATCATAAAATTTTATTCTGTTTTGAAGGGGCAGCCTCCTCTGGGAGAAGGAGGCTTCCTCTTAGTGGTCACAGCTGGAGGAAGACTTGATCTAAAGAGCTGAGAAAATTAATTTTCCATTGGCTGGGATCCTAAGTATGCTTTTAAGGAATTCAGCTTAATGAAATCTGTTGGTTGGCCAACTTATTAAAGATCTTAGAGATCACGGGGCCTGGCTCGTCTGCTCTCTTAATCTTGTTATACTCAGATTTGTCTTTAGGAAAGCTTTGCTGTGCATCCCACTGCCATCAGAAGCACAGTTGCTGATCACGTGGGGCAAGAACTTCCTGGCTGCAGCATCTGAAATTTGGAAGGACTAGGCAGCCCTTGCCTTATTTACCTTAAGTGCTTACTGAAGACTGCCTTATTTTTAACCAGTCTTCAATATTAGTTGCTTGCCTTCCAATTACGGATTCTGTGGGCTGTTGCTGTTGGATATTGATCCCAGTTCGTTCCATTGTTCTGGTCTTTTATAGTTGTAATTTTTTATTTTACTAAGGTTTTGTTGCTATTTAGTATGCTGTTCTGAGGGGCCTTTTAGATGGTATAATGTTTGTTGTGCTGTGTGTGCCATTTTAATAGTTGCTTGACTTACTTTGCAAGGGACGCGGGTGGCGCCGTGGTCTAAACCACAGAGCCTAGGGCTTGCTGATCAGAAGGTCGGCAGCTCGAATCCCTGCGACGGGGTGAGCTCCCATTGCTCGGTCCCAGCTCCTGCCAACCTAGCAGTTCGAAAGCACGTCAAAGTGCAAGTAGATAAATAGGTACCGCTCCGGCGGGAAGGTAAATGGCGTTTCCGTGCGCTGCTCTGGTTCGCCAGAAGCGGCTTAGTCATGCTGGCCACATGACCTGGAAGCTGTCTGCGGACAAACGCTGGCTCCCTCGGCCAGTAAAGCGAGATGAGCGCAGCAACCCCAGAGTCGTCGGTGACTGGACAACTGTCAGGGGTCCCTTTACCTTTACCTGACTTACTTTTAGGTGGGGATGACATATCTGAAATGTCAGCTCCGCTTTGAACCAACACAATTTTGCTTTATATGAAATCACAGGGCATCGTTTTTAACTTTACACAAATTCCGTTATAGATGAAGTGGAAGTACTTTTACTAGTGTAGCCCATCTGTGTTTCTTTTGAAGTATGAGGCTTTGAAGAGTTAGTGGCCTATCCACGTACAGTGGTACCTCTGGTTAAGTACTTAATTCGTTCCGGATGTCCGTTCTTAACCTGAAACTGTTCTTAACCTGAAGCACCACTTTAACTAATGGGACCTCCCACTGCCGCTGCACGATTTCTGTTCTTAACCTGAAGCGTTATTTCTGGGTTAGCGGAGTTTGTAACCTGAAACGTATGTATCCCGAGGTACCACTGTATGATATTTGGAAGGTTCCCCAGCAAGAATTCCAGTGTAGGTTGACGTTACCTTGTCTCTTCCAGGGACTTTGGCAAGAGAAGAGTGGGCCCCTTAGCAAAGCATCATGAGTTACAGAAGTGTCCTAACGCAGATCTCAGCCTTGTTTGGAAATAGTTCCTCACTCAATGACTGCAACATCAGGGGATTAGCTTTCTGTGTAAATGAGCCTCTGCATATCTAATAACACAGACGTAATATTCATATCACCTTGGTGCCACTTGAAATGCAATGCTTTTCAGTGGAGCCAGTTCACATCTTTAGATGTTTCATTTTCTTGAAACATCTGAGTAGGAAGGAAACTTGAAAATGCTTTCTTGACTTAACATGTCCTGTCAAGGTAGCTTTTGTGTTACTATTTGGGTTTTTCCGTATAATCTTGCTCTTTTATATTAATCTGCTTTTTTATGTTAATCCACATCCCTGCCTTTTTAGACTTCCTACTGCTCTCAGCTCCTGCTCTTCTCAAAATGCCTATTGGTAGCTCTAAATTCAGGGGTTCGGGACTGCTGTCTGCATCCAGCCATGTTGCTTTGCTTGCTAGCCCATGTAAGATTATAGGGACTGCTTGTCTGGCTTTCCATACTGCAAGACTCTTCCAGTCTCAGTGGCGGCTGCTTCAGACACATTTAAAGTGCTCAGTTGAGCATGGTAGATTGAACTTGTAGCCAAAATATCTGCCCAAGTGGTTGCATGCCTAAGACTTCAGTTTTTCTAGCCTCTCATGTTGGTTATGTGAACTTTGGCAATAGTTGATGCGGAAGGAAAAGCTGAGGAAAATCATTCTTAGTGCAGTCGAACATCATAACCAGTGTAGGTGTTTAAATTTGAGGCCAAATCATATGGGCACATGCCCTTAGACTTTTCATCCTCTTCTGTCCTCGGTATATTTTGGGATGCCATTTAAGAACACTCCTGTTGTTGTCGTTGTCATTATTTGAGGCCCTTTAAAGGGCTGGTCATGTTGTCCTGGCCTTCTAAGGGCCAAAATAGATATCACATTATGTTAAATGCTTTCATGCACTTTTGTGTCATTTTAATGATAATAGCTCTGAGCAGCATTGGGAACACAGTAGATGTGGAGGGAGAGGTTAGCCCTTTTTTCTGCTGTGATGCTCATGGAAATCCTCCTTCTCTCTTATGTATTAGGAGAGAAATGCTCATTGGAGCCTGACCATAACTTTCCACAATTCCAGGCAGCTGCTAACTTGTTGTGGTAGCTTCAAGTCTCTCTCCAAGTCTCTCCCCCCGTTTTCTGTCCATTGGTTGGCTCATAAGTAAACTTTTGTTACAAGAGCTCCTTCTGATGGCCTTGTGAAAATATAATGGCACACAAGAGTGCTAGTTCAGTCAACTTGCTGGGGATCTCATTATGAGAGCTTGAAAATGAAATTCTCAGGGTTCTACCCCCCAAACTATCTTACTTTTCCAGAACAGCTTGGATGTTGTTAGCACAATTAAGCAGAATGCAAGAAACATTTGAGGATTTTAAGAGAGCAGTTTGCAGTGGAGATGTTTCTGTCTTTCTGAACCCTTGCATTAATTAATCCTTCTCTTTCCTCTTATTTTAAACAGCTGGACAGCCAACCGTTATGTGATAGAAGCCTGAATATGAAACCACTGCTACAGATAGAGGAGGAAGCTGCTGCTGTAGATCTATAAATATATTTTGTGTGTGTGGTTTTTAAAAAATATTTCTGCCTGTCTAGCTCATGTAGAAAATTCATGGTATCTTTTATTATATTGAGCTATTTATGAGAAGGTAATCACAATAAAACATTTCTGGGTTAAAAAAATAAATAAAACAGAGTGCTTTAAGTTCAATGTATAATTCCATCCTTATATACATCTACACACACATACAAAAGGGAGAAAAACATTTAATTGGGTGATTTAAAAATGTTGGAGACTTGCGAGGAGATAGCTTTAATTTTCCAGTCATATATGAAGAGGTTTTTTAATGTTCTTAAATGAGCATTAGTGAAATATTAAGTATGTATTCGTAACCGCAGTTTCTACATCTGATGTATATGCTATCAAGTTCTGCAGGATATTCTGAAATTGCATTCAAAGACATACAGGTGGCCGCTGTCTATATTTAAGTTACTAAGCTTAAGTAATATTATCGTTTTTAAAACTAAAATGTAAACTTCAGTCTGTTTTGCCTGGGATTCACTGTTTCATTGTGCTTTAATAGTTATAGCCAATCGGGGGAAGTTATTTGTGAGGCGTTCTTTCTTTTCATGTTTGAGAAATGTAACTCTACTTGCACCTCAAACAAGTTAATAAGACTGAGCATTTCCCCCCTTCTGTTGACTTATTTTGTATTTGTAAATAAAGTTGCTGATACTGCACTTGAACCGCTTGCATTCTTTATTTTTCCATCTGGAAGGAAGAAAACCTTTCAGGAAAATGTCAGTGAACTCTGAATACAATTCATTTGCGAGCCCAGTTACAGCACCCCTGTGCCTAGGCAATAGCTATGGCAGGAATGTCCAGCTGGTCGACCGTGATCGACTGGTCAATCCCCGTGAGGTTTGGTCGATCACAGGTTCTTTTTCCTTAGTGGGGGGAAAAGAGCATTTGGCCCTGCCCCCTCGCCCTGTCCTCCATTCGCGCAAGATCGCTAGAACAGAAGACAGAGTTTCCGCTGTGAGGCTGGCTGTTTTCTGCGTGATCTTTTCGTGAGGTTCTTTTTCCTTAGGCCCTAAAGAAAGCTCAACATTTTTGTCCTGCCCCTCTAAAAAAAAAAGTTAACAACTTCGACTTTCCTCCCTAAAAAAAAAAAACCCTCAGCACCTTTGACCTGAACCCCCCTGTGACGTTAACATATAAAGGTGCTGGAGATGAAATAGTTAAACAGGTTACCCAATCAGAACCCAGAGGGGGTGGAGTCAGAGGGACTATAAAACCAGCTCTTGGGGGGGGGGGCGAAAGGGAGTTCGTTGGGAAGCTGAGTGGTTGGTTGGAGTGGGAGTGAATTGGGAAAGAGCCTGTGGGTAGGTTGAGTAGTATAGCAAAATAAGCTGATTCAGGAACAGTTAGGAGCTAGGAAGATAAGTAAAGATCTGAGAGGTGGTTTAGTGAGTGAGAGCAGGTAGAGGAAGTTATTGGGCTGGAATAGGCACCCCATGATTGTAATTGACCTGAGATTGTTTATGAAACCACAGGCTTGTTAAACTGCAATAAATAAACAGAAGTTTTATGTTACAATTTAACCCTGACTGGACTCGGTATTTTACCAGGTAGGACCTGGTTTGTGGCAGCGAGAAATAGAGTGGTGGCACAGGGGTCAATAGACGGTGAAATGTCCGGGGACCCTGTGTGATCGCCGCCACCCCCCAAAAAGGGGTAGATCACTGCCAGTTGTTTTTTTTTAATTCTGTGAGTAGATCGCAGTCTCTTGGGAGTTGGACATCCCTGGTGTAAAGGAGCAAACTTGACAAGACGATGATCTGGGATAAAAATTGGCCACAGCTTTATTGATTACAGCTGTAGGTGAACTTTGGCTCTGGCATTAGGTGTAAATCCACCTCAGCCTCCTGCTGGAGGGCTGAAATTTTGATCAGGGTCATGCCAAGGATTGTGGCCTCCCCAAGATGTGCTTCTTCTGAACTCGATTCTCTCTGCCCCCTTCCTCATCATTAATTTTTATGGGTTCTAAATCAGTTCTGTGTGGTAACTAAAGTTATATTCAATATATTTTTGTATGAACTTATGGTTATGATAGGATTCATCTGTTTGGTAAATAACTTACTCTGGTGTATTGTTTTTGTTTGTTTGTGTTGTTATTGCTGATTTTTTAGGTTAGTGCTTTGCTGCTTGCTTAACAGTGCAGCAAAGTGTCTTGCCCGTGAGCTGTCAATTGACAACAACGTGCACCTTCAAAGTCATCCTACCTGGAACATTGCTCTTTTTAAAAAGAAACATTTCATAACACCAGATTAGGCTGATGCCTTCTCAATGCATTCATCCAAAATGCATTTTCTGCTGCAGAAATTTTGAATCATTTTACCCTTTTGCATGTTTCAACCACAGGCAGTTCCTCTGTGCCAGCTGTGGGGCTTCAGAGAGGCAGCTAGAAGTAAAGAAAACCACCACTCCCAGCCCACCTCATCACCTGCCAATAATTTTTCTTATGCCATTTCCCCAACCAAAATCCCACTAAAGCTTCTCAGGGAGAAAAAAGTACAGATAGATTTCAGGGTGTCAGTACTTGTGAAGTATCTCAAAATGATATCCACATAGTGTGGAGTTTTCAAAAGCAATGTATAAAACCTGGATCCTCTAATAAAACAAAAATAATTTTAAACACAAGATGGCAGTCTTTAAATGCAATTGATGTGAGAATGTCGTGTTTTGTAATCATGCAAATGATCGTAAACCCCTTTCTTAATATTAGAAGCCAAACGCTTCCCTGTGTTTGGACTCTTACAACATCTTTCGTCAATGTGATTGTGCTGGTTTATGCAACATTTTTGCCAAATGGATGTTTCCGTAGGATTGCTCCACGTGGAGAATTTCAAAGCATTGGAACAGACTTCAAGACAGCCACTCTGAGATGCAAGGCAGTTGCTTTACTTTCGGAAAAAGTGAAAATAGGTATGGTGAGGTTGTCAAAGAATAATCTAAATTCTGGGCTATCACTGGAGCTTAGTACAGGAATATTTAAAAATAAAACAGTTACCTAAACTTTGGGTAACTAGTGGGTCCTAATCAAAAGAAATGAACCCTCTCTCATAACACAAGATCTTGGGGGCATTCAATGACACTGACTGTTGGAAGATTCAGGACTGGGGCAATGGCTTCAAGGTGCCAAGACATCTCCCCATATTTTTGGAGTAGGGCCCCCCTGATGTCCCCCAAGCACAGAGCTTTGGGCAGAAAGGTTTCAGCATCCTGTCAGAGGCCTGGGACCTCCTTCCCAAAGCCCTGGAAAGTTCTGCTTGGCTTAGGGGGAGAGGCGTGATGCTCCAAGGTCCAAGGACTTTCTCACCACCTTCCCAAAGCCCACCCGGCTCCAACTCCTCCCAATGCCTGACGTCATGCAAGCGACATGGGGACGTTGCAGCATCACGCTTGTGACGTTGCCCCCCCCTCCCAGTCTCCCTCACAAGTTGGCACCTCTCTTCAGGACAGACAAAATGAAGCATACATAAACTATGTGATTTGCACCCCAACAATATGTAGTGATGCCCACCAACTTGGATAATTTTAGTGGAGCATAATGCTATCAGTGGCTACTAGCCATCATGTCTAGTTGGCCACTGTGAGAATAATAAAATAATAAAAAATTATTATTTATACCCCACCCATCTGGCTGGGTTTCCCCAGCCACTCTGGGTGGCTCCCAACAGAATATTAAAAGCACGATAAAACATCAAACATAAAAAAACTTTCCTAAACAGGGCTGCCTTCAGATGTCTTCTAAAAGTCAGAGAGTTGTTTATTTCCTTGACATCTGATGGGAGGGCATTCCACAGGGCAGGCGCCACTACCAAGAAGGCCCTCTGCCTGGTTCCCTGTAACCTCACTTCTCGCAGTGAGGGAACCACCAGAAGACCCTCAGAAATGGACTCCAGTGTCCAGGAAGAACGATCGGGATGGAGACACTCCTTCAAGTATCCTGGGCCAAACAGGATAAGCAACTGGGATGACCAAACAAGCTCTTATGTTCCTATGAATAAGCTAATCAGCTGCTTGGGACAATTTGCAGATCTGAGCCAGATAAGTGCTCCTAGGGATGTATCAGTGGTAGTGGGTTTTTTCATTCTTTTTGCATGGTGTTCCAACAAAATTGTACAAATAAAAAGCAACAGCCGATGTCTTGCAAACAAAACGGTAATTAACCTCCCAAAGGTGATAAAAAACGCTGGAGCTCCGCTCCTGTTGGCCCTTCATCTCCAACACACAAACAAGGCCCAGAGAGAGCTGGATGAGAAGAAGAACTTAAAAGGGCATTTGGCTGAGAAGATGGGAGTGGTTGAATTTCTCATGCTGCACACACTGCAATCTGTATATCAGGGCTGTCCAACTCTGGGTAGATCACTGACAGTTTTTTTTTAATAGGGGTTGTAGATGGCAGTCTCTTGGAAGTTGGACAGCCCTGCTGTATATTATGTAAATAGTTCTCCCCAGGCAAAAAGTCACAGTCAAACACTGCATTCTCAAGCAGTTGATGTCTCAAGCCAACAGGCCATCACTGGGCTTTAAAAGCATGCCTGAAGGTCAGTTCTCACATCCCCCTCTTAGTCTGTTTCCCCCTTTATTTGCCTTTTTGTAATCTAAAAGTGGGAAATAGAGATTAAAACATAATTACAATAAGAACAAAAGTAACACAAAAAGTAATAAAGACGCTGCAATGGCAGGGGGTGGCAACTCTAGAAATTATTGCCTTTTAAACGTTGGTGTTTTATTTAGCTAGCAGCCACTGATAAATGTTGTTTCCATGCCTGCATTTTGTCCAGGGGTAGGGGAGAAAATTGATTCAGCTTGCATTTAAAGGTGAACCGACCTAAGTCACCATTTCTGAGACAATATGTGCACTTCTCTGAATTTTTCAAGTCAACTGCCCAGCCAAATAGTGTGTAAAACAAAATTGCAGTTATTTAAAATGTGCAAAAACAAAACAAAACCCCAAACACTTACATTAGTGAAAATAACGTACCAAACTGCATTATTTTGGGGGAAATTACTTAGAAAAATGTGTATATTGGGAGAAATTTCTACTAAAACGCTGATGATTTCATGCGGGTTAAAATAAATAAAGCACTGCTACAGAAATGTGGAAAACCGAGTTCAAGATTGGAGAAAAGGGAAACAGAAAAACCCCCCAGATAGATTCACCAGCCTCTAGTTATGCCTTCCCAAAGAACATCTTAAATATTGGCTTTAGAATGAACATCTAGATACCAAATTAAAATGCATTTTCACTGTAGTGAAATAAACAAACAAATAAATAATAAAATAAATAATACCTTTATTGTCAATGCACAACCTGTGCACAATGAAATAAACCGAGTCCCCCCCCAAAAAAAACACTCAATCTCATTGCACTCTGTGTGCTTGTCACACAACACACCAACCCCAAAAGTCAGTTGCACTATATTATTTTCCGTTCAGAAGCCTAACAGCCCACAGATAGAAACTGTTTTTTAGCCTGTTGGTATGACTGATTATGTAGGGACACGGGTGGTGCCGTGGGTTAAACCACAGCGCCTAGGGCTTGCTGATCAGAAGGCTGGCAGTTCGAATCCCCACGACGGGGTTAGCTCCCGTTTCTCGGTTCCAGCTCCTGCCCACCTAGCAGTTTGAAAGCACATCAAAGTGCAAGTAGATAAGCAGGAAGGTAAACGGCGTTTCCATGTGCTGCTCTGGTTCACCAGAAGCGGCTTTGTCATGCTGGCCACATGACCCGGAAGCTGTACGCCAGCTCCCTCGGCCAATAAAGTGAGATGAGCGCCGCAACCCCAGAGTCGGACACGACTGGACCTAATGGTCAGGGGTCCCTTTACCTTTACCTTTATGACCGATTATACTTCTATATATCCTGCCTCAGGGTAGAAGATTAAAGAGGTGCTGGCCGGGATGTGAATCGTCCCTGAGAATTTTTCTCGCTCTTAAAAGGCAACAATCCCTTGCGATGTCATCTAGTGGGCTCAGGGAACAGCCCATTGTTGTGTATTAAATAAGATATTCTGGCAGCAGGGTAAAGTATTGCTATTGGTCAATTTGAAGTGTTCAATCACAATCCACAGCCTGATTGGGTCCCGCCGGAAAGTTTGAATATTATTGGTTCCCGCTAAAATGTATCTTTTCCCTCAGTCCCAATGTGTCTATAAATAGAGCTTTCCCTACCCCCTATCCCCAGTCTTGTCTTATCCCTTACAATAAAGAGCTGTTTTCACTAAGAAGTGTTGCTGGACTTCTTGCTATCAGAACCCACGACACAACATACTGGCGACGAAGGTGGGATTGAATTAGGCCGGCTGAGGGCTGCTGACCCTAGCGACCTGATTCTGGCGACAAGACTCCCTGTGACTGACAGGACAGATCAGTCCACTAAGATGGCTGCGTCACGGTTCATGGAACCATTTCATCCCGGAGCAACTGAGGCCTGGGATGCTTACCTCGAGCGCTTTGAATTCAGCGTGGCAGCAAAAGGGGTCACTGACGAGGAAAGGAAAAAGGCGTTGTTCCTGAGTTGCTGCGGGGCAGAGACCTTTGAGTTGGCTCGGGCAATTCTGGCCCCCACGACACTGCGGGAGGCGTCGTTCGCGAGCATTACGGAACACCTCTCCAATCACCTTAATCCGACAGCGTCGAAGATGACATGGCGCATCGAATTCCACAAGAGGCAACAACGACCTGGAGAGACGGTAGCAGTTTTCCTCACCGAACTGAGGAAGCTGGCGAGACACTGCAAATTCGCCAACTTGGAGGAGGCCCTGCTGGATCGGTTTGTGTGCGGCCTTCGCAGCAGCAAGGGCCGCAGGCGGATTGCGGCAAAACAAGATATGGATCTGTCGACAGCGCTCCGTGAGGCCATTGCGACAGAAAGCGCTGAGAGAGAGGAGCAAGACCCGGACCAGCGAGCCGAAAAGAGAGCTGGAGCGTCAACCCACACCGTGGACGACCAGGATGTCAGCCCCAACCAAAGCCCTGTGCGGGGAATAGAGATGGTGCGACAGGAGAGCACAGCAAATAAAGGTCGGCAGGGAGTCTGCCCTGGCTGCGGCGGATCACATGAGAGAAGGAAGTGCCGGTTCCGAGAAGCTACGTGTCATGCTTGTGGGAAAACGGGGCACATAGCCAGGGTCTGCAAGTCGAGTGGCACGTCGGGGTCCGCGAAATCAAGAGGTCAGAGGACATCCACAGCGACGCACCAACTCGACGATTGCAACTACCTCACGCAAATCGAGGGCAGAACTGTGCCATTTCCAGCCCAAGGGAAACCAGCTGTGCGGGTCCTAATCGAAGGGAAGCCGTGTAACATGGAGGTGGACTCCGGATCCGGATTCTCCATCGTATCGGAGGACACGGCCAGATCGTTATTTCCTAGAGGTAAGCTTCCGAGATTGGAGCCCTTCCCGGCTACTCTGCAATCCTATTCCGCTGGCCGCATAGACATTTTGGGAATGTGCGCAGTGAACGTACAGTTCCGCGAGAGGGAGGCCGTATTAAAGCTTGTGATCGCAAAAGGGAAGCGCACTAGCCTGCTGGGCACGGACTGGTTCCCGGCCTTAGGGTTGGGAATCTCAGGGCTCAACACGGTCCAGATAGCTTCGGAGACATTTAACACCCTGTACACGGAATTTGGGGAGCTATTTAATGGAGAGTTAGGATGTTATAAGGGGCCTCCAATTGACTTAGAACTGGACCCGGGGGTTGCGCCAATGCGCCTCAAACCCAGGCGGGTTCCATTTGCGCTACAGCCTAAAATAGAGGCTGAATTGGAGAAGCTAATACAGCAAGGGGTGCTTTCACCAGTGGACTCTGCTAAATGGGAAACACCCATTGTCACACCCCTGAAGGCTAATGGGGAAATACGAATTTGTGCGGATTACAAATGTACGATTAATAAGGCCATCAGGGGCAACTCGTATCCAATTCCAGTAGTGTCCCAACTATTAGCGAAGCTGGCTGGGGGCAAGGTGTTTGCAAAGATTGACTTGGCACAGGCATACCAGCAGCTCCCAGTGACTCCAGCGTCCGCTGAAATCCAGACAATTGTGACGCACAAGGGCGCCTTTAAGGTGAATAGGCTGCAGTTTGGAGTCTGCGTGGCACCTGGCATATTTCAAAGTCTTATGGAGCGCCTGTTACGGGGCCTGCCAGGTGTCCTGCCGTATTTTGATGATGTGTTAATTGCGGGCAAGGATGCTCAAGAACTACTGGGACGCATCCAGACAGTCCTATGCAAATTCCGGGATGCGGGGTTGAAACTAAAGAAAGAGAAATGTAGTTTTGGGGTAGCAGCTGTGAACTTCTTAGGGTACAGAATTGATGCTGCTGGCATCCACCCCATGGAAGACAAGGTTAAGGCTATCGCCGCAGCACCGACACCTAGTAACAAGGCTGAGCTGCAGTCCTTCTTGGGCCTCGTCAATTTCTATCACGCCTTTGTGCCACACAAGGCATCGATAGCCGAACCACTGCATCGGCTACTCCAAAAGAAGTGTGCATGGCGTTGGGGGCAACCGCAACAGAGAGCTTTTGAAACGCTGCGGGGCGTGCTGTCAAAGGAAAGTACGCTTGCCCACTATGATGCTGCTAAACCACTGGTGCTGGCGTGTGATGCCTCACAATATGGCGTGGGGGCTGTCTTGAGTCACCGGGAGGCGGATGGGTCGGAGCGTCCAATCTCATTCTATTCCAGAACCTTGAGCCCCACAGAGCGGAACTATGCCCAGATTGATAAGGAGGCACTGGCTATAGTCACAGGAATCAAGAAGTTCCATGACTACGTGTACGGCCGCCCTTTCACAATTCAAACGGACCACAAGCCTTTGCTGGGTTTGTTCAGCCCACATAAACAAACGCCTCAAATCTTGTCCCCACGCATGCTCCGATGGTCCATCTTTTTGAATGGATTTCAATACGAACTGTGTCATGTGAAGGGTAAGCTGTTGTGCCATGCGGATGCGCTGAGTCGTCTACCACTACCTGGAGCAGCCGACGACGACCCAGCCCCGGCCGAGCACGTCATGATGATGGAGACACTTCCCGGACCACCCGTGACGGCCGTCGACATCGCCGCAAGAACTAAAAGGGACCCCGTCCTCGCCCGTGTCCTTGTGTGGGTGGGGAGGGGATGGCCAAGTGGGACTCAGGAAGAGAAATTTAGACCTTTCATGGCAAGACAAAATGAGCTGTCCCTCCATAAGGGTTGCATATTGTGGGGCGATAGGGTGGTTATTCCAAGGTCTCTACAGAATGAGGTGTTGGACACATTACACATGGGCCATCCAGGCATGGTTCGGATGAAATCTTTAGCCAGGTGCTATGTGTGGTGGCCTGGCATGGACAAGGACATTGAACAATGGGTGCGCACCTGTCGAGCGTGCCAGGAGGTGCACCCAGAAATGCCCAGGGCACCAGTGCATTGGTGGGAGCGGGCTAAGAACCCGTGGAGCCGGCTCCATGTAGATTTTGCAGGGCCGTTTCAGGGAAAGGTGTTCTTAATTGTAGTAGACGCCTACTCGAAATGGCTGGAGGTCTCAATTGTTCCAAACATGTCCTCAGCTGCTGTAATCAGGGCCCTTCGCATTTTGTTTGCAACGCATGGGTTACCCGAGACCATAGTATCAGACAACGGGGCGGCTTTTGTGTCCCAAGAGTTCAGGGCATTCCTGGCCGATAATTTCATTAGAGGGGTCACTTCTGCTCCCTTTCATCCATCCTCGAACGGACAAGCCGAACGGATGGTGCGCACAGCCAAGGGTGCAATAGCGCGCCTCTTGGAAGGGGATTGGTCTGCTCGCATTGCAAGGATGTTGTTCCTGCAGCACACAACGCCGTGTGCATCCACAGGCAAGTCCCCAGCTGAATTATTAATGGGAAGGAGGTTAGCCACAATCCTAGACTATGTCCACCCTGACAAGGTGCCGGGCCGCGATACAAGAGAACCACCGGCTGCCGAGGGTGACAGAACCCGATACCTGTCAACAGAGGATTTGGTTTGGGTCCGGAACTATGCAAGGGGACCCGCATGGGTGCCGGGGGTGGTCACCCGACCCAGTGGGCCAGTGTCATATTTTGTGACGTTAGAGGATGGCAGAGTAATGCGCCGCCACATTGACCAGCTAAGGCGCCGGTTCCCAAGCAGGGTAAGCCCGAGGGGGGAGGAGCCGCGCACAACTCTGCCGGCGTCCGGTGAATCGCAGCAGTCTAGTCAGGATGACTCCGGGCCACAGGGGGTGGAGGGCTCCGAGAGTCAGGAAACCGAGATCACCACTGATGAACCTAACCCGGAAACAACTAGTCAGCCTAGAGAGTCAGCTAGTGACACAGCTCCAGCTGAGGTACCCGAGGTTATTGGAGAGAGAAGTCTGACCACGGATAGTCCAAGGAGTGACACACCGGGGGTTAGGCGATCCGGTAGGACTCGAAGACCTCCGCAATACTTGAAAGATTACGTGTATAGTCTCAACTAGGTGCGGGGGAGTGTTGTGTATTAAATAAGATATTCTGGCAGCAGGGTAAAGTATTGCTATTGGTCAATTTGAAGTGTTCAATCACAATCCACAGCCTGATTGGGTCCCGCCGGAAAGTTTGAATATTATTGGTTCCCGCTAAAATGTATCTTTTCCCTCAGTCCCAATGTGTCTATAAATAGAGCTTTCCCTACCCCCTATCCCCAGTCTTGTCTTATCCCTTACAATAAAGAGCTGTTTTCACTAAGAAGTGTTGCTGGACTTCTTGCTATCAGAACCCACGACACAACACCCATGATATCATGTGCTGTGTTCACCACCCTCTGTAAAGACTTTCTTTCTGTGGCTGTCAAGCCAACGTACCACACTGTGATACAATATGAGAGGACACTTTCTATTGTGGACCGGTAGAAGGAGGTCATCAATTGTTGTTTAACATTGTTCTTTCACAAGACCCTGAGAAAATGGAGTCTCTGTTGGGCCTTCCTAGCCACCTGAGTGATATTGTTTTTCCAAGGGAGGTCTCCACTAAGGTAAACTCCCAGGAATTTAAAGGAAGACACACAACCACCCAATATACAACAGGGCTACTGTACTTCCCCTGTCTTCCTCCGAAATCCAACACCATCTCCTTTGTCTTGCTAATATTTAGGTGCAAGTTATTCTCTAAGCACCATGTAGATACTTTTTGAACCTCCCCCCTGTACGCTGATTCATCTCCACCTCTGATTAGACCCATTATGGTAGTATCATTTGCAAACTTAATAATTACAGTGGATGGATCAGATTATATGCAGTCATATGTATACAACGAGCACACATCCCTGTGGGGTGCCAGTGCTGAGCTTCAGGGAGGTAGATGTAACAGGCCCAATCCTCACTGTTTGTGTCCGATCCCTCAGAAAGTCTTTAATCCAGTCACAGATGGTAGAAGAAAGGTCTAGTTCCGTCAGCTTTTGGATAATGCAGTAAATTGTAGCTACGACCACCCACTAGGCACCTCTGCCTAAATTGTACCACTTTAGGAATTTTCAGCTGTTCCAGAAAATAGGAAGTGATGAAACCTAGCACCATTTTTCTATCATCGCATCAAACCACAGATTTTAATATCTGAATGCTTGCTGCACCATAAAGGCAAGTGCTACTCATAGAAGAAGAAAGTTTGTTGGGGAGAAGGTGGGGGCAGAAAACTCTCCCTGTCATGTTAGTTGTCTGTGAGCAATACACCCTTGCTACCTGCAGCCTGAAGTTGTACAGCCCAGCTTGGCCAGTTGATTCTGCTGGTTGTATAAACTGGCCTTTGGTTTCTAAGCATCTCTAGACAGAGGTTTTTGTTTTGCTGTTGTTAGAAGGAAGGGAAGGCATTGGTGCTTCTGATGAGAACCATCCTGTTGGATGAAATCAAGAGGCCTATTTCCTTCTGCAAATCCTATTTCCCAGAGTTTCGTATCCCATCTGGTGGGATTATAAGCAGGGTCTGCTTAGGAGCTGCTTAGAAATTCTTCCAGGTGACTCACGTAGATATGAAACCCTGTTTGATTCTAGAAGATCAATACTTTTATTTTGGGGGGAAGCTGTGGCACCTGGGTAGGGTTTTTGCAGAGAAGATGAATGATGCTTAAATAAGAGTTCTGATTAGCAGGTTTTCATGCTGTCAGGCTTGGTAGTGAAGTTCCCACTAGTTTTACTGAAACATGCAACCAATAACTCACATTAGTTCTAATGATTGATGTGTAGGCAATGAGCCTTCACTAGCATGACAAGTTAATGTCAAGAACATGAGGCGAGTTTAGGGGTTTGGAGATGGATTGTGGGTGGGATTTGTTTTCACCATAACATCATCAGTGAGTGTGACAACTGAAAGCTGCAGTTCTGACACACACAAAAAAGAATTTCACCAGTTGCCTAACGTCAAATCTGAAAGATCGATACATTGCTGCTTCACATTTGATGATAGAAAATTCAATAATTTTACGCCTTGGGATACACACACATACCCTCCACAGCAAGTCATGTTGCCAAGCAAGGGGTTTCCTGTGGCAGATGCTCAGTGCCAGTTATAATGGCAAAATAATGGTAAAATCCCACCACTTAACACCTGCAGAAGGTCTTATCTTTCTAGAGAAAGTGCCCTGTGCTGACGGGATCCTGCAAGGCCCTCTTCTTCTGTGCAACCCTCTTGAAAACTCCTTTTTCTTGAAGCACAAATACCTGTCTCCATTTCAGCGAAGCTTCGTATAGCTTTCCTAGCAATACAAAGATTTGTGAGCTGGGAAATGTTCATTCGGTGCTTGCTCCTCCAGTATGATTTCTGCCAGTTATGGGGAAGGCAAACAATGACAACCATCTCCATCTGAACACTTTCCTGTTTTGAGTATGTCATTTTATTTGAAGGAACCTAATATATGAATATATAATATATGAATCTAATATATCCCGTTGCTCGGTCCCAGCTCCTGCCCACCTAGCAGTTCAAAAGCATGTCAAAGTGCAAGTAGATAAATAGGTACCGCTCCGGCGGGAAGGTAAATGGCGTTTCCATGCATTGCTCTGGTTCGCCAGAAGCAGCTTAGTCATGCTGGCCACATGACCCAGAAGCTGTTGGCGGACAAATGCCAGCTCCCTCGGCCTATAAAGCGAGATGAGCGCCGCAACCCCAGTCGTCCACAACTGGACCTAACGGTCGGGGTCCCTTTACCTTTAATATATGAAGCATCCCATAAGTAGAGGTTCATGGGACAGAGGTAGCTAAACTCTCCTCAGGCATACCTGTAAACTGAATGCACCCTGCTTGCTGATGATCGTTGCAAGCAATCTGGAAGGCACTAGGCAAGTGCTAGTTTGGTCAAATCTTTTCCACAGGCTACTTCATAGAAACATGAGTTTGGCCAAACTGCGAGAGGCAGTGAAGGATAGGCGTGCCTGGCGTGCTCTGGTCCATGGGGTCACGAAGAGTCGGACACGACTGAACAACAACAACAACTTCATAGAAACCCTGGTGTGAGGTGGGTCTCCTCATAATATGCTCATAACTCTGCTCGTAATCCTGATCCTCAACGTTTCTGCTGGTGATGCTAGTCTCAACACACACACAATTCAAGATACACATCTCTAGATACGAGAAAGATTAGCTAGATGGATATACAGGTAGAAGAACATGCAGAAATGATGGGGAAGTGAAAGGAACCGGGGAAGAGGAAGAAGGGAAGTTATAAATGATTGTTTATTATATATAAAAAAATAAAAAATAAAAAAATTCCTTCCAGTAGCACCTTAAGAGACCAACTAAGTTTGTTCTTGGTATGAGCTTTCGTGTGTATGCACACTTCTTCAGATAGGAAGATAAAGTAAGATAGGAATGAGGGAAATGTTGATTTCAAGGTGAACGTGGTTTTGGAAACTGCAGTAATCAAAAATATTATATATAAAAGAAAAATTCAGCACCTTAGTGATGAAGGAACACAGCAGCCGGGGAAAGAGCAGCGAGGACAAATATTCAAAGGACACCAAGAAGCAATAATCGAGAAGACTAATAATGTATGTACATCTACTGATATTTAATTAAAATCAAATCTGATCCATGGCAGTTGAAGTGCCAGATTTATGTTGTCATTGGATTGCTCTGCAAGTAAGGACTTGATCACTTTCAAGACTCATTTCAGCTGGGCTGGGCTTGGGTAGGTCATGACATTCAAATTAGTTTGCCCCTTAGTCATTTCAAAATGCTGGCAAGACATATTCAACCAGGGAATCATTTTCTGCTTTCTGTGTCACTTGTTAAAATAAGGATCTGAAATGCAAAGTTGGGTTTCATGCTCTGCTTTAATAACACATCTCATGGGCTTTGATGCTCTGATTAGATACCTGAAAACTCAGGTTTTGACTGGGGAGTCAAGCTTGGAGGACCATTTCATACACTGAATTATTATGTTTTTAAAAAACTGATATATTAATTGTCCTCTAATTTAATCTAGCTGCTGTCTTCTTCTTTTGTCTTATCAGTATATTCTGAACGTGGATGTTGTGTTAGTCTATAATGGGGCAGCTGGAACTGACTACAGGATTAGTAATAGTATTAGACTAGTATAATATATCATTGGTTGCTTTAATAAAAGTCAATACAAATAATGTTTAGAGTCAGGAAATAACTCCAAGATGCTGAGCTGAATGAGAGGGAACTGGAAGAAGTCAATAGGCAAAATCTAATATACAAGCTCTCTTTAGCTCCTTTTCCGTTTGACCAGAAAGGTGTTCCACCCATTTAAAAACTGGCTTTTCCAGAGAGTCTGTAGGAGGAGTTTGGTGAGTTTAGATTTTATTTGGAAGTTGAGAGAGAATTTCCCCTTGGATTACCTGGGCTAGAAATCATTTTATCCTTCCTTCCCTGTATTCTCACCGCATACTCCCTAAGTTGTTGACGTGTGAGAAATGAGGAGTTGACTACTTCAAACCTGTTTTTTATTGTCCAGTGGTTATAATTCTGCCAAGGACTTGCTGGGTGTTTCAATTGACACATTTCGCTAGCAAAGCTGACAGTGGCACTTTCCCTCGGGGTTTATCTGAACTCTCGGATGCTTTCCTGACAGCTGAGGAAGGGAGAAAATCAATTATTATCCATCTTCTTGCCAGACCCACAGTTTGTCATCAATTAACGGCAGGGTGGCTCAGCTTTTATTCCTAGCCACTTGATCCCGGGACTGCTTAGTTGGAGAGGCTAGCGGAAGATTCACTTCCCCGTCCCCAGACAAAGATAATAAATCTCTTGTGTGTGTTGAGATTTATCCTTCTGTACATAATTGTCGCCCACTTATAGCAACAGGTTTTTGTAGGCAGATCAGCTTTAGCGTAAGAATGAAACCTAATCTAGAGGTATAGGAGACGTCCAGCCTTTGACGTATGATGAGAGGAGTGATGACAGGTTATCTGACAAAATAGTCACTGTGCAGCTGATGCAAAAACAAAGCCAGACCAAAGGCAGCCTTTTCTTGTGCCTTGAGATATTAGTCAAGTCAAGGAAATATTGGTATAGCATCAATCGTGGCTTTTGAACACAAGAAAATAGGTCCTTTGGGGTATCAAATGCAACCTGCAGCAGCCATATCCCACTTCCCCCCAAAACGATGAAATCAGCTTCATTGGTAGGAAATGATGTCCTTAAGTAGGGAAAGGGGGCAGAGTTAGTACTGGCTGATACAGTTTGCTTCAGCTTGTAACCTACGCAGTTTAAATTAACAACCCAGGTAGAATTTGGGAAATGATGGCATTTGCAGCCAACAGGAAGAAAATCGGACAACTGCAGTTGCCTTTGGTCAGTGAAAAAGAGACTTGGGCGACTGTGGTTTAGTCCTGGCAGTATTGGGGGCTGCCGTGACAGCATGAGATTTTAAAAGGCAAGCAATGGCACGTGGGAACTGAAGGACAGGACACAGACATAGAATCACAGAGTTGGAAGGGAGCTTGAGGATCATCTAGTCCAACCCCCTGCAATGCAGGAATATGCAGCTTTCCCTTACGGGGATCGAACCTGCAACCTTGGCGTTATCAGCACCACACTCTAACCAACTGAGGACCATAGTCAAAACAAAATAAAAAATAAAAAAATCCTTCCAATAGCACCTTAGAGACCAACCAGGTTGGTTCTTGGTATGAACTTGGCATGAGCTTGGTATGAGGACCATGGTAAAGTTTCAGACAGGATTTTAGAAGCCACACTGTGGAAGCCTGGTTCCTCTTTTCATTTCTATTCTTTCCTCCCTCTAAGAAACTCAGAGCAATGTGGTTCTTCTCTACAGTCCTCAGAACATTGCTGTGAAATAGATAGACTAAGAGATGATAACTCTTTGGTTGCCATTTTATAGCCTGACACCATAACTACATATACCACCCTGGATTTCTAGACTGGCAGTGGACAAGGATTATTCTTAGCAGATATTTCCCCATTAATTTGGCATGACCACCTAAGCTGGATGGAGAGTTTGGCCCATGTTCCTATTTGATGTTCCTGTTGCAGGGGAAGGCTAGTTCATAGCATTCTGAAGCACTGAACTTCAGGAAGAACATGCTCTGGAAATGCTCTTGTGCAGATGGGCTTTATGAAGACCAGGGATGCCCCAATAGGTGTGGGTCAAGGCTTGATGGGCCAAAGTGCTTGGTTGCTCTTGTTGTTGTTGTGTTGTTGTTGTTCAGTCGTTCAGTCATTTCTGACTCTTTGTGACTCTTTGTGCTCTTATACATCAGTGAATCAGACATGTCCGTATGACCATTGCTGTAGCATCCCACAGAAGACACGAGGGCATGGGGCTGGCAGCAGCGGCAGTGAGGGGATTTCACTAGCCCTGGACTGAGGATGGCATGTTAAGACAGGATGATATAATTGGCTCACGTCAGTATGACTGGCCCAAGGTGAAGCTACAGGGGAATAACCTAGTGTGGGGTACAGCAGGACAGGATCTGGGCCCTGGTCCACCATTTGGAAAGTCCCATACATTTTCTCAGCATCCTTGTCTAAACCAGCACCACTTGATGTTTTAGTACAGTGGTACCTCGGGTTACAGACGCTTCAGGTTACAGACTCCGCTAACCCAGAAATAGTACCTCGGGTTAAGAACTTTACCTCAGGATGAGAACAGAAATCGTGCGGCGGGCATGGCGGCAGTGGGAGGCCCCATTAGCTAAAGTGGTACTTCAGGTTAAGAACAGTTTCAGGTTAAGAATAGACCTCCAGAACGAATTAAGTTATATGGGCACAGTAAGATTAAGCTGCCTCGCAGGGCAGTTTCTCAGTCTGCCATTTTTGTGCTCAAATACATAATGAAAATCTGCACAATAATTGCTCCACGTGGAAGTGTTAATTCTACAAAAGCTGCTGAATTGCATCTTTTAGACCACATTCGTCAAAGAGCTTATCGGTTCTTTCCTGAAAGCCAGTTATCATCCAGCTCAGTCTGCCGGTCCTTGAGCAGGAAGTATCACAGAAATCAAAGCTGCTTTCTGGCCACTAGCAGCCCCAGTACGAGACCTGCAGATCTCTGTTCCACACCAGAGTCAGCTGGGCCTTCGGATGAGAGAGAAATCGAACCAGGGCTGCCTCAGATGTTCTTAGGATTCAGGATTCAGGAAAAGCACTAGTCTCAGACCATTTTCTGCATTTAACCTTAATTTTATTCTATGCTGCTAACCACAGACTGTTCGTTCCACAGAATGCTTGCTTTCAAAGCCATCTTTTTATTTCAGTGACCTTATCCTTGCTTGATAGAGCACACTTGTGTTCCCCCCCGCTGAATTCAGAAGGCTAGACCCAACATGGGTGTCTCCCCGGCTGCCATTATTATCCCCAAAGGGTCACACAAGGTCTAGCCACTTAGGGAAAATATCTTTCAAGCTGCAATTATCCTACATGGTTATGTCAACCAACACAAGCCGAGAGACATTGCTCCCATTGTAATTAAACTCCTTTCCCCCTTTTGAAGGCTCCCAGAATGTTTGACAGCAAAGGACAATGTTAAACAACCAAGCAAGATGTTTTCAAATGATGGAAACATTTCAGAAAATCATTTTAACGCTCGGAAAATGCGTTTTTAAAAACCCTTGAACAGGCATGCACATTTAGAAAGTGTTCTCTCCCCTCTTCCCTTTGCCTCTGTTCTATTAAAGGTCTTTATTGTACGTCATTAAGTATTATGGAAACTCCTGTCTTTATTGGGTATAGATCAGTGGCTTTGCCGATTCCGTCTGACAGGACATTTGCTAAACATCACAATTGTATGTAAATTGTATGTAAATAACCTTCTGAGCGAACTGATGCATCTGTGTGAGCGCCCGGTGAAACTGAGACATGTTCCCCAGTGGCAAAGAAAACAGGAAAGTTTGCACATTTTATGGCTTGCCACAAAATGTGTTTCCCTGTAAATCATCCAGGCCTGTTCCTAGTCACTATTCTATTTTCTGTGCAAATATAAAATGATTTCATTTAATAATGAATGTTCCGACAACTTCCCTTCCATAAAGACACGATTCTGGAATGTTATGCTGAGTTAAATACGGTACAATTTTTCATTGCCTTGTGGGTTTAAATGACACCAACAACGTTCTGACTATCGAAGGTGGCTTTTGCCGCTGGCTTTAGCTTATTTCAGCCAACCACTAAATGAACCAATAGTCACAAACCAGGCTGTTAGTGCATTTCATATGTCCCTGGAGATCACTAGGCCAGTCGCCCAGCTAGGACTCTACCTCTGTATGCTTAATGAAGTATATTCACACAAGAGACACACACATATCCTCTCATGCACCTTGTATACTAACCACCCAGACCAGAACACTGATAGTCAAAGCAATACACTTATATTTATTAATAGAAAATAACAACCAGGGCAAGTCACCACCCTATCTATATAGAGCATTGCGAGTTCAAATAGCCTATTTCCCAAACCTGGAGCTCCAGCTCTTTTTGGACTACAATTCCCATCATCCCTGACCACTGGTTTTACTAGCTAGGGGACTTGTAGTTCCAAAACAGCTGGAGGCCTAAGTCTGGGAAACATTGGCCTAAGGTAACCGACTTTTCTTAACAGTTCTCCGAAGAAGAAGAAGAAGAAGAAGAAGAAGAAAAAGAAAAAGAAGAAGAAGAGTTTGGATTTGATATCCCGCTTTATCACTACCCGAAGGAGTCTCAAAGCGGCTAACATTCTCCTTTCCCTTCCTCCCCCACAACAAACACTCTGTGAGGTGAGTGGGGCTGAGAGACTTCAGAGAAGTGTGACTAGCCCAAGGTCACCCAGCAGCTGCATGTGGAGGAGCGGAGACGCGAACCCGGTTCACCAGATTACAAGTCTACCACTCTTAACCACTACACCACACTGGCTCTCCTAAGTCTTTGCCTCATTCTCCCCTTCATCTCATTCTCCAACTCTCACCTGCAACCCTTCGAGGGACACTCTCCTCTTGTCACTCAGACTCCACCGCCCTCCCATGCTGTCAAATGTTCTCCCACCAAGTCACCCAATAGCTTTTCCAAGACTCAGTATCTTCTCATTTAACCACATGCACCCATATGACTCTATGAGGTTTTCCCCGCTGTATGGAAAATCATTTCTTAAGCGGGGCTGGGGGCGGGTTTGGCTATGTCCCTACCATTATTATTTCTTCCATTTATGGACCTCCAAGTGTTTTCACAATATAATACCACGAGATCTAGTTTTTTTCAATAAATGTCTAGGATGCTCACAGTGAATAGACCATCAAGTAAACCAGAAATTGAAATAACAAACCCTTCAGCTGTTACCTTTCAAATAGTCCTTTGTTGGTCGCAAATGCTCTCTTCACTTTGATATTTTTAGTAAACTAGGCAATTATATATTTAGCCTGGTATATGATGTTTTCTTCGATGTTGTTATGGCAACTGGTTCTATGCACTCTTGAGGTAACATCACTTCATATAAAACTGGTTGAATAACTCTGACAATCAAACATGCCATAATAGATTTTATGCTAACAAGATTTTCTTCTCAGAAATAGAGGTATTAAATGTAGAGGTCCCCCCCCCCAATTACCAATATATATACTGTATATGTTTTTAAAAAAACTTTATAAAAAAAAACCCAAACATGCCTTCATTGGTAATCCCTAGCTTTTGTTTTTTGTTCTGTTAGCACTAAGGTTTGGTTCTTGGATATTTTGAATCACATGGAGCAGGATTGGTAAAAAAGAGTCAAAGTCTGGCGGTTCCCTCACTGCAAGAAGTGAGGTTTCAGGGAACCAGGCAGAGGGCCTTCTTGGTAGTGGCGCCCACCCTGTGGAACACCCTTCATCAGATGTCAAGGAAATAAACAACTATCTGACTTTTAGAAGACATCTGAAGGCAGCCCTGTTTAGGGAAGTTTTTAATGTTTGATATTTTATTGTGTTTTTAATATTCTGTTGGGAGCTGCCCAGAGTGGCTGGGGAAACCCAGCCAGATGGGTGGGGTATGTATGTATGTATGTATGTATGTATGTATGTATGTATGTATAAATAATTAATAATAATTATTAATTATTATTATTATTTATTGGTAACCAGCGCAGATTCTTCAGAATTGGTGTTACATGGTTCTTCTGACTGGATGAACCACTCAAAACTCTTATCAGTTGTATTTTGTACCAATTCCAGCTTGGAAACACTCTTCAGGGGCCAGCCCCACACAGAGTGCATTACAGTAACATATCTTTTTTTACAATAATATTCCATTGCACAATAATCCTCTTGGTGCCTGCCTAAAGCATTTTTATTTAGGGAAGCCTATATGTAGGAGTCAGGGACGCGGGCGGTGCTGTGGTCTAAACCACAGAGCCTAGGGCTTCCTGATCAGAAGGTTGGCGGTTCGAATCCCCGTGACAGGGTGAGCTCCCATTGCTCAGTCTCAGCTCCTGCCAATCTAGCAGTTCGAAAGCACGTCAAAGTGCAAGTAGATAAATAGGTACCACTCCGGTGGGAAGGTAAATGGTGTTTCCGTGCGCTGCTCTGGTTCGCCAGAAGCGGCTTAGTCATGCTGGCCACATGACCCGGAAGCTGTCTGCAGACAAACGCTGGCTCCCTCGGCCTATAGAGCGAGATGAGCGCGCAACCCCAGAGTCGTCCGTGACTGGACTTAATGGTCAGGGGTCCCTTTACCTTTATCTTTATATATAGGAGTCACATGAATTGTATCTTTCTTTTAGCCACTGTTCAATTTTTATCACCTTTTGAATGCTTTTGAATACCTGTGTGTGTGTTTTTAAGTGAGAGGAGTGTTATAGACAATACAAATGTTTTATTTTATATTTTGGTAAACAATTCTGTGATTGGGGTTTTATTGGTTTGTTTTTTTTAAGTCAAGCCGTTTCCCAGAAGCTTTGGGTTAACTGCAGTTGGAAAAAGGATCATGGGCTAAATGAACCTTCGGTCTCATCCAAAAGGGCTTTTCTTACACTTCCTTTAATATGCTGGCAAAACCATTTATATACTTTTTTTTTTAAAAAAATGCATAGTACAATATATTTCTAGAGTTCAGCTTCAAATGTTTTTCACCCAGGATTTGAAATAGTAACACAAGAAATGGTTCGCGGGGCTAAGTTTTCACTGTGCCAAAGGGAATAAAGAAAAGAAAGGCTTACCCCTGGCAATCTGGCAATTCTCCCCACCTCTTTTTTATTTTTAGAAGCTGATTCTGAAGGTCACCTTCAGCCATTCTGGAAATAAGAGAGATAATTATCATAGCATGGAAGATTTCCAGTCTTCTGAAATGCTTAACAGTTCCAAGGCAGAACCTGCTCACTGATAATAAAAAAGGCATTTCTAATCTGCACAAATCCCTTTCTTGCCCAATCTGTAATTGAAAACGTACACTTCAGGTTGACCTCTCAACTTAGCAGCCAACCATTTCGGAAAGCAACGCTCACCTGAGGATAACAGAGGCAGCGGAGTAATCTTGCAGGTTAATATAGGCAAAATGGAGATGGGGGAGGGATAGGAAGAAAACTGAAATTAGAAATCTATGTAAATCATATAGCTCTTGAGCATGCCAAGCATTAATGATCCAGCACTTGAATCCAATAAAAAACATTGTCATTTCTCATCGTTTCACTTGCACTGTTAATTATAGTGATTCAAAACCAAAATATCATATTGGATTATAAATGGGAGGTGAATGGGAAATGGTAGATGAGCATAATTTCTTATCTCATCATGTCTCAACTTGTGATACTTCCCCAGTTGTAACAGGAGGCAAGGACTGAGTCCTGGCTATTGAGAAGCTCTTACAGTGTTGCTTGACGATGATTATAATTCTGGAATCTTTGTCCAGTATTAAAATTCTTGATTTTCCGCAGAAAACTCTTCTGCAGTCCAGGTCCCAGCATCAGAAGACTGTACTGTTGTACAGTTGTGTTCTGCGCAAAGGACCTAGCTTCAACCCATGAAATCTCCAGTTTAAAATATGGATCGCAGGGCAGGTATAAAATACCTCTTTGCCCAAGACCCTACGGATCTGCTGCCAGCTATGAGCAGATGTATTTTTCTATGCAATTTCCCTAATATAAAGCAGTTTTTTATATTTATATTACTAACTCATGCATTATTGCACACTTTACCCTAGTATATGCAGTTTTGTGCACATTACTTGACTGAAGAACTGTATTGCAAAATTTGAAGGAGCGTGAATTTTGAAGAATGGCTCCGTTTCGGTTTGCATATTGTTTCGGAAAGTGTGAATTAGCTAAGTTCAGCTTAGATGAACTGAACAGTCTTTCTGCCTACACAGCGCTCGCGGTTCTCAAGAGAGAACTCTGTGGGAACCACCTGGAATACTGTGTCCAGTTCTGGGCACCACAGTTCAAGAAGGATACTGGCAAGCTGGAACGTGTCCAGAGGAGGGCAACCAAAATGGTCCAAGGCCTGGAAACGATGCCTTATGAGGAACGGCTTAGGGAGCTGGGTATGTTTAGCCTGGAGAAGAGAAGGTTAAGGGGTGATATGATAGCCATGTTCAAATATATAAAAGGATGTCATATAGAGGAGGGTGAAAGGTTGTTTTCTGCTGCTCCAGAGAAGCGGACACGGGCAATGGATTCAAACTACAAGAAAGAAGATTCCACCTAAACATTAGGAAGAACTTCCTGACAGTGAGAGCTGTTCGGCAGTGGAATTTGCTACCAAGGAGTGTGGTGGAGTCTCCTTCTTTGGAGGTCTTTAAGCAGAGGCTTGACAGCCATCTGTCAGGAATGCTTTGATGGTGTTTCCTGCTTGGCAGGGGGTTGGACTGGATGGCCCTTGGGGTCTCTTCCAACTCTATGATTCTATGATTCTATGAACCCCTGAGCCATATTTCCCTCTCGGAGGACTCAGCTACATTAGTCAAAAAACAGTGTTTAAAATGTGTTATAAACGTGCAACCCCAGATGGCGATGTAGAGCAAACAACTTTCGCAGGCAATTTTACGTACAGTTTTTCCCCCTTTTGTTAAAACGATTTAATTTATGACTTACCTATAGCATTCTTTTCCTGTGTGTAGATCCACCGTGACTCTCCCGTTTCTTTGCTCTCTGCCCCCCTTCTCAGGATGAATATGCCATTGCTGAAGAGGCAGAT
This sequence comes from Lacerta viridis, assembly GCA_900245905.1. Lineage (NCBI taxonomy): Eukaryota > Metazoa > Chordata > Lepidosauria > Squamata > Lacertidae > Lacerta > Lacerta viridis. The sequence continues at coordinate 115,178 of OFHU01004304.1, read as the reverse complement.
ATTGTTGAAAGGTACAACGGCAAGATCTTCTTCCCACTGTCAAGGGCTCAAAGCCAGAGGCCCAAAGTTTGTGTTGCTTGGGGCACAACTGTGGCCCATGCAGAGATGATAGCTTCCTAGGGGGCCAGGCTGTGGATAGACATCCCCTTCACAACATGAGGCAGGCTGGAGCAGCTGCCTCAGGCGGCAGAACCCCAAGAAGGCCGCGAAGCAGCGTCAGGTTGCAGCGAGACCTTGCCCAAACCTCACGAGATCTTGGGCACTCTTTGCGATCTTGTGACAGCTCTGCAAGATCTTGCCAGAACCTGCTGCCGCTGCTTTGCCGTACGGCGCAGATGAGGAGTCCATTAGCTGTTAAGCAACTCTTTTTTTGAGAGAAGAAAAATGAACCCCCCGTTTCTCCTCCCTAGGCTGCCTGGTGGCGCCAGGGAGCAGAGTAACCAGGACGGTGGGGGAGAAAGAAGAAGCAGGGCATCAGAAGGGCCAGAGAGCAGTGGTGTAAGGAGTCCCTGAGGGTTATCTGGCTCAGGGACTCCTGAAACACAGCAGTGCCTCTAAATATAGGTCCATCTTCAGTAGTGACCATCCTCAATTTGGTGGCCATATGCGTGATCAACCACTAGAACCCCTTCAGTCTGCCAGGATTGGGGCTCCCTTTGCTAATCACTAACTGGCTGACTTGTGTAATAAAACTCACCGAGGCCTGTAATTCTAGAATAAGTAAAGTAAAGGTGGTGTAGTGGTTAAGAGTGGTAGACTCGTAATCTGGGGAACCGGGTTCGCATCTCTGCTCCTCCACATGCAGCTGCTGGGTGACCTTGGGCTAGTCACACTTCTCTGAAGTCTCTCAGCCCCACTCACCTCACAGAGTGTTTGTTGTGGGGGAGGAAGGGAAAGGAGAATGTTAGCCGCTTTGAGACTCCTTCGGGTAGTGAAAAGCGGGATATCAAATCCAAACTCTTCTTAAAGGACCCCTGACCGTTAAGTCTAGTCGTGGACGACTCTGGGGTTGCAGCACTCATCTTGCTTTACAGGCCAGGGGAGCTGGCGTTTGTCCGCAGACAGTTTTTCTGGGTCATGTGGCCAGCATGACTAAGCCACTTCTGGCAAAACCAGAGCAGCGCACAGAAACGCCGTTTACCTTCCCCTGGAGCGGTACCTATTTATCTACTTGCACTTTGTCGTGCTTTCGAACTGCTAGGTTGGCAGGAGCAGGGACTGAACAATGGGAGCTCACCCCATCGCGGGGATTCGAACCGCCGACCTTTTGATCGGCAAGCCCTAGGCTCTGTGGTTTAGACCACAGCACCACCCACGTCCCCTTAATTCTAGAATATTTGCACTTAACTCTTTGAGAAGTATCTCAAAGATAGAAGAGAAAAGAGCATGTGCCGGAAAATAAAATCTGCCAAAACTATTGGGGAAATCTGATTGTAAAGGGGAAAAAGCAGAGGAATTGGGTGGGAGGAATTCTATGCACAAATGCAGCCTTCCTTCACGTCTTCTCTCTGCTTTTCTTTAAAAGTCAAGATTGAAAGAAATTTGGAACAAGGGCTCCCTCTTCAGGTAAGAAGTCCAGCACACCATCTCTGTTGGCCTTTTCACGCAAAATCAAAACAATCTTTGCCTTCACCCATAATATATAAAAGGTTGGGCAGATATCACCCCCATCCCCACCCCAATTTATTCCCTGCCCTTCTCCCCAAGGTGCCAGGCAGGTTCAAACCATTAAAACACAATATTAAAAATAACTTAAAACTATTTAAAATTACAGACACAAAATGGGTCCTGAAAATAAACATCTCAAGGGTCAAAAGCCAAGACAAAGAAGTGTGTCTTCAGCATTCTCTGAAAGCTGTATAATGAAGATGCCAGTCGCACCTCTGTGGGAAGGGGGTTCCACAACTTAGGGGCAGCCACAGAGAAGGCCCTGGGCTGTCACCTCCTGAGCTCCTGAGGGTGAGGAAGGAAGTCTGTAGGGAAGGAGGCAGTCTTTTAGGTAACTGGGGCCTGAGTCACTTAAGGCTTTAAACACTAATGTGAGCACCTTGAACTGGGCCTGGAAATGATCAGGCAGCCAGTGAGGCTGTTTTAAAACAAGGGATATATAAGATCTGAAGGAAACCCCCAGCGAGTAAACGGGCTGCTATATTCTGGACCAATTAAATTTTCCGAGTCACCTTCCAGGGCAGCCTCACTTTGAGCTCATTACAACAACTCAATCTGCTGCGTTCGCCAGTCTAAATGCGATGTGCTACTGCAAAATGCACTGAAACTGTTCCATCACTATCTCGTGACCCAGTTTATAAAACTCGGACTTTTGTTTTATGTTATTGTTTATGGTATGCACATGAATGCACGTTGTAGAGTGGCTGGGGGGACCCAGCCAGATGGCCAGGGTACAAATAAATTATTATTATTATTATTATTATTATTATTATTATTATTATGCAACTATGTTTTTCTATTTCCAAAATATTACACACACACACACACAGAGTGCTCTTTTTCTGGGGAGACGCAGGGGTAAGCAAACCCCTAAACATTTTGTGAATCTTTGTACTTTTGTCCATTTGCTGTATTTATTTTCCCCCATTTGAACTATAAAATTGGGATTTTCTTGAGTCAAAATGAGAGTACCCCTAAAATATATTTAGAAAAAAGCAGTGTGTGTGCGTGTGTGCGTGCACACACATGTATATATATCTCACACCTAATAACTCAGTCTGGAAGTTCACAGACAAATCACCTCTGCCCAAAAGTAGCTGGAAGTGGTGAACCAGCCATGGCTGAAAAGCAAGCATCATTGATTCCAGCTATTTCTGCCCAACCAATATTTCCCAGGAGTTTCCACTTGCTTAAGTTACCACTAAGAAGTGTATGCGCCATACTGTGGTTTTGTTTTTTTTTGTTTTTTTTTAAGATGCTGCCTTTGCTGGTGCTAGACAACATGAAATTGGATAAAGGGGGGAATTGGAGGATATTCGTTAAGTGTAAGTCTCTAGTGATGGGCACAGTGGCAGACAGGCAGAAAACAGGTGTGCTTGGGATGCAATCCATAGTCTCTGCTAATTAAGAGATCTGTGCCTCAGAGTTCCCAGCAGTGGTCTAAGATATTCTGCTGCCTGAAGCAGAGCTCAAACTGAGCTCCCCCCTGCTGCTAGGCTCAACGCTTTAAATAATAATAATAATCATACTGCGCTATTCAGACACCAGCTCTTGCCTTCATCCATTTCCCCAGACCCTCCAAAAGTTCCTATTTTCCAGGGACACCCCTGATTTAGAGAAGCCGTCCCAGTTTCTGATTTGATCCTGGAATGTCCCGCTTTTCCTTAGGATGTCCCTGTTTTCATTGGAAAAACATTGGAGGGTATGGAGTTATCTGACCCCTGAGTCGTCTGAAGGCAATCCTGTATAGGGAAGGATTTTTTTAAAAATGTTTGATGTTTTGCTATGTTTTTATATATGTTGGAAGCTGCCCAGGGTGGCTGGGGCAACCCAGTATAGTGTGTGGGGTATAAAACAGCAAAATTATCATTATGGAATGGGATGTCCCGATTTTCATTGGAGAAACGTTGGAGGGTATGTTCCCCCCTCACCAGAAACATGTGATTTCAAACTGCTGCATGGCGGAGCTTGTACTGGGCTGACATGCATATATTCATTTTTAAATAAAGGATACTGAGGCTACAGTTCCCAGGCCCAGGCAAATGCCTAGGGCAGAGATGGGGAACCTGTAGCTCTCCAGATGTTGCTTATCCACAACTTCTCCAGATGTTGCTCATCTTAACCATTGTGCATCCTGGCTGGGCCTGGTGGGGCTCCAACAACACCTGGAGGAGGGAAGAGTCCCATTTTCCCTATCCCTACTCGAGAGCCAAGCCAGTGCTCAGGCACCAGTGCTCTGAAGCATCTCCTGCAATCTTACAGTCATAGGAATCACTCCTGCAACTGTGTATATCACACTGATGTTTCTTCAAGCTGTTTCCTCCCTGGTGGTGACTTGATGGTGTCTCATCTTACAGCCAGCTTTGTGTGCGAGAAGTGAAACAGCTCTCCATCTTTCTTTTAGATTCCTTGTGTCAGGAGCTATGGGCTGTGAGCAACGCCATGTATTTAGAAGGAGGCTGCTTCCATAGATATTTTAAAATAAAATGGTAAGCAGCTGCAATTTTAGCTGCCTGTGTTTCTTTAACAGGCTACTGGCAGCTCAGCACGAGTCTTGCTTTTTTCCAATATGGCTCGATAGTGACTTTTCCTTGTCCAGTGAAGCAACAGGAGGGCTATATATATTTAGCTATACTGCTATATAATTTTCACAATTGCTCAAAAGGGGAACATTCTGTCTCACGGCCATATCTTTAATATCTTAACTATGTTGGCTCATGATGTATTAAACCATACTCCTCCTCTACCACAATCCCTTGTTGATTGAAGCCGAGAGCACAATTTTCTTTGTACTCAACGTTACTTCTTCCCATTTTTAAAAATAACTGTGTGGAAATGATTTTTTAAAGATGTGCCATGTGCTTATTTTCCTAAACCTATAAAGCTACGGGTGGCCTGGTCTCCCAAGTCGAGGGACAGCAGAAAGCATAATTCTAATTATGCTTTAATATGAAACAAACAACTAAAAAATAAAACAAAATATGTAAAGTAGATTTTAAAGAAGCGGGCGCCTAGTTTGCAATGACTTCAAGAAAGAAATATACTATCTGGCAGGAATTCAAGAACAATGCCTGCATTTAAGATTGCTGTAAAGGGAACTTTTACACTTTACCACAATGACGGTTGCCTTGTTCCCATAACTGGAGCTTTCACTGCCATACATCCGATGAAGTGAACTCTGGCCCACAAAACATTACTCTAATAAATGTGCTGGTCTGCATGGTACCACCATCTATGGTGTTTGATTGGATATGAAGAGCTGTGCTGGATCAAACCAAGGAGTCGTCGTTCTGTTTGCAACTGTGGCCCATCCTACTGTCTCCAGGAATACCACAAGTGAAGTGTAAAAGCAACTGACTTCCCCCATTATATATGTCCCTAGCATCTGGTGCTCAGAAGTATTCTCCTTCTAAAAGTAGAAATCTCATTCAGTTGTTGTAGCATGTACAGTCATTTTTTTCCATGCTACTGGCTTCAGTGCCACATCCTGAGGTGATTTTCATCTCCATCCTCTCCATTTCCTAATAATTTATAATACTGAGCTTGCCCCCTTTTCATTATATTTAAAGTTAGGATGATTACCCGGGTGCCCTTAACTCTTATGTCAAATCTCATTTGCCATGTTGTCCACTTAGAGAGAACTTCCTGGAGGCCTCACAGTCTTAGTGGCGCCATGAAGCAGCGCACAGAGCTTTTTTCTAATCTACCTATTCCATGAAGCTGAAATGAATCATAAATATGTACAAGTATACTTGCTCCCATCTTCCTCCCCCCCCCCCAAGACTTTCATTTTCCTTCTCATCTTATGTTGTCTGCAGGGCTGGTCCAAGATGTTTAGCTGCCTGAAGTGGAACAGCAGATAAAATGGCGGCTCCCACCCACCAAGTGAAGGTGCTTGGCACCCAAGGCAAGCCTAATTATTTTGGTACCTGAGGCAGAAAGTCCCTCTGCCTCCTCTCACTCCTGCAAAAATATAATAATATATTAAATAACCGACAACTTGCTGTCCTTTCATTACTCCAGGGGTGAGGAACCTCTGACTTCGAGGGCGGGTAATCAACACGGGCCTGTGAAGCCATAAAAAAATAATAATAAATCATGCCCATCCACCAATCTTGTCTGATTTGAAGAAAACGCTCCTACAGGTTTGTAGCCCCAGGTGCTTCAAAATGCCCTGTTGGATTGGAAACTTTTTGTTTGGATGAATACACTCACAAAGTCACATGATGGTTCAAGCTCTTGCCCTCAAAAGCATATGACTTGCACGATAAATCTGTTAGTCTTTAAGATGTCATGTTAAATAATTTTGGGATGTCAAAGAATGCTTTTGCCTTATCTCTTGTGACTACTTCTCTTGGCCTTCAAATAAAGAACCTAAATTGGATGACCTTTACTATCTTGGTGGAAGTGTTAGAGTAAATGGGGGGAAACATTACTTTGTTCATGTATACGTGACCTTTCGTGCTGTCAGTTAGGCAGAGTGATTTCCAGAGCTTAACACGGTTGACAACCTATTTGAGAACTGCCTGGAAAAGTGAGGAGAAAAATATGGACACCAGTTAACCTATGACATCGTCTCCGGAAATTGAGCTTTACTATGCATAAGGGTCACTGTGTCTTCGATAAATCATCATTTTCAGTTCTGGCAAAGGCGTCTGAACACATTTTCTGTGTTGCTTTATTTTATTTTATTTTTAAATATTTCTATTAAATTTTATAAAAACAACAAACAACAAAAACAAACACATACAAAACAATACAACAATAAAAACAAATCTATAATAAAAATTAAAAATAATTATTCAAATCACTTATTTCTCTCCTTAACATTGTCTTCTTCAGATACACTGAAACAGAAGTCACCAGACCCTTATATATAGTGAGAGAGTGGGGAGGAGTATTACTCAGAAGGGTGGTGGGGTATTACTCAGAAGTGTGCATGCACACGAAAGCTCATACCAAGAACAAAATTAGTTGGTCTCTAAGGTGCTACTGGAAAGAAGTTTATTTATGGTGGGAGTAGATCACGTTTTCTTGGAAGTTGGACACCCCTGGTCTATACCATCTACCACAAGACCAGCCAACATGGTGCTTTCCACATACCATTGGACTCCAACTCCCATTAGCCCTGAATATTGGTCATGTTCACTAACTGATGGGAGTTGGAGTCACGGGACACCTGGAAGTTGTCTACCTCTAAGTACCAAGCAGAATTCTACCATCCATTGGGTCTGTAGAATGGTTACTTGACATGATCTGCCATTATAAACTACTGGGCTTGGAGACATTCCCCTGTCCCTCCCCCCCCCAACCCCCATGGCATCAGGCTAGTGTCCACCTATTGCTTGGGGTTGCTGGTTGCAGAGCGAAGTTATGTCGTTCTGCACAATCGAGGGTGAAAATCTAGTTCTGAACCTTCTGAGGTACAACAGGGCTCGGAGCACATGCCTTCTTTCTGCACATGTTTGTGGCATTGTTGATCCAAGCCTACTTGGTTTGGCTGCAAGGGAAATGAAATTGCTGAAGCTCCGATCTGGCATGTCTTGCATTCTTTCCTTGGCAACAGAACGGACAGTCTGCCTTTGCTTGTCTCCATTGCAAATGGCAGCAGCGTTCCCCAGTGCCACCTCCTCTGTTATACCCCCCAACTTGCTTTCTTTTAAAAATAAAATGTCATTTTGTGCAGTGGGAGGTGGGGGACACAGTCTCCTATGCAAATATAGGAGGGTGCTTATCTTCTAGGCAAAGTGTAAATATAATAAGAGAGGAACATTAATGAATTTTTTATAGTCTCCCTATTGTTTACCTCCCCTCTGTCCTCCTTGTCTTTCAATAGCTCCATGTGTTTGCTTCCCCTCCCCCCTTGCCCTCCCCCTGGCGCATAAGAGATTTATAAATAGGAACATTTTGTTTCCTGGCATTTCTACTTTTGGTATAGTTTAGATCTTTGTTGGGCTGTTGCAGACAATCATAGAATCACAGAGTTGGAAGGGACTGCAAGGCTCATCTGGTCCACTCCCTGCAATGCAATGCTATGTAATGAAGCTTCTTTCTTAGCTTGCAGCATTTTGCCTATAAAGAATGCAAAGAATATTAAAAGACTGCAGAGGAAAATGCAATGGGATTCGTGAAGCGGAGATGGCAGAAGAGGAAAGATTTTGAGCAAGAGTGGTCTTGCATAACTTGTGATGCAGAACTCAGCCTAGCCAACCATGAATTATGGCCTGCTAGCTTCTTGATAACAGCTGTTCTTTGGAAGGCCCAGGCAGGTAGCAAAAGTAGGAAGCTTATTCAGCTCATAGTGTGGGCTGACATGTGTGGCAAGCTGTGACCAATTCGATGTGTTATACCAATCGTATAGGCCTGATTCCTGTCTCAGCGTGATGACATCAGTGCCCTGCACACTTGTTGATCCCTGACTGTGCAGCTGTTGAATACTACTTATAGAGACAGGATAGGAGGTCTTAAGGTTCAAAGACCCACAGTACAAAAACACAAAAGCAAATTCACAAGGCAGAGTAGCATAATGAAATTCAGGTACAGCACACATACCAAATCTTCAGCTCTAAAGAGACTGGTTAGCAATCACTATTATTATTATTATTATTATTATTATTATTATTATTATTTCAAAAATAATAACAATGAAAGGGTCAACATGAAATTACTATAGTTGCTGGACACATTGCACCATCAATATTTTTTCTTTAGCTTATGGTTTTAAAGAAATGGCCCATCTAAACATCTGCTGAGAGTCTGTGTGGTTCACTAGAGCAGCTGGTTTCTTTTAGTCAACCATAGGCTATTCTAAACTCTCATGTTTCAGCTTCCTATCCCTGTTCAGTTTTTAAGTCAGAATAATTTTTCTATATTAAGTCGTTCCCACCCCACCCCCAAATGAATGGATTAGGAATAGCCTAGACTGTATAGATAGGGAATATCATACAGAAAGCCAGTGTTGTGCAGTTGGTAGTGTGTTTGACTTCAACCAAGGAAACCTATCTATTTGAAATCCAAACTTTGCCACCAAGTGTGTGGCATTAGATTAGTTACAGTCTTTCAGCCTAACCTACCTCACTGGGAAGTTGCAAGGATAATATTGTATACATAAATTTCACTTACACCACCTGAACTCCTTAGCTAAAGGGTGGATACAAATTTGGCAAAATCTCCATACATACACCCTTCACATTATAAAAATGCATTCCCTCACTCAAGCTAGCTAAACTGGGCCCATTCACCATCAGTGGTGTTGGTATTGTTAATTCCAGATTGCAGTAATCAGATGTTCCGTGAGAACATGTGCCAAATTACATGCTGGGTGGACTTGCCCACTGAGTGAAGCCCATTTTAACTATGACAATATCAGGTCAGAGTAACAAGCTTATGATGGCTTTCCACTGGTGCATCGGCCCAACAAGCTGACATGGGTCTTCTCAAGACTGGCCAAAATGTACTATGGCACTGCCAATCCAGAATGGACATTGTTCATTTACTGCAACTGGAAAGAATAGGTTGGCTTGTCCGAACCCCTCTGCTTTTTATACACGTGCCATGCCACGTGGTGTACTTTCAACTTAGGAAAAAGCAAGTTCTTGGAAAGATAAGCAAAGGCCTGTTTCATGCAGGCACATTTGTCACTCGATCACTGCAGTGTCAAGAAGGGGGCTTGTTTGTGTGCATGAACCATCACAAATCAAGTAACATGGACACAGCTTTCAAGTCATCTCAAACCCATTCTTTCCCATGAAGTCAGTTCACATTTTCAGATGTGAGTCACCAAGTGTTGAATCATTACGTTATGAAAAATCAAGTGAAAACTCAGGAAAGTTTAGATATTATTTGCCAGGGCCTGTTGCATGGGATACATGTGTTGGGAAATATTTGTGTTTCCCCTAGTGTTTTAGGTCACCCTAAGTAAGGAGATCCCTGTGGCCTTCTTATAGGGTAAATAATGACCACTTACCGTATCCCTGGTGAGTGGCAGTTGCAGCCCAGCGCGGTGGCTCCCCGATCGCCCTACTGCACCACTCCATGTTTGGACTGTTGGCACATCTCCTCGGCTGCCGCAGAGGCTCTTGGGTTTGCACCAAACCTGACTATTCAATTGAGCCAATCTGTGGCGGCCTGTAGGGTGTGGCTTGGGAAGGAGACCTGGCTGAAACAGGCTTCACTCAGGTCTGCCCGCCTGCTATTTATCCCGGCCGACTCTGCATGCTGCAGCTCAGTCGGACGGGAGCGTCACCTTCCCTGCTGCTCCCTTTCATTATTAGTTTCTTATTTCTCTAACTGTTTCCTTTTCAGCTTAGATTACTTACTGTGGTCTTTTGTCGGTTGCTGTATTTGGGGCAGGGAAGGAACTTTCCCTGCACGACAGGTTTTGCCTTCCCCATAGCATTGGTCATAACATGGACTGGTTTAGGCCTTGGGCTGAATCCTATAGTCTTTCATCTTATCAGGGTGCGGGTGAAGTGGTGATTCACCCCTTCCCCCCCTTTCTCCTGCGGTGGTGAGAACAGGGTACCCTGGAGGGAAGTCTCTGTCCAAAGAACCAGTTGCGTACGGCTAGCAGGCCATAGAACTTCCCTCAGCGTTTCAGTATAAACCTGAGTTTCGCGATGGACCCACCTTCCCATACAGACCAGGTCGTGCCTCAGACCCCTAGCAGGGGGCTGAGAGGGGTATACGCTCAAAGACTAAGCCAAGGTTTACCTACATCTGAAATCAATAAAGTTGTGGCCTTTGTAAATCCCAGACTGTCGTGTCCATTCATTTCACCTTCCCTTCTAGATTCAGGCGCAATATCTAAGCCAGTCCGTAGAACACCATATACTAAGTGCTCTTCATATGGAAGCTCCACAGAAGTTGAACAATAGTTAGTGGGTTTTGTACCTTTATTCTCCAGCAGCGACCATTAGTTAAACTAGCATCAATAGTTTGCACAGTTGCCTGGACACTGATGAGCGATTTTTGGATCGCAGATATGCAATTTGCTCTAATAGGAGCCAAGCTGAGATACATGCAGGAGGTTACTTAGCTGGAATGAGAGTAATCAGTTTGTCTCATTGCCCAGAGACATAAGCATACTTTTAACTTTTGGACAGGGTGTGCTATTAGTAGCAATAATGGTCTTTCTTAAAAATAAAAAAAGGCATAGGAACCAGCCTCATAATTTAGAGTGTTTTGCAATTTGCCAGTAGTTTATGACAGCTAAATTGTACCCAAATGTCAAAGAAAGCTGGGATTGTTGAATGACAGTTTTACATAAGAAAGGCTGACAGCTCTAAAGATTTCACAGTTGAGGCTATTGTAAAATGCACATAGCAATAAGTTTTTATCTCGACCAAGAATTTTTGAAAGAAGGCCCTGTAAGTGATTGCTGCAAATATTTGCTCAAATATTTGCTCAAATTTAATTCAATTTGGGCAAAGGTACCCACTTCTGCCCTGTAGTTCAAGAAATTAAAGCCCTATGAATTGTGTTCTATATGAATCTGGTAGTTTCTAGATGCATGAATGCAGCAAAAACTCAGTTTTATCTGTAAAGGTTTACTTCTGTAGAATGCAAAAACATTGAACGAAAAATATTTTAGAAAAATAGCAATAACAAGGATTTGCTACTTGTGGCACTGAATGTGTAATCCATTTTTGTCACTTAAAACAAAAAAAATGGTTCCCGGAAGTGTGGTGTGATGGCAACACACATGGACAGAAAACTTACCGGTAACTAAAAAAATGGAGTATGTACACAAAATGACACCTTTCATATTTCCAGTTCCTGTTGGTAGAAGAGTCTAGAGGTAGGCAGCTCCTTTGAGCTGTCTAACACAAATTGAAAATACTACCTTCAAAACACCAGCACCATTCAAGCAGGAAAGGATAGAGCCATTGTAAGAATTACATTGAGGGGAAGGGGTAATGAGCCAGATTTCCCATTCCTCATGCTCACAGAGACATTGGTGTTCTGTTGCAGAAATTTATCCCGTATGTCAGTAGGGCGATCTAGCAGGTGAAAAGGCTCACCTAAATCTTGCCACCACAGTTAACAAAATAAGATGCTAGGAATGAGAAATGTAGATTTGGACATGTATGGAGCATAACTTTTTTTATTTATTGCAAATTGTAGATGGCGTGAAAGCTTGCTTACTTCAGAACAAATTCACACTTTCTCTGTGCCACGACTAAGGCTCAAGCCCTAAACACATTTGCTTGAATTCTGTGTAATTTACTTTTGAGTAAAAGTGCATGACGTGTTACATGTAGTCCTCAATGACTTTCTAAAATAAAAAGGAACACTGAAAGCAAGCTATTCTCCCCCTCAATAGCTCTCTTTCAGAAACAATTTCTGCTATAGATGACACCACTTGGACCAAAATAGAGTTTTGAAGTACGTATTGTACTTTCTCCTGAGAACTGAAAAGCTTGTATCAAAGAGTAGACATTTTAAAACAATTCCAGAAGGGAGTATATTTTCACTGTGTAAGCTGGTTCTAGTTCAAATGTACTTTGAGAATAAATTGAAAATACCCTCTTTCCAGCTGTGTTTATTTGATCTTAAAGGTGGAGTTTTCTCTAAGTGCCTTTTCATAGATCATAGCAATAAAATATTGATCTTTATAAAATAGTCAGAGATGCATTTAGAAACTTATAGTAGCCTTAGATGTGTTTATATTGAGATTATGCTTCAGCAATTGTTTTCTCATTATGTTTGTCAAAAAAATTCATACACGGAATTCACATTTACTTAGGATCGGACAGGTAAGTCATATATTGTACAATGCAGAATAACATGTGATGACTTATGTGGGTTTTCGCTGATCCTTATGCGCACAGGGAAGTAAGGATCAGAGATCATATTGGAAGTGCAATATGCTTCTGTAGGGCCATCATGTGTTGCAAACTCCACTGCCGGTGCAAGGCATAGAGGAATTTTATAATGCCATCCTTCATACCTGATACTGATGTTTTTATGGATGCATCCTAGATTGGACAACCAGGGGAGTGGGATTTCAACCATCACTAATTCCATGTTGTCTTCATGAACTTTCCACTCACTGCAATTTATTTCACACATAAAACACAGCCTTTTGCCTAGAGTTTTGGTATAAAACTTAAATCATGCCTCAAAGTCAAATTTAAATGAGAAGTCGTAGCTTGTATGGAGGGTGGTGAAAGGTGACAGGAAGCAGATATTGAAAGAGAAATTCCACAGGGACCAATTCAGACTTCAGAGTACCAAATGCTAGTTTGCTCCAGCAAAGCAATATGTTGGAAAGAAACCAAAACAGAAAAAGGGAAACAGAAAATTTTATTTGAAGGGTTTATTGAATATGTAAGGCACATTATAGAATTCCTGCTGGACCGGATAATTCTTTTTAAGGCTTTGTTTTTTATGGGCATGTAGAAAGTAATTTTTAATAGCATGAAGTGGTCTGGAATCACTTAAATGTCTGGAGGATTTGATGAAAGAGTACAGCTGATTTATATGGAAGAAGAAATTCTAATAGTGTGTTTTGTGCTGACTTCACTTTACTGAAAGCAACAGTTTTTGGCGTCCAGAATAGATATATAAGAATAAACAGGAACATTTCAAGGGCAGTTCCAAAACCAGAGACATACATTTTATAGAGGTGTTTAAGGGTCAGCCCTCTGGAAATGCTGAGTGTTTGCTGAGAATGCTTGTTTGAATTTTAAATGCCTTACCCTCAGAACTATGTGTACTCCATGCTTTTTTTTAAAAAAAGTCTATGACCAGGCCGTCAAAATTCTGTGCAAAGAAAATTCAAATTCTGTACCATGCATAAATTATGCAAGGAGGGAATATTTGCAATACTTTTATTTTGCATAATTTAGACTAGTGCTGCTAGTCGCAGGAGGATGAAAGGCACTGTAGCCACCCTCTCAGCCAATGAAAAATCTTCTATCCATCACTTCTCTAGTATCTGAATTTTCGACAGGTGGCGCCTTTCTAGAATATCTTAGCAACTCTTATTATCCAGGCACTTTTCTTTTAAATAATATACATAGAAAATTAAATTCTCCACGTAATCCCATGGTCTTCGTTTCCCCCCCCCCATAGAATTTTGTTGTCCTGCAAACTGCAATGGATAGAGCAAATGTGAATTTCAATTGCATTTCAATTAAAAGTAGCTTTCCACTCAGTTGTCCCGTCCATTTCAATGGGAATTAAACGTGACTCGTGCCCTCCAACATTCTGCCGATCAAAACAGAGAAAAACTTGCAGCATTTCTATTTTTATTTCAAATCCACGGTTCTAAAGTTGCCATTCTTTCTATGGCATATTGCATTCCTTTACTCTGCAAAGCCTGTCATCCCCTGATTTAAAACCCAAGAAGCATTGTTTCTTTGAGTTAACAGTATGTTAGAGGGGAGAAAACATACCTGAGCCATCATCTTACTTTTAATATACGCAACTGATTGCTGCTCTGCAAGTGAGAGCCTCCTGCAGATATCATCTTATCAGAAGGTCCGTTGGGCCTTCTAAATTCCTTCCCCTTAAATATTAGATAAGGATTCTCTCCCTTTTAGCACCTGTAAGACTTTCCTCTTCCAACAAGCCTTTTAAGTTGAGAAATTTCCCAGGCTTCATCCTATCTCTAATTGTTTTTAGGAAGCTTCATTTTTGTTTGTTTTTTCACTTGTTCTCTGCTGCACCAGGTTCCTTTGGGAGGAAAGGCAGGATATAAATGTAAATAGTGAATGAAATAAACTTGATTATTCCACAGCAAAATAAAACCCATTAGCTGTAATCATGTGGAAAGGCAGACTGTGAACTGCATGTGTGCTTAGTGTTCACGCAAATGCATTTACATGCATGCTCATGTGAGCCAAGATGCATTTCCCTTCTACTCCCATGATTCTAGAGAGCTGGAGAATGGGAAAACCGAAAGTCTAGTAAGTCATTTCTCCCCCTGCCCCCAGCAAAAATCAGGACAAAATGGTTGCCATCCATCTGTCTTGGGAGACAATGGAGGAATGTGCCTTTGCGGGTGAAGTCAAACTGTCGGAAGGTTATAGAGCTTGCTGTGGGTGTAGAGACCATTACAGGAGAGACATGTTCTGTTGCAGCTGGGAAAGATGAAAGCATCTGCCTCGTGGTGTTTCTTCTTCTGTGCTCCACCCAGCAGTCATTTCTCCTCTGGTCATTGCTATGGATGCACAATCTGACTGTCAAAATAGGGATAGAGATTTACCAAGGGTGAGTGGTAGAAAACAGGGGGGAAGAAGAAGAAGAAGAAGAAGAAGAAGAAGAAGAAGAAGAAGAAGAAGATATGCAGAATTCATCATGCGAAAGGCTGGACTGGATGAATCCCAAGCGGAATAAGATTGCCAGAAGAAATATCAACAACCTCAGATATGCAGATGACACAACTTTGATGGCAGAAAGTGAGGAGGAATTAAAGAACCTCTTAATGAGGGTGAAAGAGGAGAGTGCAAAATATGGTCTGAAGCTCAACATAAAAAAAACTAAGATCATGGCCACTGGTCCCATCACCTCCTGGCAAATAGAAGGGGAAGAAATGGAGGCAGTGAGAGATTTTACTTTCTTGGGCTCCATGATCACTGCAGATGGTGACAGCAGTCACGAAATTAAAGACGCCTGCTTCTTGGGAGAAAAGCAATGACAAACCTAGACAGCATCTTAAAAAGCAGAGACATCACCTTGCCGACAAAGGTCCGTATAGTTAAAGCTATGGTTTTCCCAGTAGTGATGTATGGAAGTGAGAGCTGGACCATAAAGAAGGCTGATCGCCAAAGAATTGATGCTTTTGAATTATGGTGCTGGAGGAGACTCTTGAGAGTCCCATGGACTGCAAGAAGATCAAACTTATCCATCCTTAAAGAAATCAGCCCTGAGTGCTCACTGGAAGGACAGATCCTGAAGTTGAGGCTCCAAGTACTTTGGCCACCTCATGAGAAGAGAAGACTCCCTGGAAAAGACCCTGATGTTGGGAAAGATGGAGGGCACAAGGAGAAGGGGACGACAGAGGATGAGATGGTTGGACAGTGTTCTCAAAGCGACTAGCATGAGTTTGGCCAAACTGCGGGAGGCAGTGGAAGACAGGAGTGCCTGGCATGCTCTGGTCCATGGGGTCACGAAGAGTCGGACATGACTAAATGACTAAACAACAACCGAGGGGCGGCCAGTGCGGGAAGGAGGTGGGCGGAGAGGCGGCACGCGGGGGGCGCCGAGGGATCGCTGCGCCACGGTGGCCGATCCCTCTAAGACGGCCCTGACAACAACCAACACTTTGAATTGTGCTCATGGGGATTTGAACAGCTGACCTTCTGACCGGCAAGCTCTAGGCTCAGTGGTTTAGACCACAGCGCCACCCGCGTCCCAATTCGGTAAATTACTTAGCATAAATTTACTCTAGAATTGGGTGCCTCTGCCTCAGCTTTCTATATATGTCGGGGACTAACGCTGAACAGCCACACACACACACATATACTGTGGCGCCCTTGAGATTTGTGCGCCTTCATTTTGCATGCAGAGACCACGAGCACAGCTGGCAGGAAACCGCCTCAGGAGCCTGGTCAGCAAACCCTCCTCCTGGCTTCCCCACATGCCGCCCGCGCACCTGCCTGCCCTCCAACAGGACACCCCGGCTACGCCCCAGTTACAACAACCCTGTAAAGTAGGCCAGTGCTATGTGCTCCCCAAATTGCAGCTGAATCCCTCACAGATTGGCATCTTGCCACTGCTTAAAAGCCTCCAAGGAAGGAGAGTCAACCACCATCCCAGAGAGTCTTACCATCAGTAAGTTCTTCCTAATATTTAGTCCGAATCTCCTCTCCTCCCCTCCCTCTGGAGAAGCAGAAAAGAAGCTCGCTCCCTCTTGCAGCCCTCAGATATTGGAAGATGGCTCTCCCCTCTCCTCTCAGTCTCCTCTTCTCCAGGCTAAACTTACCCAGCTGCCTCAACCGTTCCTCATGAGGCTTGGTTTCCAACTGCCTCAACCGTTCCTCATGAGGCTTGGTTTCCAGACCGTTCATCATCCTGGTCACCCTCCTCTGCTCACCTTCCAGCTGCTCAATATCCTTCTTCAACTAGCCTGCACTGACTGGCAGCAGCTCTCCCAGGTTTCAGATGGGGGGGGACACACATTCCCAGCCCCCCCCCCCGGAGATGCCGCCCAGGACAGAAGACCTGCATGCAAAGCAGATGGTCCAATCCTGTGCTATGGAGACCCCTAGGCTGCCTTGAAGGATGTGGGGATGGTCTCCCTTTGGAAATGGGGCTGCAGGAAGAAGGATGTGAAATGCCGACGTGAATCTGCCGAGAGAAGATGCAGTCCAGTTGCAGGTGGAACAGAAGGTGCCTCCAAGTTCTGACAGAGAAGCATCATCTCTCAGGAGGGGCCAGGTCCAGGTGGGGGGGGGGTTGCCACGGTGACAAGAACCTGCCTTCCTTTGTGACATCTCTTGCTTTTCCCTTAAAAGCCACTGACCTGCAGGCAGCCATTGTGGGTTAGTGAGGAGAGGAGAGAGGAGAGAGGAGGTGGTGGTGGTGGTGGTTGTAGACGAGGAGAGGTGTTGATTTGCTTGGTACTTTTATTTTTATTTTTATTTTATTTATTACTTTTATTTGATTCATTTTATTTTATTTATTTTTATTTTATTTATTTTTTCACTTTTTTATTTTAACGCTTTTATTTTACTTTTTATTTTATTTTTTGTTCTTTATTTTCATTTTTTCATTTTAACTTTTTCATTTTACTTTTTGTTCTTTATTTTCATATTTTTTATTTTTTATTTTTATTCTGTGCGCATTTGTGCACATTTTGTATATATTTTGTTTATAGAGGATTAGTTAGGGGTAAGTGTAGGGTTAGGGTGGGGGGTTAGGCTTACGCTTAGGGCTGGGTTTGGGGGTGGTGGTTGGGTCAGAATTAGGCTTGGGTGGGGATTTTAGATAGTTAGATAGTTTATAGGAGGGTGGGAATTTTCCGTAAAGAAGATGTGCAGGCTGTAAGTAGCATTCCTTTGCTTTCTCTTGGTCTCCTGGGGTCGGGGGGGGGCGAGTCCTGGGTTCCCCTGCACAGCTTTAGCTCTCTAGTCCACCAGGGAGCTTCATGGCTTAGTGGGGATTCGAACCCTGCTCTCCCATGTCCTCCTAGTCCAGCCCTCCAACCACTGCACCTCTGCCTGGCTCGATTGTTGCGACGAACCTCCACTTCAGACTCCCCCTTGTTACTAAGTTAAATCTTTATTCAGGTGTTCTGGGTCAAATTACCATGCACCCCACCTGTCCCTCTGAGGTCCGTCTGTTATTGCCTTTCCCTTTGATAAATAAACTGGGAACTTCTTAGTAACGGGAGTTTTCCTGTCCAGCGGCCGTGGCCGGTTATATCCTTGGCTCTGGGCTTCGGGGGTTAACCTCTCCTTTGCCTATAGATCGGGGCCTCTCTTTATTAGATCCCCTCACTATATCAGTTGACTAAGCCCTCTTAGCAACTCTGTGGCAATCCCAGGTTTTCCGCCCGCTAGCCCCTCCTGAGGGAACTCCAAGACACAAACTATCTCCTCTCAGGTTAGTTTTGCCCTTTTCCTGAGTTCCCCTCCTCAAGAGCCTATATAACTCGCTGGACCACAATAACGACGATGTTTCCTTGGCTCAACAAACAAGAGATCTTTATTTATTACAGAGCATAACGGTTTCAGTATAGGTTCATAAGCTTAGTTTGTTAACAGTGTAGATTCTTCTTTTTAGTAACATAAGCACATCTTCAACAATCCTAACCTAACCTAAACCTAACCTGGCCCCACACCCTCCTTCTTCAGTCACCACTCTCCAACCCTCTCACACCCTCACACACACCCTCCTAACGGCTGCTCCCTCCTTTTAAATCGTGGAATGTCCCGCCTCCCAAGGGGTGTCTGCCACTCAAACTGGAGAGCCCATTAACTCTTAAAATCCCGTGGGTCTCAGATCTGATTCATTACAATTGTGCATCTCTCCAGCTGCCCTACAACATCGGCCTTCTGCCCCTTCCTGGGGGTCTCTCTGGCTCCAAGGAAGACTCCACCACCTTCCTCATGTTCTGCTCCTCTTCTGGGACACCTTGATGCTTGGAGGACACTCCTAGGGGTCTCTTCCCTCTCCAGGAAGGGCAGGGCTGTCCTAAGAAGATGAGGCATAGCAGCCCTTTAACAGCGGGCAATGCTTGTCTTTCCTTAGGCTACAGCTCTTGAACCCATAGCACTTGGGACCTCCTTTCTCTCTCTGCCATCCCTTCGTGCTCTGGGCCACCTCTTTCCATCTCTGGTGATGCCCTTTGAGGTCACACAACTGCAGAGAGATGGCAGGAATTGGTCCAGTTGCCCCTCCTCACCCCCCCCCCCCAAGAATTGGGGCTGATGGCTTCTGAGACGCTCTCTCTGCTCGTCTCTTCTAGGCTCAGGTGCTTAAGACGCCTGATGGGCCGCAGCAACAGGGTGGCCCCCCTGCAAGGCCCAGAGCAGCCTGTGCCATCAGGTGAGCAAGTGGCCCTCCTTTTGGGGACAAAGGAGGGCAGGAATGGGCTAGGGGGGCAGCTAGTAAAAAGATGCACAGAGCCAGATGGCTGGATCCAACCCAAGGTCCATTAGGGCCAACGTCTGGAAACCCAACCCCCCACCCAGCAACCACCCCAGAAGGGGGCTGGGCTGCGGGGCAAGGCAGGGGGCAGTTGTCAGCGGGAGGGGCACCTTCCCTAGGGAGCCATGTTCTGGGGGCAGGAGGTCAGGATTGGTGTCCCTCCCCTGTGGTAGGACTTGGAATCCAGGAGAAAACTCTTGGAAAAGCCTTGCCAGGGGCTCAGGGATGAACTCACCTGTCCCCATGTCCTTCTCTTTGCAGATGTGCTGGGATTCTCCATCCCTTCCCTAGAGGTGAGTATTGGATAAAACGAGAGCAGGGAGTGGATCCCTCAGACCTGCCCCCCCCCCGCTGCCCGGGCTCTTTGCCCCCCACTCTGCACTCTCAGCTGCGGAGGAGCCCTCCCCCCACAAGGAACTGACAGCCTGGCTTTTAAATTTCAGCTGCTGGACGAAGACCAGATCTATCTGCTGGAGATCATCCAGGATTGCCAGGCAGCTCGGCTCAGGGGGCTCCGAACCCTGAAGTACTCCAAGGAGGAGACGGCCAAAGCCATTCTGGTGAGTGATGGGTGGTGTGAGGGACCCCCATGGGGAGGGAGGGGCAGAGAGGGGCTGGCGTTTGGGGTTGGAGCTGTCCTCTGGAGACTCCCGGAAGGAGCTGACTTTCCTCCTCTGCTCTCTTCCAGAAGATCCTTGGCCACTTGGAGTGCTTCAGGGATCGCCCCCTGAGCCTGGCCCTGGCCTTCGAGGCCCTCCTCCAGCTAAGGTGAGTGGGGTCTTTGGGGTGGGCAGGATTGCAGGGGGTGGGGGGCAGAACTCCAGGGGGAGCTCTGGGTGGGCAAGAGCAGGCAGGAGGGAGAAGGGGGCAAGGGAGGAGGCAGCGTCTAACCCACTTCCCTTTCTCTCTCCAGTTTTATGGGGGGACAGGAGGAGGACAAAGAGACCCCACTTCCCTTTGCTTTCAGGGGCGTCGCTGGGGAGGGGCACGCTACAGGGTGAGCGGCGGGTGGGGGTCAGTGCTATCCTGCACAAGACAATTGAAGTCACCCCCTCCTGTACTGGGGGGCGGGGAAAGGAAGGGGGGACAGGCTTCTTTTTCCCCTTTCCAGGTCACCCCCTCCTCAGGACCCCCCGCCAAAGAGGAACCCCCCCTTTCTATGTCCTCATGATGATGTGCACTGCCCCTCCCCCAGGGGGGTGCCTCTTGCCCCCCCCCCGCCCTTTGCTCATCTCTTTCTTCTTCTCACACCCTTACAAGATTTAACCCAGCACTCAACCTCTCTTCTCTCTTTTCCCGCAGGAACTGAAGAGGCCATTTGAGAGTCTGCTGGGGGGTCTGCTCCTAGAAGCCCCTAATCCTGGCACCCTCCTCCAGCTTCTTACTGTAAGTGTCCTGATGGCATCAGGAGTGGTTTTAGGGTTGCCCCCCGTCCCTTACCCAACTGACTGTCCCATTTCTTTCCTCCTGCAGGACCTCAGATATTACGCCTTTTGGGGAAGCGAGGACGAAAGGAAGTTAGCGGGCAGCAGCATATCCCTGCTGCTGGCCGTTTCACGAAGATTTCCCAAACTCCGAGTAAGTATCTTGCCTTCCTGTATTCATTTCTTTGGTTGCTTCCATCCCCCCAAGAGTACACCCCCAGCAACTTTTAATGCAGAAGATGCAGTGTGTATTCCTGGGTGCCAGGATGAGGCCAGAGGCTTTTTCTGCCCCCTTTCCTGGTGCTGCCCTTCCACATCTGCCCAGGAGGCTGCAGGGCCCAGGGAGGTCCTCTGGGGCAAGGGATTGGGCCCAAACCATAGGGAGACCTGTCCTTCCTGGTGTGGAGTGAGGTTCGTGGTGTCATCTGACTCAGATTTTTCTTTCCTCTGCAGCATACAATAATTCGGCCGGAGCTAGCATGTTTCCGAAAGAATCTAAAAGAAGGTAAGCCCCACACCTTGGGGACAGTGAACCTCCTTGTCCCTTGTTTGCCCAAGACACACCTCCCATGTCTTCTTGCTGGGAATCCTGCAGGTCCTGCTCCCTGCCTGGCAGGCCTTTCCCACCTGGCCTTGGAGGGCAGCGCCCAGACTGACTCCAGCTACAAAAAGCAGACAGGACTGAACAGAGTTTCTCTCTCTTTTTCATTTTCTTCCATCCAGATGACATAATCATCGAAGACATATGATTCTTCTCCCTGAAGGAATTGCTGCTGCATTTGGACGACCCCATTGGCTGAAGACTGGCAGAAGAAGAGGCGCTGAGAATCAGGAGGGGGACAGATGATTTAACCAGCCATGAAATATGGACTGAGATTGGGCAGAACAAGAAAGGAAGGAAGAAATCTAATCCCTGCTTTAAAACCTGCAGGGAAGGAGTGTCCATCACCTGACAGGGGAGTCCATTCCTCTGTTGAACAATGTTCAGTCGGAATCTCCTTTGCTGTATCCTGAAGCCATTGGTTCGAGTCCTACCGTCCAGAGCAGGAGGAAAAAAGCTTGCTGCATTTTCCATGGAACAGCCCTTGAGTTATTAGAAAATGGCTCTCTCTGGTGTCACTGGATCAAGCTGATCGATTTTCTTGCATCACTTAAACAAAATAGTTTTTAATGGATTTTGAATAAACGTGCAATAAATTGTTACTGTTTTGAATTTCATTGTGTTCTTGTCTTCTATTGATCTGGGCAGGCACTTTTCTGTTGTTGCAGCCTAAAACAGCATTAGCATTTTTTGCTGCTCCATCACTCTCAGGCTGACTCACGTTAAGCTTGTGGTCCACTAAGACCCCTAGATCCTTTTCCCATGCACTGCTAGCAAACCAGGTATCCCTCATCTTATACTGGTGCAGCTGCTTCTTCCTGCCGAAGTGCAGAACCTTAGATTAGTCCATATTGAATTTCTTTTTGTTTTTGGTCATTTATGATTAAGTTATTAGGGGGAGAATGGAATTAGGAGTCATATTCATAAAAGGAATTAAGGCAATTTATACAGATCAAACTGCAAGCCTGATTGTAAATAATGCCATTACAGGAAAAATGTAAGATGTAGAAGGGGACAAGGCAAGGATGCCCCCTATCACTGCTTCAATCTATATCAGCCCTAGAGGTGTTGGTGCGGAGGATAAGAAATAATTCTGACATAAAGGGGATATGGGTGGGCCAACGGAATTATAAGATTAAAGCCTTTGCAGGTGATGGGGTATTTTCTGTAGAACCATTTTGTCTTATATCTTTCTGTGCAAAGACACGGAAAGATAAAATAAAAAATCTTGAGTTATGGAGAAGAATGAAACTCCCTCTAATGGGAATAATTTTGGTTATAAAAATGAATATTTTGCCTAAAACGCTATTTTTAATTCAAACCGCTCCAATAGTAGGCAGAACAAGATGCTTCAAAGAATGGCAAAAATATATTTCTAGGTTTGTCTGGCAAGGGAAGAAACCGAGAATTAGATAAAAAAAATTAATAGATATATTTATTTTTTCTAAAAAAATATATCAAACAATAAAAGTGTTGTACCACTAATTAAAGGATGGAGTGGTTCCTTTTTTTAAAAGGAAGTAGCACCAGCTGGTAAAGTAAAAGTTAAGGTGGCTTGAGGGGCAATAGGTCAATATGTCATTGGATGTGTCATAACTAAATCCACTCACTCTTTTTAAAATAAAAATAAAAATGGAAGAGTGGTTTTAAGACTGCTTATGCCTGCAAATAATTTTGTCTGGGCAAGGAATGTCTTACACATGCCAGCACTCAAAAATTCAAGCTCCTCCTTGTCGTATAACACAATGCAGCCCAATTCATTGGTTTTTAGAGATGGACTGCTCCTCTTGCCATTGCTATGTCTGGAACAGATGATCAGATTTGTTCCATAGAAGCATCTGCCCAGATAGTGAGAGCTGCAGAGATCTCAGAAGCTGATAAATCGTCTTGAACGACAGTCTTATGAAGTTACATTGAAGGAAGCAGGTGTGTTTAGCCTGGAGATAAGAAGACTGAAGATCTCGTGGAAGGTTCAAAAGGTTGACTGAAAGGACAGCAGATAAGGAAGTTGTCACGTTATCCCACCATGATAGGACTGGACAGAATGTGTTTAAATGGCAGTGTGGGGCAACCCTTTGGCTTCAAGGCACCTGACGCAGAAAATCTAAAGATGTCACTTCAAAAAGCTATTTAATATGGAGGCACAGCCACTAGGAAATGTTCCAGCTCAAGTTAAAATGAATTGTGCAAGAGCCAAGATAATTTCTCCTCATCTCCTACATGCTGCCTCCACTTTTAGCTTAACCTGTTTCAGGATGGCTTGGACTGCAAGATTATGGGAGGTTATACATTTCTCCACCAAAAGCCTTTTTCTTTTCCATATCCGACCAGACAATAAGCAGGGGGTGGCTTAACAGAAAGGTTCCTGTTTAAACTTGTGAAACCCACTGCAGTCCCCAAAATAAGCATTTCCTCGGTTAGTTCTGTTATTTGCCAGGTTGCACAGTTCCACCACCAAAGCTTCCCCATTTATTTTTTACTTCTTCAAAACAAACGCTGATCATGAAAACCCAAGAGTCTGAATGGCTGGGGTCCTTCCTGTTCAAAAATCTCTCACCCCCCCCCTTTTGCAGCATTTATCTGAGTCAAAACAGAAATTTCATGAATGTCCTTCCCCTTTTAAAAGCTATACACAGTATGCAACTATTTAGAGTCGAAACTGTTCCTATTTTCTGGTGCCTGTCCCCTCCAAATTATCTATATGTTTATTAGCTGCTGTTTAAAATCCAATATTTCCCCCCAACGGCTTAGAACATCTAAAACTATGAAGAACCATATAAAATATAAAGGGGTCATTCTCCATCCCTTCTCTAACACAAGATGAATATATTTTTTCAGACATTGATGGTCACCTGGGAGGCTGGGAGCTAAAGTGAATGTATTACAATGGAGAAAAGAAGTCTACTTTTCATCCAAGGTAAGAAACTGATAGGTGAATCTTGCACATCTGACTGTACAAGTTGACTTTAATCACAGATAAAATGGAAGCATCCCTATTTGTAGATTATAGACAGTGTTTACTTGATCACAGGAAGAATTGGCCTGTGGTGATGAGTGGTTAGGTGAAAATTTTCTGGGAGGCTGTGAGCTAATGCATCTGCAAAAGCATCCAAGCAGTCAAAATTGCAACTCAAGCTTTGAAATAAGGTGTGCTGAAAGAAAGGGCACGAGGTTAAAACGCAGCAGGAATTAAAGGATGTGCATGAAGAAAGATGGCCACATAGGGAAATCAATCAGCACCAGGAAGAGGGCAGAGCAGAGCAGAGAGTCTGAACAGATGGCTGCATGGAAAATGTGTGAATATGCAAACAAAACAATGCGTTAAACTTTCAGTTAAAAGGCAGCCTGGGGTCCAGACTCCCTAATATGTTTGCTGGAAATGCATTCAAACTGACTAGTGAATCTCATCAGAAAAATAAATAAATCAATGAGACTTCTGGATATGTATTGGGGCTGGATAAGCGTATTAACTTCATACTTTAAATGAGAATACCTGTACACTACCTTAAAAAACATCGGCTTTATAAAATGAAATGAAAATGTACAGGTATTACAATCCATGTCACTTTCAGCCTTGGTTCTTCACAAGTTAACATGGTGACCTGTCTCCATCTCAGTGTTTAACCTCATACAATAAGTAACAGTTTGGACATTAGGCTTGCCTTCAAACCTTTGTCTTTGCCCTAGATGACATCTCCAGAACCCACATACTTGTAAAAGGGATTTGATCTCCCAGTTAGAGAAGCCAGGGATGGTTGGATGTGGTTCATCACCTTTGTGTGTGTGCCTTAGTGGCATCCTGATAGCTCAGTTGGTGGAGCACGAGACTCTTAATCTCAGGGTTGTGGGTTTGAGCCCTACATTGGGCAAAAATATTCCTGCCTTGCTGGGAATTGCACTAGATGGCCCTTGTGGTCCCTTCCAACTCTTCTATGATTAGTTAAGAGACATTTGGTTTTGTGGCTTTAGGGTATAACCAGGCCATATGAGCAAAGAACACAGTACTAGGCTTCATCACCTGTAACCTGTTAAATTACAGTGGTACCTCAGGTTACATATGTGACAAACCCCACCCCTCAATTACTAAAATCGTGGCCAAAAGGGTACAGGGGTGAAACCAACCCCCCTCCACTCGGTTCGCCTCAAAACAAACCCCTCTTACTTCAAGGACTTATTAGTAATGAGAGCCTAATTCCAGCTTTCGTGGCCTGGTATCCTCAATACTCTGGGTTACTTAAATGAACAACCTCTTGCCTACAGTAAAGGGCCTCCCTCAGCTTGGATCCCCACTGTATCGATTTGCCTCCCCACTCTGGCAACTTCGTGGCACTCTAGGTTTTCACCATCTAACACTTTTCTGTGTGACTCTAGGACACAAACTATCACCTCCCTTTCCTCAAGTAAGTTTTGCCCTTTCTTGAGTCCAGACCTCTGTGAGATTTGATACCCTGCTGGACCAATAATGGCAATTCCTCCTTGGCACCAAAAAGAACTGAACTTTATTTTCTTGAGAACATAATTGATTTAAAGATTCATGCATTCACAATCTTGGCTGTAGTAATACCGAAACATCTTTCAGTCTATAGTTTCATGTTAAACTAATCCTAACCTAAACAACCACTACCCTGGCCCCACCCTCTTCTTCTTCCCTGCCTCCACACACACCCTCCCACTTCTCAACTGTCAAAACGGCTGTTCCCTCCTTTTAAACCGGGGACTGCCCCGCCCCCAAAGGATGAGCTGTCAGTTAAGTTGAAGGTGGATTAACTCCTTCTGAGCCGGGAGGTAATAACTCCTCCACCCTAGGGCCAATCCATCACAACATACGCTTCAGGTTACATACTCCGCTAACCCAGAAATAACGCTTCAGGTTAAGAACTTTGCTTCAGGATAAGAACAGAAATTGTGCTCTGGCGGCGCAGCGGCAGTGGGAGGTCCCATTAGCTAAAGTGGTGCTTCAGGTTAAGAACAGTTTCAGGTTAAGAACAGACCTCTGGAACGAATTAAGTACTTAACCTGAGGTACCACTGTAATCTTGGTAGAAAGGCTGGAAAATACCCTGGCCTGATATCATGGCAGTCTATAGCAGAATATTGCCTTGGGCTAGATGGACCATAGGTCTGACTTAGTAAACAACACCAAGCTTCTTCTTCTTCTTCTTCTTCTTCTTCTTCTTCTTCTTCTTCTTCTTCTTCTTCTTCTTTATTCAGATAGTGGGGGGATGGCCTTTGAAGTGTCTTCAGATGAATTATTCAGCAATCACTTAAATAGGTACTCTTCTCGCCATATCTGGCTATATTTCTGTTAAGCCCGCCATCAAACACTTCTGATGTGTGACGTTCCCTTTGATTGCTCATTTTAAAGCGTGGTTTGTTGATTCCTTCCACTGCATGCCTTCACTTTGATTGTTGTGTCACCCCAGCATGCAAAGCACTAATCGGGACTTCCACACCACCTCTGTTTCAAAGATTCACTCGATATTCATGTTTGCAAGATGTGTGCAAAATAAAAGTCAAGTCAGCGGGCATAGATTCTTCCTTCCTATTAGGAGCTGAGAATGCGTGTTCTCCTTCCTAGAGAGCACGGGTTGCGGTGGGGGCCAGAAAATCCACCCTTCCAGTGTGGGTTGGTTCTGAGTTAGTCGCTGTTTTGATTGGGGCATTACTTGTTGTTGGGGAGAAATTAACGTTGCAATTTTGGTTGATGGACAGTTACTGGATTAAAATCCTTGGCACGCCCTGTATTATTTCTCTTTGCTGCTTGCAACGGATCGCCCGCCCTCCCCTCCCTCGTTTTAGGCCTCTGCGTTGACCTTGCTATGCCTGTCATGGGGTCGTCTGCCGTTGGTGCAGGGGCCTGGTAGGAATTTTTCCAGTTGGCTGATTGGCTGGTGCCTTCTGGTTTTCGCCTACTGCGTAGCAATTAGTCACAACTTGTAAGGTTGGCGGTTAGGCATTGGTTTTCGTGTTCGTTGCTGGAGGGGTAATGATTGGCTGTGTCTGCCCCTCCAATGCTGCTGCTGCTGCGTGGGAATTCCGTTAAAGGAATCCAGGGGCTCGCAATGCTTTTGTCCGTATCCCCCGGTCGGGGGCCAGGGCCACGCAAGAGCCCCTGGGAGCATTTGGGGAGAGTCGTAGTGTCTGACCCCCCAGCTCCTATTCTCTCCCCAATATGCTTTCCCTTACTGACTGTCGTCAGTTCTGTCCCCAGTGGGTCAGATAGTCTAAACCAATGCCTACGCAACCACTCACATATCTTGTATTTTAATAAAGTTGTGGCCAAAATTTATCCCAAAAACCAAACCAAAATTAATGTTTCTGGTGTGAGTTATTTACTGGAGGGTGGTTGGGGACCTCAACACACAAACTACTTGACGGCAGCCAAGTCAGCAGCTAAAGATGAAGGTAGTGGAGGAAGCTTCTTAGGGCTGAGTTGGTTTTGGCAAAATCGCAAAGAAATTGGATATTTTTGAGCTGCCAGATTTTCTGGGACATTTTGCTAATTTCTGTCCGGACACTGCTTGCAGCTGCAGTATTCCGAATATGTCCAGGAAATTCTGGACGTGTGGCAATCCTAACATGGTACTGGGGAATCACGGCGGACCTTCAGAAAGGTGCACTTAAAAAAAGTCACTCGACATCACTTTCTTGCCCACACTGGAAGAGATGGGAGGAAAAAACCAAACAGCCTTGAGGAAAGTGATTTTGAGCTGAAAAAAACGACAGGACAGGAAACAGTTAAGCACCTTTTCCAGTCAGACTCGCTGCCACAGCCTGCCTGGGTTGATCTCGGTTCAAGAAAAAAATGCAAATGAAGGAAAATTGCGACTCCTGTGGAACCATGTGGTTCAACCTTCAGAATCTTGCATTCTATACCCCTTTACTGTGGAGAGAAAGCAAGCAGCCGTGAATTGGAGTGCACCATATTTATTTGAATGTCAGTCTAGCCACTCACTCTGTCTCCAGAAATATTGTGGGGTTTTTTGTGTTTTTATGAAGTGAGGTGGTGAGGGAGAGGCCATATTTAAATAACAGAGATATAACACCAGTCATTTTTTACTTTCTTGCCATGCTGAGATGAGAGTAGTATGCATAGGCCTATGTGCTATGCACATTCTGCAAAAGGTAAGCTCTCCCCTTCAAAATCCTATGTCAGCAAGGCGACAGTCTTTCACCCATTCCGTTGGTCCATGCAGGGCTGGCCCAAGACATTTTGGAACCTGAGGTAGATGCCAAAATGGTGATCCCTGCCCACCACGGAAGAAGGGGTGGGTGAAGGTTTACATCAGTCGTGTCCAAACTTTTTTCAAAGAGGGCCAGATTTGATGAAGTGAAGCGTTGTGAGGGCAGACCAAAGGCCCGACCAAAGTTGTTTACCTTTTTAAAGGATTGGAGTTGTTGATTTTTTTTTTTTTAGGATTTTACCCCAGGAAATAAACTGCCACAGGGGCTAGATTAAACCGACCGGCGAGCCAGATTAAGCTCCCGAAACGGACTTTGGACATGCCTGGTCTACATGAAGAATAAGGGGTGGGCTTGGGGAGAAAGATTGACATTGAAATCTACTGTCATTTGAGGCAGTTGCCTCATTTTGCCTCATGGGTGGGCTGGCTCTGGGTCCATTATCCAGTGTAATCCAGGGTGGATCTTTGAGATTATTGAGGAGCAAAGAAGGGATCCCATTGGAGCTGTGAGTTAACCAACCATGGGAAACCTTTAAGTACATTTACACACTAACTTCTGTGGAGAAGAGAGGGGGCTTCTTCAATGTGTGAATAGCACAACACCAAGTCCTTTGAACTGTTGCTTGTTCATCTGGTGTTCTATTGTGTTTTGTGAGATAAATTTGAAGTGAAATAACCTTAATTTTCCAAAGTCCATGATCTTTGTAGTTCCTGAACCATAAATTTACCTTTAAAAGGGTCTTCATCGACTGTTTGGGATCTTGTTCCTACTTATAGGAGGCTGATAAACAGTACACTGGCAAATACAAGGATTAGTGCTCTGATCTTGCCTGCTACTATTAGGGTCAAGCTGTTCTTTCCAGTTCATGTATGGGATAGAAGTTTGTTCCAAGTCATAATCTGTCCTTCAGTAATTGCTTATCCTCAGGTGAGTATTACTTGTACGTTAATTCTTGATATCCGAACTAATGCATCCCTTGGGTTTTTATATGATTGTGAGCTTTGACTTCCCGGCAGTTATTTCACATAGTAATTATGCATATGTTTTTGCCTGCAACATTCTTTGAATTATTCTCTTTCTTTTGAGGTTATGGGACCCTAACCTTGGCATACCATTGCAAATCCTTAATTCATTCTTCATTGTGCAGTGTACCGTTTTATTTGCCCTTGTCTACTAATTAGGAGATAAAATTGATTTAAAAAAAAACAACCCTCTTTATTTTAGCTCTAGAGCTCTTGGTGAAAATCTTCAACCTTGACCCATGAGGAGCTTGACGCTTTGGCAGTATGCTTTATATCGTGCGCACAAGTCTGTGAACTGGCGACCTTAGCAAATGTTTATGAGGTGTGCGTGTGGGACTGTGACAAGGGTTTGCCTGAAATCCTTGACAGGCCTGCAGAATGTTAACTTCCTGTGCTGAGGGAGTATTTATGCTTTATTGGAATGAGTCTATATTGCATCAGGTTCCAGTCAGGCTTCCTGGAGGACTTTTAGACTTACAGTAGTTGGTTTCTCAAACTTCCATTGTATAATTTTAAGAAATTTAATCTGGAAAGAAAAATGCCTGAGGACCCTTTTATACTTCAGGCAATGTAACTTCTCCTCACAACAGCATGCCCCAGAATATTGCAATTGCAGTGCTTTGCTTAGGAGAAGCACACTATTCTCTGAGAGGAAAAGCACCGGTAAGTTTTAGAAAGTCAGTAAGTTTGCGTAAGTTAGTAAGTTTGAGTAAGTTAGTAAGTTTGCGTAAGTTAGTAAGTTTGCGTAAGTTTGCGTAAGTTAGTAAGTTTGCGTAAGTTCGTAAGTTAGTATGTTTGCGTAAGTTAGTAAGTTTGCGTAAGTTAGTATGTTTGCGTAAGTTAGTAAGTTTGCGTAAGTTAGTAGTTTGAGTAAGTTAGTAAGTTTGCGTAAGTTAGTAAGTTTGCGTAAGTTAGTATGTTTGCGTAAGTTAGTAAGTTTGCGTAAGTTAGTATGTTTGCGTAAGTTAGTAAGTTTGCGTAAGTTAGTAAGTTTGCGTAAGTTAGTATGTTTGCGTAAGTTAGTAAGTTTGAGTAAGTTAGTAAGTAAGTAAGTTTGAGTAAGTTAGTAAGTTAGAGTAAGTTAGTAAGTTTGCGTAAGTTAGTATGTTTGCGTAAGTTAGTAAGTTTGCGTAAGTTTGCGTAAGTTAGTATGTTTGCGTAAGTTAGTAAGTTTGCGTAAGTTAGTAAGTTTGCGTAAGTTAGTATGTTTGCGTAAGTTAGTAAGTTTGCGTAAGTTAGTAGTTTGCGTAAGTTAGTATGTTTGCGTAAGTTAGTAAGTTTGCGTAAGTAAGTTAGTATGTTTAGTAAGTTTGCGTAAGTTTGCGTAGTAGTATGTTTGCGTAAGTTAGTAAGTTTGAGTAAGTTAGTAAGTTTGAGTAAGTTAGTAAGTAGTAGTAAGTTTGAGTAAGTTAGTAAGTTAGAGTAAAGTTAGTAAGTTTGCGTAAGTTAGTATGTTTGCGTAAGTTAGTAAGTTTGCGTAAGTTAGTATGTTTGCGTAAGTTAGTAAGTTTGCGTAAGTTAGTATGTTTGCGTAAGTTAGTAAGTTTGCGTAAGTTAGTATGTTTGCGTAAGTTAGTAAGTTTGCGTAAGTTAGTAAGTTTGAGTAAGTTAGTAAGTTTGCGTAAGTTAGTAAGTTTGTGTAAGTTAGTATGTTTGCGTAAGTTAGTAAGTTTGAGTAAGTTAGTAAGTTTTAGTAAGTTTTAGTAAGTTTAGTAATTTTCTGCTTGAAGAGACCATTGAGGTGCTCTATAAGGCCTGCAGCTTGCGGGTGATGGTAGACCCATTGGATGCCCCACTCATTGGCCCAGTCCCTCACCTTGTGAACCTTGATCACTTTGGATGTGTAAAGGAGCTCCAAAATGCTTAACTAGCATTTCTAAACCTTTCAGGGTACTCTGCTGAGTCACTCTACTGCATGGGTAGATCCAAAGATATCCTGAATAGGTTTCTACCATAGTCAAGACATATTGCCATCTTCCACTCTACTTGCCAGATCTGTCCTGGACCACTTCCCCTGTTCAATTTCCCCATCGGGTTTTCACCAGAGGTAGTTGTTTCACACGAGAGCAGACTTGACAGTTGGCAGCCGCAGTGGCAGCTGCATCCACCAAACAAGGAATACCTCTACTTAGTGCCCATTCCCGTGTAGCTTTGGCACCTAAGTGCCCAGATTTCTCATGAGCCCATCGAGCTAGGATCAACAGCTCTTCGTCCTCCAGCTCTTGATCGGGTCTAGCTGCTCTTATTTTATCCAAGTGATCTGCTGCTTGGTTATACAAAGCCTCAGGCGTCCCGGATACATGGCTATCCACATGGCCAACCTGCACTTGTATTTGTGGAAGCAACTGATTCAACTGTTTCCAAAGCTCTTGGCCCCATAAAGGCTTGTTATGGATGCAGAAGCCATCCTTTTTCCATTTTGGGAGCCACATAGTTAAGCCTTTCTACACAGCCCATGAGTCAGCATACACATATACAGCTTCTGACTTTTGCTCCACGGCATGCTCAACTACCATTAATACTGCCATCAATTCAGCATATTGGCTCGATTTACCTTTTCCTGAACGGGTCAGAGTAACTTGTTTTTTAGGATTAATGGCAGCACCCTTTCATTTCCTTGATATTTAGCTGACCCATCTGTGAACCAGGTTTCCTGGTGAGTAACCTGCTCGTATGGGGGTGCCTCCGCCGCTGGGGATCTACCCAGTCCAACAATAGAATTCTCCTGCACCTCTTCTCCTATGGGTGTCAGTGCTAGCACCTGCTCCTGCAGTACACTGACTCCCTGAGGCCCTGCCCTTGCTCTATCAGCAATGTACCACTTCCACTTAACGATTGAAGACTGCTGGGCTCACAGATTCATCCAGAACCCATGCCATGATTGGGATAGCAGGTCTTAGCACCACTGGGTTTTGCCCAGTTAAGCACTTGGTGTCTACTGGAGAACTGAAAGGGGAGACAGCTGGTCTTAAAACTCCCACTTCCAGCAATCCCTGAATTGTTTGTGATATTTCTTTATGCCCCCCTGGCAGCCAGTATTGCTTTACATATACTGCTTTGCAAGCTGGTGGTAGTTTTAATGGGGTCCACTTTGCTCTCCCCACCATTGTGGCCCAAATCCCAGAAGAGAACCGTAGCTGTGTTGGTCTGCCATAGTCAAAACAAAAGAAAAAAGAAAAAAAATCCTTCCAGTAGCACCTTAGAGACCAACCTAAGTTTGTTCTTGGTATGAGCTTTGTGTGCATGCATACTTCTTCAGATACTTATCTGAAGAAGTGTGCATGCACACAAAAGCTCATACCAAGAACAAACTTACTGGTAGTTGGTCTCTAAGGTGCTACTGGAAGGATATATTACTCAGATAGTAGCGAGAGCTGAAATTTGTTGGTGGGGGGCAGGTTGAAGGAATAGCTTGAACAAATTTAGCAAATTCTGCATGTGATCATGCTTCGGTGACGATCAGATGTGGATTAAAACTCGTAATTGGGAGACTTTCAGAGACCCATTTGCAGAATGTCTTGCAAAGTCTTTTAAAAAAAAGAGTATAAAGCCATTAAGCAAAGACTCAAGTAGATACAACTATTGCTATTATATCTCAAAAGAATGGAAATTGTAGGATTGAGAGTTCATGGATAATGATGCAGTTTAAATGGATTCTGTGTGTTTCGTAGTTTTAGTTAGTAAGTTTGAGTAAGTAAGTTTTAGTATGTTAGTAAGTTTTAGTAAGTTTGCGTAAGTTAGCAAGTTTGCATAAGTTAGCAAGTTTGCGTAAGTTAGTAAGTTTGCGTAAGTTAGTAAGTTTGAGTAAGTTAGTAAGTTTGCGTAAGTTTGCGTAAGTTAGTAAGTTTGCGTAAGTTAGTAAGTTTGAGTAAGTTAGTAAGTTAGTAAGTTTGCTTACTGGTTTGTACTTGTTCGCTTTCCTCTTGCTTCCTATTACTTGCTGGTGCGTACTGGTTTGTACTGGTGCTTACTGGTTTGTACTGGTTCGCTTTCCTCTTGCTTCCTATTACTTGCTGGTGCGTACTGGTTTGTACTGGTGCTTACTGGTTTGTACTGGTGCTTACTGGTTTGTACTGGTTCGCTTTCCTCTTGCTTCCTATTACTTGCTGGTGCGTACTGGTTTCTACTGGTGCTTACTGGTCTGTACTGGTTTGTCCTGGGTTAGTCCTAGGCAGGCAAATCACAGAGTAGCTGCCACAGGGGAACCCTCACTGTTAGAATTGACCATAATTATATTGAAAAGGCATGCAGCATTCTTCTTCTTCTTCTTCTTCTTCTTCTTCTTCTTCTTCTTCTTCTTCTTTTTCTAAAAAAGATATTGGAATGAAAAGCCCTTTCTCAGAAATATCAAAGGGTCCCTCACAGACTTGATTGGTTCTTACTGTGTGCAGTTTCTTGACATGACTGTGTATTCTCTAGCCAGAGTCTGGGCCTTTGGGGTTCTGCTTCATTATTGCTTACCATTTATAAATGCCACAAGTTTTCTATTTCAGCAGTTTGCTGCCCATTCCAGTTCTTGTTCCTACTGAATTCAACGAGTGTTCCTTATTTTCACCTGTGTGAAATGTGTCCCTAATTTTTGACATTTTCACTGTTGGTGATTGTGAGGCAATTTGTGAACCAACTCCCCACTTGTGCGCATCTGGAAA
Source organism: Lacerta viridis (assembly GCA_900245905.1). NCBI lineage: Eukaryota > Metazoa > Chordata > Lepidosauria > Squamata > Lacertidae > Lacerta > Lacerta viridis. The sequence goes on along the minus strand of OFHU01004304.1, from coordinate 81,029 downwards.
TTGTGGATGGTTTGTGAGGAGACCCTCCCCTGGGGTGATGGTTGAATGTTTTTTTATTTTTTATTTGGTGACGGTGACGGCATTTGGGGGGCAGTTGGAGACCATGCGTCAACCCAGGTTCCCTTCCCTGCTTCCTCTCCAAAATGGCCTCACATTTCATAGCCACTATACCTGTGGCAGAGCACTGCTAGGCTTCAGGCGGATCATAGATAGAGCTGCTTCTGAGGGATAAGTACATGAAGCCTAAAACTGGGGCGGTGGGGGGGGGATGGGAGGAGAGGCTGCTCCATTTGCATAATGGCATTTTTTTTGGTGAGTATTCGTTTATCTGGAAAATTTATGGGCCACCCTTCACTAAGACTGGCTCCCAAAGAGGTTTTGCACAATTAAAATACCACAGTGATAAACATAATAAAACAACAAGCAGATGGAAAAGGACCATCAGCAAGATTTAAAATTGCCTCAACGCTTGAGACCTGAGGGAATAAAAAAACCGAGTGTTGTGCCTGCTTTAAAGGACACACCCACTGACAAACCAAAGACCACATTCTTTTATACACACTGAAGTCACATGGCATGAAATTGGGCTGATTTGCAGCCAATTTTATGATGTATGAAAATACCCCTTGGGGTTTAAAATATTTTGCCTTGCGCAGGAAACGTGACTGGAGCAGCTGTGTTAAGGAGAGTTGTATCCAGTCCGGTAACTGAATTAGATAAAATGGATGCTATTGGAGGAACACAGTCATCTGCCGCCCTTCTCCCAGACTTCCCTGCCGCTGAATCATAAACGGTGAAAGTGACAGGAGCAGATGTGGAACTGGTACTTAAAAGCAAAACTCAAGGGGTGATTTGAGGTCCTCAAAAAATACCAGGCGTTGCTGCATTGTCTTCTCCAATCGCACTTTTAAAAAATGCAAACGTCTCTTTTCTAGAACTGGAAGAGGAAAGGTTTCAAAGCCTTTTTCATTTCGTTTTTATCGCGGTGGGTAATATATTGCCGTTACCAAGCTTCCTGAATTAATCAGAATGTTATTAAGATGCTGATGAGATGAGGTTAAGATCTCAATAGCTTCTGCAGACAAGCTGGTGATATAGAGGTCAAGAGAGGTTGGCGTTTATTCGTTCATCATGGCCCGTTTAGAACATTCTGGACTTTTAGCTGAGTTAGTTTCTGTACTAAAAATGTCTGAGAAGTAAAATAGCATTTGGGAAGTACAGTCATACCTCGGGTTACGGCCGCTTCAGGTTGCGTTTTTTCGGGTTAAGAACATGGCAAACCCAGGAGTGTTTACGTCTGGGTTTCGCCACGTGCAGAAGCATTCTGCGCAGTTTGCGCATGTGCAGAAGTGCTCTATCATGCCTTGCGCATGCGCAAAAGCAGCGTTCTGGTTGCGGACTTTTCGGGGTGCGAACAGCACCCCGGAACGGCTCGTGTTCACAACCAGAGGTACCACTGTACAGTTCTGCCTATCTGAGGCTAAAGACTTCTGTAGCTGTGGTTCTAGCTCAGGGGTCAGAAAACCTTTTCAGCAGGGGGCCGCAAGTCCACTGTCCCTCAGACCTTGTGGGGGGAGGCGGACTATATTTTGAAAAAAAAAATGAACGAACCCAGAGATGCATTTTAAATAAATGCACACATTCTACTCATGTAAAAACACCAGGCAGGCCCCACAAATAACCCAGAGATGCATTTTAAATAAAAGGACACATTCTACTCATGTAAAAACACGCTGATTCCTGAACCGTCCGCTGGCCGGATTTAGAAGGCGATTGGACCGCATCCAGCCTCTGGGCCTTAGTTTGGGGACCCCTGTTCTAGCCATTTTTTTTTTACCAAGTTCTGATTATCTTGCTCTTCCAGAAAGAAACAAAACTGTTCCAGGATCCTGTTACATTTTGTGCTATTGCTGTGAATTGCAGTGGTCACCCTGCTGGTATATTTAACTATTTCCTACTGATTCTGATCAATTCTGTGTTTTCTTACTAAATCTGGTGGCAACTAGAAAATCCCCAGTTGGGTGTTTTCCATGCATCCAAGTCAAAAGGCCTTTTTGCTCTTTTGAGTGCCTCATGGGAGTATCATCCACTTTCCAAATGCATGCCCTGAAATTAATATTATTGCAATTTGCAAATCTGGGACTTGAAAAGGGCAATTTGGAAGGAGAGAGGCTGCGTTGTTCACTTGGCAGTGATAGCAGAAGTGGGTTGCAATATCAAATGCCATGTGGGACCTGATGCCTCTCCTTGTCTTTTAAAGCTTTTCACAACCATCTTCTGCAACATCTTTTCTTGACATCACATTCATGAGTGTTTAACCTATTCAGCTTTCAGCAGCCATTTGACATTTTCGACTCTGCTGCACTTGATAAGGATGAGCGGGAACCAGTTCTGAATTAGGTATATGTGCTAATCTCTGGTGACATAAAACCTTATTACTTTCCATGTCTTTGGGCTCATCCAGACTTCGACTTGTCCCACTGCTTTCTCCTGGGAAAACCCAATCTTTACCGCTGAATGGGAGAAAACGTCAATTGAGTCAATGGAGCCTCAGTTGACGTTTGCTCTGATTTATTGCTGAAAAGTGGGTTTTTCCAGGGGAAAGTGGAGGGGCAAGAGCAGAAGCAGGGGACAAACGGAAAACTGCTCAGACCGTTGCTCTCTAGGCATGGGCCACATACAAGACTGCATGAGCCTGTTTTGACAAAAATAAAGTGAAACACTAAAGCTGACAGATTCAGTTCAGTGATCTTCAAAACTGTATGAGAAGTACTGTTGTGGTCAGAAGACTAGGGCATCTAGAAATAAGCATCTAGAACCAAGCTTACCAGACATAGAGTTTTATTTTATTGCCTCTTCTTTGCATACAGCTGCATGCAATGGCATAGCGTGGGTTGCCAGTGCCTGGGGCCATGTGGAAGGAGGGAAATGGGCAGAGTACGCATGCGTATTCAACACCCTAACAGTGTCTGCTTCACTCTGGAGGTAGAATAGAAGAGTCGTTCCATTGTCTGGAGAGGTCATTTCCTCATTCACATGGAGAAGCCATTTTCAATGGAACCCAGCAATGGAAGTGCACAGCTGTATTGAAGCAGCACTGGGTGATGGAATTTTGCACATCTAACAATTTTGCCCCCAGGACAACTGCCCCTGTGGGCCCCCTATGCTAAACCACTGGCTTCACATAGACTCTTTTCACTTCTTTTCAGTGGGCTAGCTAATGATTAATACAGGACATTCTGAAGTTTTGGTCTGCATCACGGAATGGAGCTGCCACAAACATTACACATACTAACGTGCCACAAAAGGGGCTGGCGTGTGTCTCTTGAAAAATTAAGGCGCCATTATAGATGTTTCCTCTGCTCCCTATCCCTCAGTGACCTCACATTTTCTTTGCCAGTGGATGGGCAGTGACAGCCATGTGGAGATTCCCTAATGCTGTCCATACTTGATCTGACAGGACTGAGGGAATCCCTGCAGCCTTCCTCTTGCCCAGAAAGCATGGTGCCACTGCTAAGCCCTGAATGTCTGAGCAAACGGGTGGGACAAACAATAGAAGGCTTCATTAACAACTGTAGGAGGGGTTACCCTTCCCAGGAAATGAAGGCCAATGTGTGTATTTCTCCCTGAGTGTAGGAGTGAGATGTACCTTGAAGACTGTTACATTATTATTTTAAATTATTATTATTATTATTATTATTATTATTATTATTATTATTATTATTATTATTTGAATTTATATACTGCCCTATACTGTGTCCTGCGTTTCAGAAATTTGAGGAATCATGATTTAGCTTTTGTCTTCAGCTTTACTCTCTCTTTGTGGAAGAGGCAACACAGGTAAAGTGTTAGCTTTTGCTAACCTTCTGCTTTTCAGAGTAAGCAAGCTTTCAAGCTTCACAGTACTTGTTCTCAAGCAGAAACAATTACAATGACCCTGGCAGTTTCTATTTTCTCCTTCAATGACTATTTCCAGCCTGAACACTTACACCTGCTATCTGGCTTTGTCCAATGGCCAAATATCTTTGCGTGGACAGGCAGTGTCTCCCTGACCCCAGGCGACCCCCGAGCAGAATAATGACTCAAGACAATGTGCTATGGGATTAAAATTGGCCACAACTTTTTAAAGTTTCAGATGTAGGGAGACCTTGGCCATTGGACATTGGCCATTGGCTCAGGTATTGGGCGTTTATTTTAAATGTATTTAAAATGCTTTGCCACATTTGTTGAATACTTGCTGTACCTGTGAAGAACTTATATTCTTGATGTATCGTGTTGAGTATATAGGTAAGCTATAACATGAGATTTTTTGTTGTAATATACAAAGCATAACATCAAAAGTAAATTTAACTGTTAAACCAGATTAGGAATAGAGCACCAAGCATCCCAAAATGAAGACAAGTGAAATCGAACTGGAACATATCTATGAAAAACCATCAAAAGCTGTTCCCTGCATTGCAGGGGGTGGACTAGGGGTCTCTTGGGGTCCCTTCCAAGTCTACAATTCTGTGGTTCTATGATTCCCACCTGGAAGTAAGCAGAGATGAGGTCAGTCTAATCTCTCTTGGGTTTGAGTTTCATAGCACACAGAACAAATGAGAGAAAATGGTTAATTAATTTTTATTTATTTATTTGAAAAATGACCAGTGAATGCATGCACATTTTCCCCAAATCCTACACTTCAGTATTCTGGATTCAAAAATATTCAATTTGCTCCCTCTTAAGCACATGGGATGCATAAGTGCTCACACTTTGAAGCCTCTTCTGTCATATCAGAAAGCATTTCAAATGGCAAAAATATGGTTGCTTTCTCTTTCATTTGATTTTTGAGAAATCACACTAAATATAATCCAGCCTGGAAAGAGAAGTGCCTCTGAAAGGCCTTGGCTTGATACATTATTCATATTCCTTTTCATTGCACATGCTGGTTTAGGCATTGATTCACAGTTTCCTATGTTGTGCCCTTGGCAGCTGATTTGTATTTAATTTTTACAACGGAGCCTGGGAACAGATCCATGGAGCTATGTTGCTGGTGCTTTTTAAATGCCAACGATGAGGACAATCTTATTTATTTATTTATTTAATCAGGCCCCCCCCCAAACAAGGTGGGGCACAATAAAATAAAAGCAGTTGTATGAGGTTGAGAATCCAGCTGTACAATTCTACACCCAGTGGGAATAAACACCCCTGAACTCGATGGGAGATAGATTAGCCTAGAGCCTACAGAAGGTTTAAGATACAGAGTATATGAACCCACTTTTGTCTATCTCCCCCCACCCCACGTCCAGTCACTATCCTGGCATGAGAGTTTCTCAGCAGAAAGAGCCAGTGTGGTGTCATAGCTGTAGAGTTTCTGAGCAGGACCAGGGCGTACGGGTTCAAATCCCCACTCTGCCATGAGAATCAGCCTTGGGGCACTCACTCTTTTCGGCCTAACCCACCTCACAAGATTGTTGTGAAAATGAAATGGCCAACGAGGCAGGGAGCGACTGTCTAAACCGCCTCAAGCTCTGGGGCGGAAAGGTAGGATATAAATGTTCTAAATAAATATTTTTAAATGAATTTGTAAAAGGGTAATGGGAGATCTGTATGCTAAGCAACACACACCCCACTTTTCTCTAGGTTACTTGTGTGCTGAGCATGGGGGACTTGCATAAGGCAGGAGATAGTGCTGGATGGGCATTTGGGATGTGCACAGAGGTCTCCCCTTCCCCCTAATGTTCTGTTGTGCTGCTTATGCATTGTGTGAGAGAGAGGAGAGGAGGGAGGGAGAGAGCGAGCACACGGTCTGCGCACAGTCTCTGCACCTGGGGTTTCCTCTGGTTTGAACTGTGCCTTGCTTTCCAATCATTAGCGTTTTCTGTTTTATCTCTCCCCCCCCCACCCCGCCAACCTACAGATGGCAAGACTGTTTTACTGCAATGCGATCAGCTTGTGCCCTTTCTCCAGACTGAATGGTTTCAGCAAAAACAATGAAACTGGGGACAGTGGGTGAAAAGATAAACTGTGGAAGGAACATTTCACAGGTTGCTCCAAAGCCAGCAAATGTCTTCAGCTGATTTATTGCGTGTGTGTGTGTGTGTGTGTGTGTTTTTAAAGAGAGACAGGTTTTGTTTGGAGTAAATTTGAACTCAACTGCTTTTTAAAACGCTCCTCAAATATGTTGAGGATGCAACAGCACACCAGTCAACTTTAAAGAGGAGTCACATACTTGCTTTGTCATGAAAATACCTTGCAAACAGCTTCTTTATTCCTGTGGTCCATCAATGCTTGCTCCTTCTTTTCATCATATGTCATTTTTAGTTCTTGCTGAGTTAATGAGGTTCACGGTTTGAGTCTCCAAAGAGATCCTGCTTGACATGAAACGCGGCTTTTCTTCTGAAGATATGATGCTCTGATTTTGCCAGCATAGCTTTGTTTCTATGTATTCCAAGTTTCTCCACATAGCAACAGTTCTGCACCGGGTCTGTCACTATGGCAACCAAATATCCCATAATTGTCCAGGCCTTCTGCCAAAAAAGAAAAGAAAAGAAGATTTTAATTTTAGTTTGACTATTCATTTCTTTGCCACTGGGCGATGGACCTAGCTGGCAGAAAGCTGGAAAATATTCTTTTAGGCTTGTTTTGTTGCTCTTTGCAGGGAGATAAAACCACATTTTTTTTCATTATTATTTTAAAAAAACAAATCTTCAGATTTCCTTGTATTGAAGAAAGCTTTCATAATGCTCTGGCACCTTGATGGAAATCATTAAACTAGAAAGTTGTGACATGGAAGACCTTTTTGTGATACATTATTTTCATTAAATAGACCACTGGTGGATTTCTTTGGTTCTTCTTTTTCTGCCTTGGGTGTGTTTTGTCAAATCTGCCATGGCTCAAAGCCTCATCTCATGCAGCTTTCAAGTTAGCACAGAAACACACGCTCAAGGCTGCATTTACAGCTCTTTTTAGGGGGCAGAGGGTTGAATCCCAAAGGTTCCCTTCCATATGCAGAAGTCACCTTCCCATTGCCCAAGGCCCATTTTACGCCTTGCAATAGAGAATCAAATTCAAATATGTCCGTCTGCTTTCACAAAATCATGTGCAAGTGGAAACATGAGGACGGAAGGCCTGCCTTCCTCTACATGAGTCCGCCTGGACCTTACGATTTCTGTTGGGTGTCCTCACTCAAATCTGCAACCATTGTGGCTTTCTCCATTGTGGTGACTTCATTGGGAATCTCTTCCCAGGGAAGCTTGCCAGATGCCAAATCTGTTTGGTGTGAGCAAATACTTAATTTCCCAGAGCATATCAGCATGATCAACAGCTAGTTTTGATTGTTCCAGTAAGTGCATTGGATTCTACTGTTAACTTTTATTATAGGGCTAGATTCTTTTAAATGTCTTCTGCTCTGGAAATTCTCTAGCCACTTTCTCAAGCCTTTGCAGAAATGCAATAGCAGCTATTTCCCTTCTGCTCATGGCTCTTTGGATCTTTGGCATGAACTTAGAAGTTCAAGGGAGAAAAATATATATGATGAAATGCTAGATGTGTTCTCTGAACCGTAAGGAAAACTTGCAGGTTTCTTGGGTTCAGATTTGAGTCCCTAAAGTCACTTACTGAAGGCAATTAAATTGTCAGGCAGCGAAACCGCACACTCCGCCTTGGGCTATTGCCTCTTTTGCAAAGGCTCACAAAGCGCCCTACTTCCAGCCAGCAAGGATTTCTTTATTCTGTCAGCGAGCAGCCTAAGAATTCTAAGACACCCCCCCCCCAGCCAAAAATAAAATATCTGTGCCATCTTGAAATTAGTGGTTAAAATCAGTGCAGTTTTGAAAGCTTTAGTCCTCCACACTGATTCAAAATCTTTATTTATTTATTTTTTAAAAAACCTATATGTTGCATTTCTGTAGTTCATACTACAGACCCTTAAAGTTATGCATCTTACCACTTTATTATATTCATTGCCCTGTAATCTATGGGGTAAAGGGTGGTATGCAGAAGAAGTTTTGAATAAATAATCTAGTCATTCTAGTATACTCAGAAAGCCAAGAAAATTTCAATTCATTTCACTTTTAATTTGTACACCGCCTCTCTATATTACGATACGCAAGGCGGTTTGCAAGCTGAAGAAACAACAAAATCGAGAGCAAAGATTGCACACCCCAAAAAATCTGATCCGGTACAAAAACTCATAATAGAAACATAACTTTAAAATCGACACCTCATATAAAATAAAGCGATAGTCAATAATCCGTTAGAATATAATGGCAAACAGTAAAATTATATACCAGCAAGTAATAATTAAACAGTTTACGCTTGACAATTACGATAAAGAATTACTAAACTATAATTGATAAAAAAAACGGCCAGCCGCAATGCATAAAATACCACAAAACATACCATGTAAAAGTATCAAATTGAGACAAAAATTAAGAGAAATATAAGAGACAAGTCCCCCCCCCCAAAAAATCCGGGCAGCCGGTTCCATTTCAAAGCCTGAGGTGAAACAGGAAGTTGCCCCCCCCCCAAAAAATCTCGCTTGCTGCCCCATGGGATTCTACCACCTGAAGTGGGCTGCTTCACTCTGCCTCATGGGTGCCCCCCCCCACCCTGCCACCCAGCAGGAAGCTCTTTCTTGCTGCACTTTTCAAACATGCCCATTGCTGTGGGAGACTTTTGGAGAACAGAAGTGGCTCAGGACTGATTTGATTCCCTCCCCATTTCAGCAGCACAATCAGATATCTACATCTTTAAGCTGAACATCGGTCGGGAAAGGCCAGGAGAGAGAAATTATTTACAGTAAGATTGGCATCTACATGAACTCCACCCCACCCCCGTCTGCTGCTCAAAGCAGGAATGATAGGGAAGAAATTCAGTTCAGTTCACATTTAAAAGCAGCTTGAAAACTGTTTCCCCCCCTAATGGGAGAACAAAGGAAATAAGCGTCAAAGCTCTCCCAGCTTTTCCAAAATCCCTCCCTCTACGGAGCCACCTGAGAATTTTTAAAGAAAGCATTCTGCTCTGATTTCAGAGGGTTCACCTGAGTCCAAAGAATTAGTAGTGAAAATTCAGGCCGCTCAGATACAACGCTTCTGTAGTCATAGAAACAAGAGTGTGACGTAGGAAGTAAGCACTACATTATGGCTGATGGGGGGAAAATAGTAAAAGTACGTAGTGTCTGAAACGATAAAAGTACCTCGTATGAAATCTAGGAGCGATCTTATTTGATAATGATGACTGCTAATATTTGCTGTGTGGTGCCTCAGAGCGCTTGCAATGTCACGTTTTGATTGCATTTCTTCCAAGCCGGGAATGAAATTTCCAGACCCATTTAGACATAAGTTTGATGCGCCTGCTTTAAATGCATTAAATTGCATCTCAGCCAGCCGTTCATTTCATTTGATAGAACTTGTGCCCCCCCCCCCACAACAGAAATCAAGAACATGTTGATCGAGGCTGAATTATCAAACAGTCTAACAAGGCCTGATTTGGACTCATGATTTTCATCAGAGTTCTGATGCTGCAGTCAATTGATTTTTTTCCCCTGTTAGAAATTACCAGTTAAGGGGATTCTTCTCTCTGGTATGGACTAGGTTCCATGATTTTGATGAAAGAACAACCAATGTTATGAAAATGAAAATTATGTGTTGCTTTGATTTGAAGGAGATATATAGATGATAGATTAGACAGATGATTGGATAGATAGACAGACAGACAGACAGACAGATACACACACACAGACACACACACACACACACACAGAGAGACACACACAGAGACAGACAGACAGACAGACAGACAGACAGACAGACAGACATACCCCTCCAAACAATTTTGAACTGGGGAAAAGTTTGAGAACTGATGAAAGGGGCTTGTTGTCTTTCACTCCTTCTTCTAAGCCAACAAAATGGTAGCTCTCCTGATCACTTTAGGGTGGAGGGTCCATAGCTTTGGGGCAGTCACTATGAGAGCCCAGCTCCTGCCTTTTGCTGTGAGAAGTTTAAATGCTTTCACAAGGAGTGAACAGAGAGTGCATGCTGCTGCCAGATCCCCAGTTGATGCATGGGGTTCATATTAGAGATGCAACACTAGACCAGTTCAGAGTGTTTAAACAACAAAATAGAAGTGTATTTATTGGTAGGAAAGGAGAATTAGAACTGTAATCATACAGGCAATTTAGAAAAGAAACAGAAAGACGAACATAATTCTAGCTTCTCTACTCTAGTTAGCTTTGTTGAGCTTATGCTTGATGCTAGGCTAGGAACTGGCAAACACACCTCTCCGTATAGCAGTTGATTGAGAGCAATTTCTGCCTTGATGGGTGATTTCTCCCCACTCCTCCCCCAAAAGAAACAACCCTCTTTTTTTTCAAAGGGATCTATTTGGAAGATAAAGTTTTACCTTGGCATCAAAAATTCCTAGGATCCAAAGCAAAGCGCCATGTTCTGATCTGAGACTAAACAAAGAACTGATGATCTTTCCTGATGCAGACGCTTCCAGGTATTTCATCAATTACCAAAGGCAAACAGGACAGAAAGGATTGACTGTTTGAAACACAGATGTCTCTTTCACAATTCTTGTTTAGCTGGCCACCTATTCTGGAAGAAAGTCTATTGTGTTTGAAGAGAAAATAGGTGTTTATGAGATCAACACCTCTGTTGTTTCCAGATACATGATTACTTTGTAACCTTGGGGCCAATTTATAATTTATAAATACTTGAAGTATCATAATGTAACCAGAGAAGGTTTCTCCATCAATCCTGGCAATTACTGTCATCCTGAAATGTGTTTTACATTTTATCTGTCATCCTTGTTTATGCGGGTCTGTCATTTCTAATAACGCTGGTAGGAAACTATCAGTAAATGACGTTCCTTTTCCCTTGTTGTTTGCGGCAGATCATTTTACCTGCAATCCCAAGGTTGGTAATGCATTTCTTTGCTAATTGTCTCTATTATTATATCCTATTAATAACATGATTGGCATTTTGATGCTCATCTGAAGTGCTCTGAGTAAGTGCATTTAGTTCATAGCTGAGCAGGCTTCCCGGCTACCAGGCTAGTACCCATTCATCATGGATGCTTTAGCTGAGATTGCAGTGGGTTGGACTAGATGACCCTAGGGGGCACATTTCAAATTTTGAGAGGGCGCTGTGGGTGCCAGTCACAAAATGGCCTACTGGGGGCATGGCATAACACAAAATTGGACAGTCATGAATAAGCTCCCCCCATAATGATGTTTTCATACTAGAAAAGGCTTAACCAGTTGAATTTCTGCCTATCATACAACTGTTAAAGTCATAGGAACCCCCTTTCCCCTACAAAGACTAGGCCTCCCATTGAACACAAAGAGATTTACTTCTGAGTAGACATGCATGCATTTATACTAGTTTTGATCACTAGTGTAAAACAATTTGAATTAAGAATTAAGAAGACTTCAAAAATATGAATAAGGTTGATGCAGTTTATTCTTATGGAGAGGATCTTAAAGTGAAACAGAAGAATGTGTTTCTGAGGGTGTGGGGAGGAATGGTTTTATGCTTCTGAAAATAATTGTTTTAGTGTGTGTTCCCTTGGACAGATCTACTAGTTAAATCCTCGCCGTTGCCTTTCTTCAAATTAGCTGATTGTGGCTCTATTAAGAAATCAAAACACCTTTTATACTCCTGGATGACTTGATAATGTAGCCCGGGGATGTCTTCTCCCTGCCTTCAAATTTTTTGAATGCATCTTTCTTAGCCTCTTTTTAACAGGGAAAATAGCCTTTGTAAGAAGAGAATTAACAGCTTGTGGAAGTGTGCACTCTCTCTCTCTCTCTGCAAATGCAAATCCATTTTCTTCTAGATTCTCACAGATGTGTATTTTGTCAGACTTCTACAATAAATGATTAGTTTGTGTGGGCTGGCTGGGGCTTGTGGGAGACCCTTGTTAATATTCTGTCAGCAAACTAATGGGAAGCTCGGCTGCAATTTGTTTCAGATAGAATCACCTTTTCTGGATGTATCAGGTTTCACGGAAGTGAATAACTCTGTTCTTGTGATGTTGTAGTTGGCTGCTGAAGCTGTCCAAATGCTTATGGTTTATGTCTTCCGAATTCAGCTCTTCAATCTCGTTTCCTTTCATAGTTTATCCTCCTTTTCACTAAAAGGCAATTTCCAGTAATTTCCTGTGTATGCATGGGCGCATACCCAGACATTTGTTTGGGTGGGGCATGGGGGTGTGTGAGAAAGCAGCATCTTACAGCTTAATTCTTTGGCTTTCAAACTGTATTCTGGAGAAATCTCAACGCAAAGAGCAGAAATGCTAGCCGAGCGTCTCTGAAAGACAGCTAACTTTCCACTACCTATCCTTGTCTACAGGTCAATGCTGAGTGGGTTCAAAGTTGCATGTTTAACTCATGCAGGCAGAGGAGTTTCGTGCCCAGGTATCATGAGCCCACTGCCCCGCAGGACTTTGCCATCCAAAACACCACTCGTGACAACATTATATGTGTCAAGGCGGGAGTCAAGGAAACGCCATACAACTCGGCAACACGTCCCAGCAGGTCTTGGCCCCATAGAGCAGCTACCAGGACTGAAGGTCCCTGTCTCCTACCCCTCCTAAGGCCCCTCCTCTCCCAAATGTTTCCCAAGCAGTCTCAAACTGCATCTGCACACCACTGGTCCCCGTTCTGCCCTCAATATACTGCAGGTTTTTGGAGACCCGAGGGGATGGGAGCTGGTCACAGCTGGAGAAGAAGACTCCCAGGATGCGTCAGCAATTTCTTGACCTCCTTCCTCTACTTTAACCTTGGAATCTGACCTGCTCCCTGCCACAGGTTCCTGCTGTTCACTAAACAATGTTTTCTCATCAGTATCCAGCATCTCTCCCAAAGCTTCCCCCTCTGACCTCTCCTCTGTGTCCCACCACCAAGCCCCGGGCTCTGAGCCTTCTTCTTCTGGGATCTTCCTTGAGGGGTTCCTCAGCTGGTGACTCCCACTACTCCTCATTGTCCAGCCAGTTCCTGACAATAAGCTTCAAATAAGGCCACAACTTTCTTGATTTTCTATGTAAGTGTTGGCATAGGGCCACTGGGTCAAAACCGATTATCAACTAGACCGTTGATATTGTCCTGGGGGACAGCAGCAGAACAGAACAGACCTGGTGCTCAGCTGCTCTAACAACACAAAACGACTGTTATTAACTGACATAAACTATACCAACTTACACATCTGCCTCTGGCACAAGGTGTAGGACCTTTTTTCTAGACTTAGACCATTTGTAGCCCTGATGAGTATTAACTTAGCATTTTGGATGCTCATATCTCACACCTTGCATTATAGGATACACAGGGGAAGGCAACAATGGCATAGTGTCGCACAAACTGGAAATCCTAAGAGTGGCAGTATTGTCCATGAGGAGGTGACATTACCAAGCCCTGGTATAGTACTGGGGATATTCTACTGCCCCCACACTGACCAAAATCTTCAAGGTGATCTTGAGATGAAGAATAAAGTCAGAGACATACTGAAGGAGAAAGTGTTGTAGCAATGTGTGACTTCAGTTATCCTCACATTGACTGAATCAGTGCACGTTCCCATGATGATATCAAGGTAACATTTATTTATATCCTAAATGTCTGTGGTCATGCAACCACCCAGATGGGTGACAGGCCTAGACAGTCTTAAGTTGTGCCCCGGATCTGGTATGTTGCTGAATTTGATATCAAATTTAATTTATTCAGAAGTTAACAGCTGCCCAAAAGTCCAGCGCAGTCACATTAAACACTTTTGAATTTAAAACAAAGAATGCTTCTTCTCTTTCAAGCCTTTAGTCTGTGCATGAAAGCAACTTTTATGAATGGGGCCTCCAGAGAGCCTGGGTGACTGGGTATATCTCACTCATGAATCTGTCATCCTGAGTTTTCCTTCAATAGGAGGTGATGGATGTGAAACCCTATTATGGGGGAAGTAGGAATTGGGTCAAAACAATACCAAAATTTAATTCAGAAAAAGTCTCCATCCCTCAGCTGTATGTGGAACACTATTCTTGTGTGTGTGTGTTTGGAGATCTGTTTCTCCTTATATTATTCAGCCGTGTTAGTGATTGTTTCTGGACCAGCCTTTCGTAACCTTTACCAAGCTTTCTGCTTATAATGAAATGCATTTTTAAGTATGTGTCATCTTGAAATGAAATCCTTCCTTGATCACTTTATGTACAGTGTTGATTATAGCACATTTTGTGCCAGAACCACTTATTATATTGCACTAAGTCCATTACTATGTTTCGCGGTTAAATCATAAAAATGCCATTAGTGTACTAAGATCCTGGAGAGTGCAAACTCTCTCACAAAGGGCTATGTACAGAACGATCAAATATGCATGAAGCAGAGCTATATGACATTCACAGAAAAATGAAATAAAAACATTAATAGAGGGGTATCATAATTGAGGACAAGGGTCAATATCCCAGACAGGGCTCTGGAATGCCAAGTACTGATGACATAAGGATGCCAAGAAATGGCAAGAAATAATTGCTAGGAACTGCAAAAACTGTTCCCTGCACCTATCCTTTTGTGAGTTCTTTTAGACTACGAGGACAGAAACAATACAATATTCATATATGAAACTGAATTTTCACTTAGCAATCCAAACTTGAACCCAAGCCTTTGAAGATTTTAAAATCTTGAAAAAGTGTACCGAGATAAGGTTGATCTTTATATGAGCATTTCAGTCTACCCTATCAGGCAAGTGTCATGCATCAGATGCTATTTTATGGACTTTTTTGTTCCTTCGTGAGTTGCACTCATTATGAACCCTACAACCATTTCCTCATCTGGCTTCGTAGCATGTTTTCATTTTTTAAATCAGCTTTGTTGGATAATAGGCTTTTGAGGATGCTGTTCACTTGTGCCTCCATTTTTATGAGAGCCAGTGTGGTGTAGTGGTTAAGAGCGGCAGACTCGTTATCTGGGGAACCGGGTTCGTGTCTCCACTCCTCCACATGCAGCTGCTGGGTGACCTTGGGCTAGTCACACTTCTCTGAAGTCTCTCAGCCCCACTCACCTCACAGAGTGTTTGTTGTGGGGGAGGAAGGGAAAGGAGAATGTTAGCCGCTTTGAGACTCCTTCGGGTAGTGAAAAGCGGGATATCAAATCCAAACTCTTCTTTTAAAAATGGATTAATTCTTTAAAAGAAAAGTTAACATCTTCCTTTATATTAACCGGCAAGCAGCAGCTGCTTTCCAAAGAATAAATCGAAGAAGTATCAAGAGACCTTCCTTGTAAAAATTGATGTTATTTCTTCCATGGGCTGATATGAGTGATGTGTTATTAGCTCTGATTATGCCAATCACGCCTTCCTAAATGATGTATGTGTTTTGTTTTGTTTTGTTTTAAGAGGGGGGTTATTTGGGTGAGCACAACAAAAATAAATAAATGGAAAAATGAAGATACTTTCATGTGTGAGTTATTGCTATATAGTTCAACCAGCTGCCCTGTGTCAGTCTAGGGTGAATATTACAACATCTTACACCCAATCTTTGCTTTTTGACAAGGACTTTTAGGAGCTGTACCTGCACTGAAGGACTTAAACAGCAAATTCCTGCCAGTTATTAAAACACCATCTGCCGCAGCACAGGGGATAGTAATTACTTTGGATTCTTATTATCTAGTCAGAAACTATGGGGAAATGTCTGTATTCTTCATTCAAGCGCGGGGGGGGGGGTGTCAGAAAAGAAATTGCGCTAATAGTTTTAGAAGAGCCATGAACTTAATAGAGTTATGTAGCTCACATTGAATTTTCCTACATAAACAACATCATCTGTCATTAACTGGAGTGTCTTAATGACTTGGAAATCAACTTGAATAATGACAAGACACCAGTTATATTTAAATCACAATGAAAAGGAACCGGAAAATGCACAGTAACTAGGGCATTTTGCAAGGAGTGTTAACCACAATAAAAAATGTACATGTCATACTAATGAGAAAAAAGGAAAATAAATTAAAAAGTTAGCATTTATAATACTTGGTGTTTATACATCAGTTTTTGTGTGCTATCTAGAGCTATCAAATTCAGTGGGATCCCTCCCTTGCTAAACTTTAAAGGAATAAGGGTCTAAAAGGTACAGCAGATTCGAACCACCGACCTTCCGATCAGCAAGCCCAAGAGGCTCAGTGGTTTAGACCACAGTGCCACCCGCTCCCCCTATAAGGGTCTATGGAGTGATCTCAGTAATCCTCACAACACAACATGCCTGCCTCATATTGCAGAAGTGAGTAGAGGCCAAGTGGTGATTTGAGGAACATCCACTTCAGATTTGCTTCCATATGGAAGGTCTGTCACAACTAAGATGTCTGCATATCTAATCAGAAATAAGTTCCATTGATATTACGGAAAATGGGTATAGGACTGCAGCCTTAATGAGTGGCTTGCTTGTTTCACTGACTTCAATCATAAAACTGAATGGCCACCCAACTGTGTGTGTGTGTGTGTGTGTGTGTGTGTGTAAATTTCTAAGGCAGGCATGGCCAAACTTTGCCCTCCAGATGTTTTGGGACTACAATTCCTATCACCCCTGACCACTGGTCCTGTTAGCTAGGGATGATGGGAGCTGTAGTCCCAAAACATCTGGAGGGCCGAGTTTGGCCATGCCTGGTCTAAGGGTTAGGCTTAGCCATCATTTCTCAACCTTGGGTCCCCATATGTTGTTGGACTACCACTCCCATTATCCATGACTGCTGCACCTGCTGACATTGGATGATGGGAGTGGTAGTCCAACAACATCTGGGAACCCAAGGTCTGCGGAAGGCTGGTCTAAACAATGTTACCAGCTGGGAAAGAATTGTTGAGAGTTTCTGTGATCTATTGTCTGTGATCTATGGTAGGAGACCTGTTGTGCTACCTCTGGGTTAAGGGTGAGAGGAGCTCTGAGAGAATTTTAGAGAGTTTGACCCAGAAGGAGACAACATCCTGATTCCACCTGGAGTTGGGTACCAAAATGTCTATATTTACTTGAAATCTTCTATGTGTGAATTCTGACAGCAGAAATTTTAATTTCCAGTATAATGACAGTTCCCTGTTTGTTTGCTCCAAAGGAGAAAGGCACCTGATATTTTGGCTTCAAGAATGAAGGAGTTTAGATGCAACTTAGTATGTATAATAGGACAGTTTATTTGAACCCACAATTCATATTAATTTTTACTTCCAATGTTAGAGGAGAATACATAATCTAAGGTCCCATTAAGTTCTTCACTTTCCCTCTCAGTAGGCTCTCCATACCAACTAATTAACACAAAGGTCATTGTTCTCATTTCAGAATACCAACAGATCATTAAAACAGCACATCTCTGATTATGTTGATAAATGGAGGCGCTGCTGTTGAGACAGAATTTTCAATTTCTTCACAAAGGCTGAAAACAATCCTCATAAATTTAACAAGAGGATAATTTATGGAACAATGTGTTCTCTTCAAAGTATGTTTATTCGCTCTCTCTAAAGGACAAAGAGGAAGTATTAAGATATAAACATATCTAAACAGACAGGCTGGCTCTGAGTCAACAACGATAGTTGAAAGCAGTGCTTCTCGAAGTGTGTTCAACAGGAGTTTGTCAGAGTTTCCTCGGTGAGAAGAAAGGTAATGGCGGACCACTGAGCTTACTCAAGATCAATGAGCTGTTAAAGGGCAGGGTCTCAGCTACACAGGCCACATGGCCAGGTTTGCACAGCACAGCAAACCAAACAATGGCTTACAGGGACTATGTGAACAGGCAGCCTTCCAGAAAGGGGCTAATATCTGCTTTGATCTTCATTGGTCCTTTTTACTCCTGCACCGTACAGGGCTAAGCCATGAGAGTAAAAAGAAAAGGTGAGGGAGAGCAAATAGTTTGGTTTGCCGTGCCATGTGAACCTGTGACAGTGAGGAGGAGGAGGAGTTAGGATTTGATATCCTGATTTATCACTACCCGAAGGAGTCTCAAAGCGGCTAACATTCTCCTTTCCCTTCCTCCCCCACAACAAACACTCTGTGAGGTGAGTGGGGCTGAGAGACTTCAGAGAAGTGTGACTAGCCCAAGGTCACCCAGCAGCTGCATGTGGAGGAGCGGAGACACGAACCCGGTTCCCCAGATTACGAGTCTGCTGCTCTTAACCACTACACCACACTGGCTCTCAGTGAGATGGAACAGGCCTGGTCACATACCCTCCAACATTTCTCCAATGAAAATAGGGACGTTCTATACCTTCTCCATCATCATCATCATCATCATCATCATCATCATCATCATCTTATTATTATTATTTATACCCTGCCCTTCTGACTGGTTTGCCCCAGCCACTCTGGGTGGCTTTCAACATACCGTACTTTTCCGTGTATAAGTCCAAATAGAGAAAATGGGGGGAGATTGCTCAGACTTGTTGAGCCGAACATCGCTCACCCGCAGGAATGCAACAGCCAATTGCATTCACATTGGCGAAGCCACCAATCGTCTGCATGCTCGCCAAAAGCAAGCCCCAATCGCCTGTCCCACCTCTCCACTATCCATGTATAAGACGACTCCAAGTTTTTAGCACAATATTTTAAGAAAATAACCTAGTCTTATACATGGGAAAATACGGTATATTGAAACATAATAAAACATGAAATAAGGAATCAGGATTTTAAAAAAGACAAAGGGCGAATGGGACAGTTTGGAGGCATATATGTGTGATCCCAAGAACAACAGTTGAACACAATGTGGGGCTAGAAGGGGGAAAATAGGGTGGACTAATAAACTGATATGCAGCAACACTAGGTCTATCTAGAATGCCATGGAAGGTCAGGTTGGGAAGTTAGAAATTATGTATGATGTTAAAGTAAGATGTGTAAATAGAAAAATGGAAAACGTATAAACAATATTTTTTATTTAAAAAACCCCACAATAAAACATTAAATGTTAAAAGAAACTTCCCTATACAGGGCTGCCTTCAGAAGCCTTTGAACGGTTGTATCTCTTTGGTTCGGGGGTTGCATAGCTCTGTGGCCACCAACATTTATTTGATGATGATGATGATGATGATGATGAAGAAGAAGAAGAAGAAGAAGAGTTTGGATTTGATATCCCGCTTTTCACTACCCAAGGAGTCTCAAAGCGGCTAACATTCTCCTTTCCCTTCCTCCCCCACAACAAACACTCTGTGAGGTGAGTGGGGCTGAGAGACTTCAGAGAAGTGTGACTAGCCCAAGGTCACCCAGCAGCTGCATGTGGAGGAGCGGAGACACGAACCCTGTTCCCCAGATTACGAGTCTGCTGCTCTTAACCACTACACCACACTGGCTCTCCCAGTGAAAACAGGGGTGTCCTATGGAAGAGTGGGACATTCCAGGATCAAATAGAAACCGGGACAGCTTCTGTGAATCCAGGATTCTCCTTGGAAAATAGGGACAGTTGGAGGGTCTGTGGTCAGCATTCTCTATGAATTGCATATGTGCATATGACCCAGAATCCTTTGCAATGGTTAAATTAATAAAATTTCGGGTTTTTTGGTAAGTAAAATTGCATAGAGATAATTAAAAAAACCAATTGCCAAGTATTTTACATCTTATATCCTATCATTACTTAGCATTACCTGACATTTTCTGTAGGTAAAATTATTTTTTTTGGTTTTCGGAAAGCAGTTTATGTGCTTTTTCATAAAAAGTAACCAAGCTCAATCTTGTCTGATCACAAATATAATAGCAGATTTGAATTCAGCACACCCAAAAATGTATTTTTAAGACCCCCACTGAAGAAATTTTCAAAAATTAAGTTTCACCCCCTAAAAACACATACCTGGGAACATGGGGGGTGGGATTTGATTCAGTTCCCATTTAAAGGCAAATTTATCAATTCCACACTTTCCAAAGCAATAGGCAAACCAAAACTTAGCCATGATATGGCAGTCATCACCCCTTGTTTTCCTGTCAATTCCTTCTCTATTTAAAATCCTCCATACATCCAACACATGAGACATATTGTCCTCCATAGACACTGGGCTTACGATGCAGAAACTTTGGAGGAGATCTTTTCCACCATAGAGTTAACTTGTTTTCCTATTTTCTGTTTGTATTTTTGTTCTGTCATGCTAGACAGAACAATAATCCCTGTTTCTCAGAATCTGGACTTTGATCATTGGCAACTGAAGGTTTTTTCCCCCTTCCTAGGAAGAGAAACAGAAAATAATGCAGTATTTTTTCCAATTTATTCCCCTGCAATATCATATGTATGGATTTTCTAATAGTGTAATAAACAAGGCTCATTTTCAGTAGTGTGAGGGAAGAAACTAAAGGAAACAGAAAAACAGGAGGTAGATGCTAACACTCTGGGCACTCTGCTACCACAATTTCCCCTTCTCCAATACACCTCATATTTCCGCACACATTCATTTAAATCACCTGTGTATATATAATAACTATGTCTTTAAAAATAGCTCTTTCTGAGGTAGAGGACTTTATGTGTAGGTGCTCAGCTCAAGTCAAATCCTGTATGATTTAACTGGCTGGGGCTGATGGGAGTTTTAGTCCAAAACCTCTGGAAGGTACTTCTGTGTTAGAATGTTATGGGAGACCATTATTACCTGTATTTCGAGGAAGTTTAGGAAGTATGCAGCAATGCTCCTTTCACGTCTAGAAAACCTGTGGGCTGGGCTTTTAAGTGGTTAATTCTCTTTTATTTCATAAAATGTTAGTTTATCGCAGCTAGCTATATGCTGAGGCGGCATTGTGTAGGAATCTTAATCTCTAAAATAGGCCTCTGCTAATCCCACGCTGGCACCTGGAATAGGGGAATGCTGGCTAGTTTTATAAATTATCTAGTTTGGCTGCCTGCCAAGTACGAAGCAGTCTTTGGTGGGAATCGATGTGTCATCCAAACACCAGATTTGACCTATGCAACCCCAACAGCAGATAAGCCTCATAACCACCTTCTCCTAGACAGAACTTCTGTGTAGGCTAGATCCAGAAACTGCTAAACAATAGCCAAACTACAAGGTCCATCTTCAGGAGTCACACCAGCTTATGATAGAATTCCTGGCAGCCAGAGGGTCAGTTTAATTCGGCCCCTGTGGCAGTTTATTTCCTGGGGTAAAATACTAAAAGAAACTGAACAACTTTGGGGTGAAATCATAAAAAAGCTCAAAAACTTCAATCCTAAAAAAAAAGGTCAACAACTTAGGTCGGCCCTTTGGTCGGCCCCTACAGCTCTTTACTTCATCAAATCTGGCCCTCTTTGAAAAAAGTTTGGACACCACTGCAGGAGTCTCAAAGCGGCTAACAATCTCCTTTCCCTTCCTCCCCCACAACAAACACTCTGTGAGGTGAGTGAGGCTGAGAGACTTCAGAGAAGTGTGACTAGCCCAAGGTCACCCAGCAGCTGCATGTGGAGGAGCGGGGAAGCGAACCCGGTTCACCAGATTACGAGTCCACCGCTCTTAAGCACTACACCACACTGGCATTGGGATTTGCCTGTACTTCATAGTGGCAACCGGCAACCAGCACAGGTCGGGCCAAGGACACAGCTGAGCCACTATGGAGACTGGAAGAAGGCAGCTGAGAAAGGCAAGGAAAGCTATTGTGCCTAATGAGCAACAACAGGAATGAAGGAAGTGATAGAATAGGCCAGGCCAGGCCAGATTCCCACCATTCCCGTCACCTTCATTGCCCACCCAGTGGTGACCAGCTAAATGGTGTGTCGTGTTTTCCACGCTATCTGGAGACCCAGATGCAGCTTTTAATGGATTTACTGGGTGCATTGTGGGGAGAAAGGGCAGCTCCATATGTACAGCCAGAGAATCACTGCCAGAGAAAGACTCTGATGGCTAGGCACACCTAGTTATTAGTGGACTTACAAGCACTGTTCTATAGATGCCCCTTATGGGACAGATACGTGGCCCCCATTTTGCTGTATTTCTGTACTTTCTCCTTGTATTATAAAAACCCCACCCCACTGTGTTCATCCCCACCTTAGATTTAGTTCATAGGGGATTTAATTATATGCATTTCCTTCCCCATTTTGTCTTTCATGTTAGGTATAGCCTATCCTTTGTCCTGATGGATAGCTTTCCAGCCCTCTTTTTTTTTTTGTAAAGAATCTCTAAGCGAATGAGCTGTAATGCAGAAGAAATTACATTTGCAGAGAATGAGCTCCTAGACATGAAGAGACTCCCAATGGGCTACAGTTCATGCACCTTTGGCTGAAAGAAAAATGTCCTGCTAGCAATACATGCTGAAGGCATGTTAATTTGGCTTCTTAGATTGTGGTTAAGAGATTAAGTTGGGAGCAAGGAAGTCCCTGGTTCCAGTATCACAATTCACAGTCAAGAAGTCACTGGGCATGTTCCTGACGCTTCCTGGGTCAAAGATCCTATTGCCATTATGGAGAAATGGGCAGACTGCAAACCTCCACCATTCTCACAAGTGACCGGGGCACTAAGTTTCTGAGCAGGGTCAAATCACTTGATCCTTCTGTTTGTTTTGAGGCATACGAACCACTTGTTTCAAGCCTCTGTACAGATGAACATGTGCATGGAAGACGTTTCATTTCGTTTCTTTTTTTATATATAATTTTATTAAATTTTCTGTTTTACAATTTAAAGTACTCATTTTTACATCCTTAAGATATCGATGACTTCCCTTCTTCTCTTTCCATGGTTCATTTTACACAACATAAATCCCTGCATATTTTACAGAAACTTCAGTGTTACCTTGGGTTATAGACACTTCAGGTTACAGACGCTTCAGGTTACAGACTCCGCTAACCCAGACATAGTACCTCAGGTCAAGAACTTTGCTTCAGGATGAGAACAGAAATCGTACGGCGGGAGGCCCCATTAGCTAAAGTGGTACCTCAGGTTAAAAACAGTTTCAGGTTAAGAATGGACCTCCAGAACAAATTAAGTTCTTAACCCGAGGTACCACTGTGTGCCATTCAGTATTCCATTATTACATCCATCAAAACTTATTTACGCTGTTGAATTTCTTAATGCTGCCAGCGTTTTCAGCTGTACACAGTTATGTCCCATATATTCAATAAATGTTTTCCAATCTTCTTTGAATGTATGTTCTTCTTGTTCTCTTATTCTATGTTAAGTCTGCAAGCTGTGCATATTCTGTCAACTTGAGCTGCCATTCTTCTTTGGTTGGGACCTCACTCATTTTCCATTTTTGGGCTAAGAAAACATGGGTCGCAGTAGTGGCATACATGAATAACCTTTTTTGACACCTGGGAATTTCAGTCTGAATTATCCCCAACAGAAAGGACTAAAAGCAGTTTCATTTTGAGAACGGGGTATGCAGTGGAACTTTTTGGGCAGAATTATCAGAAGGCTCACAACAGATTATTCTAAGAGTCTCTTCTAGGAGAGGTAAAAAGTCCCC
This sequence comes from Lacerta viridis, assembly GCA_900245905.1. NCBI lineage: Eukaryota > Metazoa > Chordata > Lepidosauria > Squamata > Lacertidae > Lacerta > Lacerta viridis. The sequence goes on along the minus strand of OFHU01004304.1, from coordinate 57,680 downwards.
CACTATGCCCTCTTCAATTTTGGCCATGTCTTGATTGGTCAAGAAACCAGTCCACTGAGAAGAATCTGTATTCTCACAATGTACCGGTATGTACCCTTCAGTTGTCTGCTTTTAAGTAACTGTAAAAAACAAAAAAACAAAAAACATCAAAAAGGCTCAACATCAAAAAAACTAAGATCATGGCCACTGGTCCCATCACCTCCTGGCAAATAGAAGGGGAAGAAATGGAGGCAGTGAGAGATTTTACTTTCTTGGGCTCCATGATCACTGCAGATGGTGACAGCAGTCACAAAATTAAAAGACGCCTGCTTCTTGGGAGGAAAGCAATGACAAACCTAGACAGCATCTTAAAAAGCAGAGACATCACCTTGCCGACAAAGGTCTGTATAGTTAAAGCTATGGTTTTCCCAGTAGTAATGTATGGAAGTGAGAGCTGGACCATAAAGAAGACTGATCGCCGAAGAATTGATGCTTTTGAATTATGGTGCTGGAGGAGACTCTTGAGAGTCCCATGGACTGCAAAAAGATCAAACTTATCCATCCTTAAAGAAATCAGCCCTGAGTGCTCACTGGAAGGACAGATCCTGAAGTTGAGGCTCCAGTACTTTGGCCACCTCATGAGAAGAGAAGACTCCCTGGAAAAGACCCTGATGTTGGGAAAGATGGAGGGCACAAGGAGAAGGGGACGACAGAGGATGAGATGGTTGGACAGTGTTCTCGAAGCTACTAACATGAGTTTGGCCAAACTGCGGGAGGCAGTGGAGGATAGGGGTGCCTGGCATGCTCTGGTCCATGGGGTCACGAAGAGTCGGACATGACTGAACGACTGAACAACAACAACAACAAAAACCAATCTCAGATGGAAAAGAAGAAATACAAATACGCCTTTTGTTAAATTTAGAGAGTTTTGGACCATTTTTCTTGATTCTGGGAGTCTTTGTGACAAAGTGTGAAATTGCCTGCTGCAAGGTATCTTACACACCTTTATTTTTACACAAGTTATAACACATTTGGTAAATGCCTGTCATCATATAAAATATGGCAGCTTTTGCTATTCTACATGAATTTGTATCTCTTCCCGTGTCCTGTTGTTGCTAGAGTTTCAAGTGATTCAAGGTCACATTTATTCACATGAGCGAGTACTGGAAGGGCACCTTTTTAATAATCAGTCCATTTGCAAATATATAGATTGGTTAGGATTCAGGAGCAAAAGCACATAGGCAGGCAATGTTAACTCAAAAGCCTCCAAAGCACCATAGAATAAATAACATCTGACTATTTCTTCCACATGGGAGGAGTGCGTAAAATTCTGTTCAGTGGCATTTTTATGAGAATAATGCAGCTGGGTATCACAGTATCTCCTTCTTCCCCTTCCTCTCCCAACCACGTATTTATTGAGGGTTTATAGCCCAGACTAAGCACGAGAGCTTGTGCTTGCATCAGTTTGGGGCTCAGATCCAGATAGGGGTGGCCCTGAATCAGCCCAGGTTGGGTTGAGACCAATCCAAAGCGCCATATTGAATCCCAGATCAGGGGGATGTGCGCAGCCCCAGTTCTTATTTGCAAAGGTGGAAATTTACTTCATGAGTTGTACTGGGTAAAAAGTCAATACAAGCCACATTGTGCAGCTTTACCTTGGAGGGAAAAGTATTGCCCTAGAATGGATTTAGGTATTTTTCTCATGGACCAACCCACCTACCCTTACTTTTTATATGGCTGAGACATTTGGTTCAAATAAATCTTCTGAAACGTTCAGGTAGGGCAGAATGCTTGGGTTAGCCATAACAACGTTTTTTAAATACCACTTTGCTTCAGGGCTTTCCCCCCTTGGAATTCTACATTTGCCATATATTTGCATGGCATTAATCTGCAATATTTTGTTGCCATGGCAATGCAGACCACTGTACTGTCACTTAGGGATAATAATGTTTAATTATCTGAACTAACATTTCCTTCTTTCATGGACATTTCCCAAAGTGTGAACTCCTTATGCACATTCCAGACCAGGAAACAATTTTGTTTTCTTCTATAGAGTTTATTTTTGTGTTCTACCTACAGTGCTACCTCTGGTTACGTACTTAATTCGTTCCAGAGGTCCGTTCTTAACCTGAAACTGTTCTTAACCTGAGGTGCCACTTTAGCTAATGGGGCCTCCCGCTGGCGCTGCGCCACCAGAGCACGATTTCTGTTCTCATCCTGAAGCAAAGTTCTTAACCTGAGGTACTATTTCTGGGTTAGCGGAGTCTGTAACCTGAAGCGTATGTAACCCAAGGTACCACTGTATTCTGATGTTTATTGGTTTGTGTGGGGGTTTTTTTAACTTCTCTCTCTTTTACTGACACCCTGTCACTCTCATTCACTGTTTCTGAAAAGTATAATGTGTAGACTAACATAATAGTAACAGAATTTTTGGAGTGTGAAATCCAACTTTACACTGATAGCTACCTACTTGAGAAGCTCAGTAGATCTTAACAGAGCTTTCCCACTGCTTTACTCAGGGATTTAGATCACCTAGGGCAGAGCTTCTCAACCTGTGTACCCACAGCACCTTTGGGTGACCTGAATACTGTTCAGGGGAGTCGCAGCTGTCCTTCCTTCCTTCCTTCCTTCCTTCCTTCCTTCCTTCCTTCCTTCCTTCCTTCCTTCCTTCCCTCCCTCCCTCCCTCCCTCCTTGATTCCGCCTTTCCCTTTTTTGCTCCATCCTCCTCTCATCATTTTACAGAATCACTGTTTTGTTTCTCACTCAAGCCTTGAAGGAAGTCTGGTGGCCTATGAGTTACTGGAGGGTCTTCTCAGTAAAAGCACCCGTTGCGTAACACACTTCCTCCCCACCCCCCAGTGCCGGATTTACGTATAAGGGCCCCACTCCCTTGGGGGTCCCAAAAAAAATTGAAGGAAAAAAAACCCTGGATGTACATTTCCAAATTATAAGATAAAAAAAACAAATAAAATAAAACCTACATACAGTAACAGTGTTTTGTGTTCCAGTTACAGGTAGGTAGCTGTGTTGGTCTGCCATAGTCAAAACAAAATAAAAAATAAAAAAAATCCTTCCAGTAGCACCTTAGAGACCAACTAAGTTTGTTCTTGGTATGAGCTTTCGTTGCACACTGAAGAAGTGTGCATGCACACGAAAGCTCATACCAAGAACAAACTTAGTTGGTCTCTAAGGTGCTACTGGAAGGAATTTTTTTTATTTTTTAAATAGTGTTTTGTGTTGTGTAGGCACCTGTGATGTAGGTAATGGGCATATATAGTATATATTCAACACAAAAAAACAGTGACAATTTGTTGTCACTTTAGGACAATTTGTTGACCTTTAAAGCCCTAAACGCCCTCGGTCCTGTTTACCTGAAGGAGTGTCTCCACCCCCATCGTTCAGCCCGGACCCAGATCCAGCACCAAGGGCCTGCCTCATTGCGAGAGGTGAGGTTACAGGGAACCAGACAGAGGGCCTTTTCGGTAGTGGCGCCCACCCTGTGGAACACCCTTCCATCAGATGTCAAGGAAATAAGCAGCTATCCTATTTTTAAGAGACATCTGAAGGCAGCCCTGTTTAGGGACGTTTTTAATATCTAACGCTGTATTGTTTTAACATTTCTTTGGGAGCCACCCAGAGTGGCTGGGAAAGCTCAGCCAGATGGGCGGGGTACAAATAAATTACTATTATTATTATTGTTATTGTTATTATTATTGACAAAGGACAGCTGGACATATAAAGTATCTTAGGGCCTCATCTAACCTGAATCCAGCCCTGCTCCACCCTCCACCAGCATAGGTGGGGAACCTTTCCCACCCATTGACTGCCTTCCTTGCTGATCAATCTCCCAAGAGTCCTATGCCCAGTGATGGTTGGAGCTAGCTGCAAAAAATCAGTGGAGCAAGAGATGTGAATGATCTTTGTATACTGCAGCCAGGCAAAAGTCAGAGGTTTCCCTGCACAAAGCCCACACTCTGTCGGGCAAGAAAAAGGCATTATCACAGTTCATCAACACATTCCTGCCTGTTCCAGAAGCCCCTAGGTTTGTAGAAACACAAACAGTCATTAGGGGGAGGGGGACCTAGTGGAGAAAAAAAGGCCACAACCCAAAACAGAGCAATAAGGACTGAAAAAGTTCAGCAACTACGTTGAGTGTCTTAATTCGGGGAGGGAAGACTAGAAGGAGATTCAATCTGTCTCACATTAACCCGGAAATAACTGCAATTGGATCTCTTATTTTTTTTTTTTCATAAGAATTTATTGGGTTTTTTTCAAAACAAAGAACAACATAGCACAAATAACAACACAAACCCAAACCCACCCCCAACATTCAAACCACAATAAAACAAATACAAATACACCAACAATTCTTTTTCTTGTTTACATAAAAAAAAAACTTTTCTTGTTCGAATCATTGTTAGGTGACTTCCCCCGTCTTCTCTCCTTCGGTTCCAATTCCATTTTTACTTTAATAACTTCTCATCTCTAAAATTAAATCATTTGAAAATCAAAACTAAACATCCTTCTTGAAATCTAATTTTAATTCACAATAATCTATCACTCATTGACTTAAATCAAATCTAATCCAATTCTAACTTCATGATAATTAATAATACAACTTCATAACACAACATATTACTTCTTGTGTCAAATCATATCAAACATCTTCTTTCCCTTAGGTTACTGCTAATAAGAAAAATTCAAATATCTCTTCTCTAATTCAAAAACTTAAAATCTTAACACTCCGGCTTCAGGGTACCATAATAAACCAACCTAAATTTATCCTTAATACATTTCACCCTATCCCTTTTCTATCCATTTTCTTTCGCCATTTCGGGGTCTCCCCCCACACGTTCCTCCATCTTATACCAATGCAAATTTCCAAAATGTCCTCTTTTCTTATAAATCCACAGCTCCAGACGTAGTCTACAACAGTCCTTGCAGGGAGCATCAGGGGGCACAAATCATCACTTTCCAGCATCTCCGGTTCGAAATTCCATTCCTCTTCTAGATGTAAATATGTGAGTCTTTTCCCCATCATTCCTGGGCTCTCACCCCAGAAATTGGATATAAAAAATCTTCTCATCCTGGGTCTGCCACCCCAACAGGACTTTTCATCTTCTCGGAGTTGCAAAGACATCATGTTTTGTTCTTCAATAATTCCCTTCAGCTCTCTGCCAAGGTTTCCTTCCATTTTGTCAATGTTCTGAACAGTCTCTCCTGTGGGATATAACCTTTCTACAATATCATGGTTCAACAAAATTAATTTTTGGTTTAGCAGTTCTAGCTTCAGCAAAATAATCCTTTGTTCATGAGTCAGTTCAGAGTCTAAAACCAGCTTGAAAACGAAACTTAACATGGTAGAAGTGGGCATAGGGTATCAAATTTCAATGTTTTCCCATCTTAGTCACAGTACTTTTCCATCTCACTCTCAAGTCTCCGCAGCCATTTTCCCTGGAGTCAGGGCGAAAAGATTACAGTCCATCCATTTCAAAAAGAGATATTCACCACCAAGTTACTCCCCCAAAGGGGATCAGATCATTCTCACTTGTCAAAAGTCGAAACATTGTATCCATCACTGTAGCAGCAATGCCATCAAAACAGTTACTTTCTATCCACCAAAGGGAGAAAAACGGGCTCCCTTTTCGTCGCGTCTCCCGAAGCGCCAAATATCCAAAATAAAGTTCAATTGATCAAGTACTCACGGCCAACGGGTTTCTTTTATTTTTTTCCCACCAGGTAGAACGATATCGCTCACCGCGAGCGGCGGCCGCCGCTTCGCCGGTCCGGTTGGGGCATGTCTCCTCAGCCCGGCTCCGTGGTCCCTTCACCCCCACTCCCCCTTTACAGGGGGAAGCGAGGGAAGGGTTCAGAGCCATAGCGGGCTCGCCGGAGAGCCCAAGCCGCGGGACGCTCGACCCGCGGCTCAACGGAGCCCCGCTTTGCGGTAGCGGGGCTCCAACCCCCGGGCCGGCCTGGGTCGCCTCGCTGCTGAAGCGACCCACGACCGCCCGCAATGGCGTTCTCGCCGGAAGTGCAATTGGATCTCTTAGAGTGGTGAATGGCACAATTTAGCGGGAAGAAATCCCATTGAAAATCCTTGTTATTATATATTTTACATGGCTGTTTATTTGTATATATTTTAAATTTTTATATATGGATGTTTTATGATGGCCTATGCTTGCAATGCCTAATAAAGGTTTGTCGAAGGAAGGAAGGAAGGAAGGAAGGAAGGAAGGAAGGAAGGAAGGAAGGCGGAGGAGAAGGGGAAATGAAACAGAATCTCCTGTTAGAGGGGATGACTGCCCGGAACACTGAACATGAGCACTGCGTGTTATATCCCGTAATATGTACATGCACTTACCATGAAGTCCATACATGTGTAGATGGGATTCTTTGTTCTTTTCCTGCACACTTTGAAGAACCCAGGAAATGGTTTGGCGCTGTACACCAGACAGCAGAATCCTTTTGTCACAGAGGAAATGCTATCTTTATTATTCTGGTCTGGCATTTCTTTTATGCTCTGCGATTCATCAGCCAGCTGTTATTTGTGCAGCATCCTTCAGCTCCTCAATAGGACGATGGCATTACAATCAGCCTTCATTATCTTCTCGGGCTCTTATATTAGAACCAAGCACAGAGGAAACACTTTGTAATTGCTCTAGGCATAGTTCCTACATGTTAGAGATGCCATCGATAGGATTAATGAATATCACTTGGTTGCGGGGGCGGGGGCGGGTTGGAAGGTTGAAGAGGAGGGACAAAAGAATCGGCAACAGTAATCGTGCCCTGCAGATGGGTTGCAATGCTGGGGGGGGGAACCCCATCAGCAATTAAGTTTGTTTCTTGTAGCAGCAGATGTGCCGAGCCTCTCACTGAATATTGAGTACACTCGAAAGGAACTTGGAGAGGGAAAGAATGGAAAAATAGATTAAGATTCCTTTCAAAGAAGGTCCTAGCAGGACAGGACGGCAGCCCTGGGAGTAGCTGGTTTTACGAGTACTTTTTGTAATAGTTGTTGAGGGACCATCTTTACATCAGGAGTGGAGGGCAGGCGATTTCCTTGGTTAACAGACGGTGGATGGCTGGCAGGCCAGCCAAATGCAAGCAATGTAGTGGCACACAGGGCTAAATGTAGTGGCACACAGGGGTGGTCAATCTGTGAACCTCCAGATGGTTTTGGACTACCAGTTACAAACACACGCAGGCAGCCCTTTCCGGCAAGGACGGGCGGATCCCAAGAATTTATTGGCTCTTCCGTTAACAAGCACTCTCTCTTGGAATCCACTTGTTGAGGTTTGTGGCTTCCCTGTAAAAAGCAGCTTCCATGTTTGTGTGAGCCCAGCAGAGGCAGCTTTGTGCAGGCTCCTTCATGACTTTGAAAGGAGCACTCTGGGCATGTCAACTCAAGCACATTTGGCCCTGGAAACAGTTGATTCTTAAGTTGCCTAAACTGATAGCCAAACAGGCACCAGTGAAAAGACAGCAGGAAGAGCTGCCCACAGAGGAACAGCCTGCTGATTTGATACCTGATTTGATATTGTGATTTTATATGTGTTGGAAGCTGCCCAGAGTGGCAACACAGCCAGAAGGTCGGGGTATAAAAATACAATTATTATTATTATTATTATTATTATTATTATTATTATTATTATTACAGTGGTACTTGGGAAGTCGAATGGAATCCCTTCTGGAAGTCCATTCGACTTGGTACGGAAACCAAGGCATGGTTTCCGATTGGCTGCAGGAAGCTCCCGCAGCCAATCGGAAACCGCGGAAGCCGCGTCGGACATTCAGGTTCCAAAGAACGTTCACAAACCAGAACACTCACTTCCAGGTTTGCAGTGTTCGGGAGCCAAAATGTTTGAGTCTCAAGGCGTTCATCAACGAAGGTACGACTGTATTATTATTATTATTATTATTATTATTATTATTATTATTATTACCACTACCCCTTTTTTCTTTTCTTTTTTAGCCCTCTGTCACTTTAACCAAACTCAAAGCAGGGTTTATCCGTGTTGCGCTGATATGTCTTCTCTGCTTCAAAGAAGCTTCAGATGATTTTTAATAATTGACAGAGACCTTTAACACATGCACCCCAAACCATGAGTCATCATTAGTTGTTTAAAAAACCTCTCTGCATTGTTTTTTCATTAATAATGTGAACGCATGAGATTGCTGTGGTGATGTTGGTGGAGCATCCAGCATCATCAGTTTGGGGTTGGTTAACTTCAAAAGGGCAAACTGTAAGTTCAGGAACTCCAAGTTTTGAAGCTGAATTGGGTTCAGCTTTCCACGTTCAACATTACAAAGCTGGGGACAAAATTCAAGTACCTGCCTCATAGATTTTTTTAATTAATACAAATAAAGAAACCAGGAAACATATGGTGATAACATCATGCAGCAAATAGCATAACAATTTAACACCATTGGGTGGGTGGGGGAACCCAATAATGTTATTTTTGACAATGAACAAGACCAATATGGAAATAGGAGAAGATAACAAGATGTGAACTGCAATGGCCTGTAACCAGCGGCCAGTTCATCAAAGTGACAACTGAACTGGTGCCAAACTGTGAACTAGATACTCAGCTGTGATCCATTTGCACACTTTAGAATATATGCAGGGGCTGGCTTCAGACTTTCTGACAAATGCAAATAAATCAGAGGTGGGGTCTCACACATTCATTATTACAGTTATCAATGTATGTACAGAGCAAAGGGGACTAGGAATTTGTTGGGCAAGAAACTTCTCTCAAGAAGCCACTAGCTCAGCCCCTCCTTTTTGTGCAGATGCAAAGACCTGTGACCTTTCTGAATCCTGGCTCATAGGCAACCAAGGCTCATGCTGCTGCTTGAAGAGCACAGTCAGCTTGGCTTGTTCCTTGTGTTGCATCATGACATGAAATATTTTCCTGGCATCAGAGTGCATTAAAGAATTCATATAACAAAGAGAACTAAGCTGGTCTTGAACTGATCAGGAGAAGCTACCCTATGGGGGGCTTTTAATCACTGAGAAGCACATGCAATGGCATTGCTCAACAGTTTAGTACATCAAGTTCAGAAAATTGCCATATGTGTTCAAAACGGCAATGTAATTTTTAGCCAGCCAGAATATAATTAGCTGAGTAATTGTCTCCTTTAAGGCTGAGACAACAGTCAGACAGAGTCATCCGTTTCAATAATTGGATTCAAGTGGGTAATGCTTCAACTCGATTGACTTTTTTTTTTGTAGAAGAAATGCCCCCCCAGTGTATTCTCACCATCATTTAGCTTGTTCATTGTTGCAGCATTTGGAGATGTAGTTGTGAGCCTGATTAAGGCTGCAATCTGATACACACTTGCCGGGAAGTAGGTTTCCTTGAACTAAACAGGACTTACATCAAAGTAGAGGTACACAGAATTATGTTGCAAGCTACTGTTCTGCTGTGCTGTGCTGTTTAGGTTCTGGAAAAGAATAAATATGTAAAATTTTGTCTATAGAAATATGCAAATCTCTCTCTCTCTCTCTCTCTCTCTCTCTCTCTCTCTCGCTAACTAGCTATTCTTTATTGGATGAGATCAGTAGATAGCTGTCAGTGCTTTTTTATGAAGTGAGTGGTATAGCCAGGACCTGTGCTAGGGCTTCTGGAGCCCTAGGCGACACCAACCTTCTGGTGCCCCCCCGCCCCCGCCAAAGCCTGCTTTGGCGGGAGGTGGGGGGGGTGGAGAGGCAAGCAGCGGTTTCTCCGCTGTAGCGGAGAAGCTGCTGCTCGCCCGTCCCGCCCCCGCCCCCCGCCAAAGCCTGCTTTAGCGGGAGGTGGGGGGTGGAGAGGCAAGCAGCGGTTTCTCTGCTATAGCGGAGAAGCCGCTGCTCGCCCGTCCCACCCCCACCCCCCGCCAAAGCCTGCTTTAGTGGGAGGTGCGGGCGCAGGCGGGCCAGCGGCGCGGCGCCCCTCTATTTCGGCGCCCTAGGCGGCCGCCTAGTCCGCCTAAATGGAAGCGCCGGCCCTGGGTATAGCAAGGATTTTTTAAAATCCCACCTCTGTTTCACCATTGCCAGCACCTCCTCCTTCCAAGAAGGTGTTTTGGTATCCTCTTGTATTCTATTGTGGGTGGCAGTGGGTGGCACTGTGGTCTAAACTGAGCCTCTTGGGCTTGGCGATCAGAAGGTCAGTAGTTCGAATCCCCATGATGGGGTGAGCTCCTGTTGCTCTGTCCCAGCTCCTGCCAACCTAACAGTTCAAAAGCACGCCAGTGCTAGTAGATAAATAGGTACTGCTGCAGTGGAAAGGTAAATGGCGTTTCCATGCGCCCTGGTTTCCGTCACGGTTTAGCCATGACCCAGAAAGCTGTCTGTGGACAAACACCAGTTCCCTCGGCCTGAAAGCAAGATGAGTGTTGCAACCCCATACTTAACCATCCAGGGGTCCTTTACCTTTTTACTTATTGCATGTTTTTTAAATACATGTTGAGATTGGGCCTGTGACCTTTTGGTGAAGGGCAGGATAGAAATACAGAAAACGTACAAAATAAGAAAGGGCTTCTTATCAGAAAGGCACCCACTGCAAGGCATGGGAAGGTAACTGGTCTGTAATCCACAGACTCGCAGTCAATCTTGAGCTGGCCCCACTATTCAGAGTTAACTTGCTGCCACAAGTTTCTGTTGTATGTAAGTCACCAGTGGGATGTTCAAATCAGTGACCCAGAACAAAATGCTTCTACTTTTCTTTTGCTGGTACTTTCAGTGCCACCGGTCTCTGCAATCAACCTCTGTGTGAGCCTTATCTATTTTACCCCCACTGTTACAGAGAAAAGGTCAAGTCCTTTTTCTTGGGTACTTTTACACTTGTCCTTTCAGTTTTGCAAGCCTGATCGCTTTGGCCTTTAATATTCCTATGCCTTTAGCCTTTTCCCTTTGCCTGTCTATCTGTCTAAATCTCTCGGTTTTGTGTGTGTGCGCACACACACATGTATATCCAGCTGTTCTGCAAACCATACATTGTCTGCCAACAAGACAGGCATGGTGGCACAATTTCATTTGGAGTGGGATCTGTAAGGTGTTGATATGGCTTTTGTTCAAGCAGGCAAGAAGGTGGTTTTAAATGGAAATCCAGATATATATTCTACATGGCAAAAGGTTGATTTATATCAACTTCATTCATAATTACATTCGTCAGCCCCACTACACCTCGATTGAAAAAGGCTTCATGGTTATTTTATCTCATTTGTGTATATGTTATTACGATGATTTAAATAACTGAATTGAACAGTGCATCAAGTGGTATAATTGATGATCTTCAGTCACTATATTTGAGTTGGTGGAGTCACACCAACAGCAGCAGCGACATCCGAGGCCTAGAGAATGGACATCTTCCATAATTGTCCCCTCTCCCGCAAGCTTTCACATGCTACTACTGCCTTTAAAAAAGAAGCATATGTTTATTATGGATTAATTTTCTGTTATCGTCAATCACCTTGGTGGCCTGTTGTCAGGCCGGAAGGTGTCATGGAAATAATCTAAATAAACAATATAGCATTGCTAATACCAAGAACAAACTTAGTTGGTCTCTAAGGTGCTACTGGAAGGATTTTTTGATTTTATATTTTGGCAAACCAACACGGCTACCTACCTGTAACTTCTAATTGAGTCTTTTTGTACCATGATAAAGTCTGAAGGGCGCAGGTTGCACTGTGGCTAACCTAGCAGTTCAAAAGCAAGTCAAAGTGCAAATTGATAAATAGGTACAGCTCTGGCGGTAAGGTAAGCGGTGTTTCCGTGCGCTGCTCTGGTTCGCTAGAAGCGGCTTAGTCATGCTGGCCACATGACCCGGAAGCTGTCTGTGGACAAACGCCGGCTCCCTCAGCCTATAGAGCGAGATGAGCGGCGCAACCCCAGAGTAATTCGCAACTGGACCTAATGGTCAGGGGTCCTTTTATCTTTAAAGTCTGAAGTACATTCTCCTGAGTTCTATATTGGGAGGAAGGCAGGAACAGAATGTAAATATGTACATAAATTCCCCCCCCCTTGCTTTAGTAATACTGTCCAGTAAATGTGATAAAATAGCTTACAGAAATACAGTGGCTACCTTTTTCCTATCTGTGCATACTATTTATTGTTACAATTTTACACATTTACATCGTATACCATACTTTCCCAGTCCATTTCTCTAGCACAGATTTCTTCTTGTTTGTGGATTTCTTTTTTCATTAGCACACTAGGAGCATCAAGTAAGCAACCCATTGTGCTTGCAATCTTGTGTACACTTTTGCTTTTCTAGCAGATGACTTTAAAGGCCGCTTATAGCACTTTTTTAAATAAATAAAAATTAGTTGAAGACATCAAATAAAAACCAGGAACACAGAGAACAATATTTTATCAAAATGAAATTTGCTTCGGTAAGATCCACTTAATTCAGTGGCACTTAGGGGGTATCCTATACTCAGATCCACCAGGATGACCAGTTTAATATGGCGTGTATCTCTGGCTCAGCCAGCTTAAAGTCCCTGAACTCAGCTCAGCTGACATTGTGCCAGTATAAGTTAATAATTCCTGCTCATTTGGGGATCAGGTAGCTGAGCCAAAGCTGGCAACCCAGCATGACACTATTTTAAGAGCTTAAGAAACCCAGCCAGATGGGCCGGGTACAAATAATAAATTGTTGTTGTTGTTGTTGTTGTTGTTGTTGTTGTTGTTGTTGTTTCCCCTCTGCCAGGCTTAGCCAGAGCAACAACCTTCCTCCTGAAAGGCCTTTGGGTCTGATGTAACTTTGCACTGACTTAACTTAGAGTAGCTAGCTCTACACCAGCTTCTAGAGCATAGGATTGCTCCCCAACTTTCTAGGAAGCATACTTGGAGCAGGGCCATGGCTCTCTGTGTTGTCTCTTTATCCTGTCACTCATGTAATTCAGCAGAATTATTTATTGCGTCAATAGGTCATTTCATTATTAGTTTGCATTCATCCTTTCTATGCTCCTCTATTCAGGAAGGGTTGCAACTCAGAGAAAGGACAGACAACCTAAAGCACACTGTCATTTTGTGACAACACAAAACAGTTAACCAAATCCGAGAATATAGTGTTAACAAGATGACATGCTTAAAAATCAGCAAAGAGTAAAACAAAATTACCCCTGTCATTTGCAAAAAAATTATATAATGACAAACATCCAAGGAAATATCTGCAACAATACAGTACAGTGGTACTTTGGTTCTCAAACACCTTGGTTCCCAAAAGCCGAAAACCCAGAAGTAAGTGTTTCCGAACGTTTTTCAGAAGCCGAACGTCCTATGTGGTTGTCGGCCATTGTTTCCGGGGCGCCTGCACCAATCAGAAGCTGCGCCTTGGTTTTCGAACATTTCAGAAGTCAAACAGACTTCCGGAATGGATTAAGTTTGGTGCTTTTGTTTTTGCTATTTATTTTGCGTTTTTGTTTTTGAGGCTTTTTCGGTTAATTTGTTTTTGTGACTGTGTGGAACCCAGTTCAGCTACTGATTGATTGATTGATTGATTGTGTGACTGTGGAAATGGATAAAAGCCCCCCATCCAAACAATGACTATCATCAGTGCAGGTAAGAAAAAATTAATTTTAATTTTTATCATCTACAATACTGTCTTATTTATTTTATAGTACAGTACATTGATTATTGCTTTCATTTTATGGATCAATGGTCTTGTTAGATAGTAAAATTCATGTTAAATTGCTGTTTTAGGGGTTGTTTTTAAAAGTCTGGAATGGATTAATCCATTTTGCATTACTTTCTATGGGAAAGGGTGCCTTGGTTTTGGAACGCTTTGGTTTTGGAACGGACTTCCGGAATAGATTAAGTTTCAGAACCAAGGTAATGCCAGAGACCTTGAACAGCCAGGTCATGCCTATTTTATCCTGTCCTGCAATTCGGCACCCGTGAACGTTGTCTGACTACAAGTCCCATTTGCCCCAGCCAGGATGCCCAATAGTTAGTGAGAAGTGTGGTCCGACAACATATGTTGCACACTATGTTGTCTACCCCTGAGGTAATTATTATTGCCATATGACAGATGACAGGCTGGGTTTGAGAGACAGGCACTTTCGAGAGTTAATCTCAACAGCTCATGACTTAGCTGAGATGTGAAATGAATTTCTTTCTGAGGACTATTTCTAGGGTAGCCGAGGTCCCAGCCCCCCATGGAAATAGCAATGGAAGGCTATTATGTAAGCACCCACCCATGAAATTCCAGTCACAGTTCCCATGGTGGATTCTTATATGTTGTGGGAATAGTTCTGCTGAAGGAATTGCATAGCAATGAGCTGGCAACAGAATCTCCACAGGGCTCTGCGATCACTGGCACACAGTTCCCTCCCTGGCACAAGGCCTCCAGTGTAGATTTCCTCAGGAATCCCTCATGGGAATTCGGCGGAAATTACTCCATGGTGGATCAACATGCTGCGTATAATTCTTCAGGAAAAGTTAGTAGAGCAATAGTCAGTAGTTAAAAACGCAGCAGAACCAAGTTATCCTGACTGAAATAATCCAACACAGAGGGAGGCATGCGACTGAGTCCTGACTTCTATTTATTTATCTATTATATTTATCAGGTCTATTTCTTGAGCCCAGTCAGCCGCATGATGACTGGTGGCTGAAGGTGTGAACCAACTCCACTGAGAAGCAGTATAATTGAGGTGATGTGGTGAGATATTACTATTACTACTACTACTACTACTACTACTACTACTACTACCACCTGCCCTTCACCAGCAGGTCCCAGGGCGAGTTACAGCAATTTGAAGGCAGCCTTTCAGAAATTTGGATCCTAAGTCATTTAGGGCTCTATACACTATGAATTCCACTATGAAAGTTATGCCTGCCCAGTTATATTTGGGATGGCCTGTTCATACATGCAAGTTACCATGTTATATTACAGTTTGCTCCTAATCAAGATCATGCATGTTTGAACAAGCACTGAACAAACACTGGTTTAACATTGTGGTTAGTGAAAATCCAGCGAATTCACACAAATGCACTCAGACTGATATATTATGAACACATACCCCATGCATAAGTCTCTAAATGGACTCAGTCAGTCACCATTCATTCATTCAACTGCCCTTCATCTGAAGATCACAGAATGGTTTACAGTCTAGGAGAAAGTGCTCAGGTGTACAATGTCTGTTAGGGTTAGCTGGCCAATGCGTGCATTATCTGTGGGGCTTGCAGATTGCCTAGAGACTATTAATACAGAGCCTGCACATATTAACTGTGCACGTGTGAAACATTTCTGAATAATCTGCATTTGCGTGGCAATGTCCCTCCCCTCCCCGTGGAAATAATGACACAGACACATCATGTAAATTTTAATGGGCGTAAAGGCCACAACTTTATTGGTTACGGATGTTGAGCGGTATTGGCTTAGGCATTGGACCCTATCAGCTATATCCGACCCCAACCCGTGTGTTGGAAGTCAGGGAAGGGTTAACCACCAGTAAGGAACCCCAGTGATGTACATCAACTGGAACTCCCTCTGTGATCACCGTTAGGGGCGTGCCTTAGGCCCTCAGCTCCCCGGGCTTCGGACAGGGCCACGCCCCCGGAATCCTTTAACGGAATACCCTTCAATTGAGGGGCAGTTGATGACGCTTCCTCCCCTCCTCACCTCCATGGAAATTTTCCAATGCCTAACCACCAAACCAAGAGTTGTGACGATTGCTAAGAGGTAGGTGAAAAAACCCCTTTGGCTAGTCCAAGTGGGGAAAAGTCCTACCAGGCCCCCTGGCCAACCAAGGTGACCAACCGAAGTCCATAGCAAGGTCGAAGCTGAATCTAAAGGGTGGGTGGGCGGGTGAACCTAAGCGGCTGGGAAGCAGGACAAAGAGGGTGAGATTCCCGCCCATCTCTAACTTAAAGGAACCAGGACACGCCCCTAGGCTGACCGGATTGGTCAGCCTGTGGGAGGCATGGGGGATATTCTACCAATCGCGCAGGGGCTGGACTCAGCCCCTACGTGCGTGATCGGGTCGTGACGCCCGCAAATCCACCTCCTGCTCAATGCGGAAGTGGCCTTGCAGATACTCATTGCTGATTATACATGTCTGAGTCACATGCAGCATCTCCTGATGTTATTCAGTTTATGCACATTCTACCTTCCTGCACATTCCCAAGGGAGGAAGGTTGGAAGTGTTCCTGAAGGAAGGAAGGAAGGAAGGAAGGAAGGAAGGAAGGAAGGAAGGAAGGAAGGAAGGAAGGATATTATATAAACTTTGTTAACACAATGCAGCCCCTTAAACTATCTAAGGCATAAGCTGGTAACGATTTTAACCGGAAGAATCAATTCAAGGCTGGCTGTACAAATTGCCCTGCAGATTTGATATTCGTTGCAGCCGATGATTGGCGGGAATTTTCTTCTTGTCTTCTGACTGATGCTCAAAATGTGAGCAAGGGCCATGGAGTCTATAAAGCAAGCTTTCCGTGGCTGACTGATGTTGAAAACGTGATGGAATGGGTGGGTGGGGGGAATCCCGGCGGGAGGTATCTTTTTTAAAAAAGAAACCTCCTAAAGTTACCTGCTTGTACATATCAAATGTAGCCTTTAGCTAATTCTGCAGAAAAGTAGCACTCATTTGTTCTGGCTCCCTGACTGCAGTGGTGCCCTCTCTGAGTCAGAACTTGTTTCCTAGTGGTATAGAAGAATTCTCTACGCAGTGAGCACCTGAGATCTGAAAGTGCTGGAGGTGGAAATGCTGCAACAGCAATAAAAGAGAAGCCCAGCAGTTAATGCTCCCACTCATCACAGAACGCAAACCAATGCAGCAATCAGAATTCCCATGAGCAAAGCTAGATGAACACCTGCTCCCCATTGCTTTACAGCCTTCATTTTTAAATATAAAACCTCTCTCTTGAGATGGCTTGCCTTCCAGCATTGCAGAGCTCAATAAATTACATTCCTCTGCGACATTCGAGCCAGTAGACAATGGGCAGCAGAGGCACACCCCATCACTTCTACTTGTTGTCACTCTGGGGAGTGTGTACACACACACACACACAGAGAGAGAGAGAGAGAGAGAGAGAGAGAGAGAGAGAGAGAGAGAGAGAGATGCCTATCAATAAATCACATTTATTGATTTTTCTTCTACTGTGGCTTCCAACAGTTCTGTGAGATAGCAACTGGCTCAGTGTCTGCTGGTTTATTTAGTGGTTGACTGCAGTATTATTATTATTATTATTATTATTATTATTATTATTATTATTAAATTTTCTATACTGCCATTCCTCTGAAGATCACAAGGTGGTTTACAATTTAAAAAACACAAAAATTCACAACATAGTAACAAACAAAAACTATACTATTTAGGTGCCAGGCAAAAAGATTCCTCTTCTCCCAGCTAAAGGCTTGGGAGAAGAGGAATACTTTTGCCTGGCACCTAAATATAAGTAATGAAGGCACCACCAACATCATTATAAATGACTTGGATGAAGGAGTGGATGCTAGTAAAATTTGCAGATGATGCAAAAACAGTCCCTAACTCACCAAGGGTTTGAGACCCATTTGCTACCCTCAGTTTTACCCAGCCAGTTGAAGCTGTTTCCTGGGGTGTGGCCACCGTCACATGCTGACAGCTTCTAGGAGCCATAGGTGAGAGCTGGGTACACGGTGGGGACCAAAGGTGGACAAACTACCCCAGAAGGTGCACAATGTATTGTTGTTGTTGTTCAGTCGTTCAGTCGTGTCCGACTCTTCGTGACCCCATGGACCAGAGCACGCCAGGCACGCCTATCCTTCACTGCCTCTCGCAGTTTGGCCAAACTCATGTTAGTAGCTTCGAGAACACTGTCCAACCATCTCATCCTCTGTCGTCCCCTTCTCCTTGTGCCCTCCATCTTTCCCAACATCAGGGTCTTTTCTAGGGAGTCTTCTCTTCTCATGAGGTGGCCAAAGTACTGGAGCCTCAACTTCAGGATCTGTCCTTCTAGTGAGCACTCAGGGCTGATTTCTTTAAGAATGGATAGGTTTGATCTTCTTGCAGTCCATGGGACTCTCAAGAGTCTCCTCCAGCACCATAATTCAAAAGCATCAATTCTTCGGTGATCAGCCTTCTTTATGGTCCAGCTCTCACTTCCGTACATTACTACTGGGAAAACCATAGCTTTAACTGTATTGCCCCTCCCCTAATACCCCATACATCCCAAGTATTGAACCAATGCATTCAAATTAGAATAAAAGGGCTTTAGATTAAACATTCAGGAGAACTTCATGATGGTGCAAGCTGTTCAACAGTGGAATAGACTGTCTCTGAAGTTGGTGGACTCTCCATCATGAGATGTTTTTAAGTAAAGGCTGAATGAGCAGTTATCAGGGTTGCTGCAGTAGTGGATTTCCTGCCTTGGGCTAGATGAACTTTGAGGTCCTCTCCAGCTCTATGATTCTGTGTCTTTCTCCAGTTCCTGTCCGTCACACTATAATGTTTTACAATGTTTATGCATGTTATCTCAGTAATTCCTAAAACAATGCTATAAGGTAGCTTGGTGTTCCTTCCCCCATACTGAAGAAGAAGAAGATGATGAGGTCACACTCTTGTCAAGCTCCCAAAAATAGAACTGGAGAGGTGTTCATTAATGGAAGAACTCATAACTGCTTTTTAAAAGAAAGGCATAAATGCTTGTTGTGGTTGGCGATTGTAAACCTAGGCTTGAATTTCTGAGGAAACTCTTCAAAATGTGTGTGGTTCCCTCCCCAATGAAATATGACAAAATGTCCCAAAAATATTTTGGCTGACGACCACTATGACTAGTTCAGTTTCAGGAAAAGAAATGAGGATATGGTCTGTGTGGAATGAGATGAATGTTCAATAGTCTGATGCATAGTCTTTTAACAAAATAATTCCCAAACTGTGTGCCAGAGTCATGCATGAGAGAAATGCAGGAAATGATGACAGAGTACCTTAAATGTCACCCATTCCTTATTCCCTATAATTCACCTCACGTGGGACCTGTGGGTGGGTGAGATAAGCTTGCCACCATTTCTGTACTGGGCAATATGACTGATTCATTTACTCACTCTTGATGGAGAGGTACAAAATTATTCACAGAGGAGGCAGCCAGTTATGTCTCTGCATGAATCACTGATCGTCTGTCCCTATTTAGTTCCAGTTACAGGTAGGTAGCCGTGTTGGTCTGCCATAGTCAAAACAAAAAAATATAATTTTAAAAAATCCTTCCAGGAACAAACTTAGTTGGTCTCTAAGGTGCTACTGGAAGGAATTTATTATTATTATTATTTATTTTGTTTTGTCCCTATTTAGATATACACCCAGAAGAGTGATTCATTTGTTGTTGTTGTTCAGTCGTGTCTGACTCTTCATGACCCCATGGACCAGAGCACGCCTATCCTTCACTGCCTCCTGCAGTTTGGCCAAACTCATGTTAGTAGCTTCGAGAACACTGTCCAACCATCTCATCCTCTGTCGTCCCCTTCTCCTTGTGCCCTCCATCTTTCCCAACATCAGGGTCTTTTCCAGGGAGTCTTCTCTTCTCATGAGGTGGCCAAAGTACTGGAGCCTCAACTTCAGGATCTGTCCTTCCAGTGAGCACTCAGGGCTGATTTCCTTGAGAATGGATAGGTTTGATCTTCTTGCAGTCCATGGGACTCTCAAGAGTCTCCTCCAGCACCATAATTCAAAAGCATCAATTCTTCGGCGATCAGCCTTCTTTATGGTCCAGCTCTCACTTCCGTACATTACTACTGGGAAAACCATAGCTTTAACTATACGGACCTTTGTCGGCAAGGTGATGTCTTTGCTTTTTAAGATGCTGTCTAGGTTTGTCATTGCTTTTCTCCCAAGAAGCAGGCGTCTTCTAATTTCGTGACTGCTGTCACCATCTGCAGTGATCATGGAACCCAAGAAAGTGAAATCTCTCACTGCCTCCATTTCTTCCCCTTCTATTTGCCAGGAGGTGATGGGACCAGTGGCCATGATCTTAGTTTTTTTGATGTTGAGCTTCAGACCATATTTTGCGCTCTCCTCTTTCACCCTCATTAAAAGGTTCTTTAATTCCTCCTCACTTTCTGCCATCAAGGTAGTATCATCAGCATATCTGAGGTTGTTGATATTTTTTCCGGCAATCTTAATTCCGGTTTGGGATTCATCCAGTTCAGCCTTTCGCATGATGAATTCTGCATATAAGTGATTCATACAGAAGCACCAAATGGGGTGCTCCCAAGGAGAGATGCTTCTTATGCTTACACGCTCTAAAAATAAATATTTTGGGAGAATGATTGAAGTATGCTTCCAATTTTAATGTGGACGCAAAACTTTATTTTCAGAGAAAAATGAGCCTCAGCTACCAGGTGCTTGGCATACAGTGTACCAACATTATCTGAGAGATAAACTGAGAGTGAAATCTTGAAGCCTTGTAAACATTCTTGTAGAGGGTTTAAAGCTCCTAAAATGGATTAGTGTTGTCCATCATCAAATAGATGTTTACATTTTCATACTCAGTGAAATAAATTTGGAGTCCCTCGGGTCAGAGTAAAAATCCTAAATAGATTCTCAGTGAATTATTTCCCCCACATAAACCTCAAATATCTCAAGTAAACACCAGTCTGAAGGCACCTATCATTCTTGGGATTGTTTCTTTCTGCTTTGTAATGAAAGCTCGCAAGGGAGAAATTATACTAACTTGAAGCTGCGTGATGACACATTCTCTTCACAGCTACATTTGTCTTGTAACTTAAGCATGTCTCTCTCTCTCTCCTGGTAAGACATTAGGGATGGAGAATATCTATCACCCTGAAGGACACATTCCCACATGGCGAGCCTTACAGGGGTCACATGCCACTGTCTGGAAGAGCCAAATAAAAGCAGCCTTGTCAAGAACTGGCATACAGCACATACCCCACCAAACACATACACTCACATGCATACATAATATACATAACATACACCCCAGCATGCATTCTTGCACATGTGCAGCACAACACACCAGACCATTTCCACATTCAGATACACAGATAGCAATAAAGTATGTGTGGGGGGGGGACATTTCATCCTATTTTTTAAAGCCTGAATGCTGGACTATGTGTGATTTTAATGGAAACAATATCCCTTTCTCACCTCTTGAATCTCCACAAAGATCTTCTACCCACACAGCAATTAGCACAATGGAACAGCCTTTCTTCGGCACCCACAGAGGGATGCTTTCTACCTTAATCGTTGTGTGTGTGAAGATTAAGTGCTGTGGGGTATGTGGGCAACAAGGAAGTCCCAAAGACTATACCCAGCCTTGGAATCCATGGTCTCCTCACCTCTATAGTCTGTAGTGATAACATTGCAACCAGTGTTTTCATCAGATAATGCGGAGCTAAAATTAAAATTAAAAGTATTTTTGTTTGGGTGTTAAACGTGGTCTGTTGTGTGTCATGGAACTAACGTAGCAAAAAGTATCTTTCGTGCACTTGTATCAAAGGTAAGCAATTAATAGGGGCAGAGGTAATCAACCTGTCTGGCAGCCTTGCGGCTTTGTAATGTAATTGGCTTTCCAGAACAGTTCTTGGATGCTTCTGAAATATGTACTCAGAGTGCATATCTCCTAAATCTTACTTAGAGCCCATAGCCACTTTAAGCAAGTCTGTAGCTGCTCTCTAGCTGCAAGTGGGATATTGATCTTCTTTAAAAATGGACAAGGCGCCAACTCAAACTCCTCCTGTTGGATGACTACAGCTGAAACATAACTAGTTTATAGGTTCAAGGCATTTAGCTTTTACAATCATCCTTGTTGTGCCTTTGCCATCACTGCTCTGACAGCAGTTGCAGCAAAAATAAAATAAAATATGCATATCAGGAGTGACTTTGGGGCTACCAGATCCAATGTCCTTCCATTCTCCCAACACACTCCCAGAATAGGCGGAAGGAAGATGCCAGCCCTGGAATCGCCGTCCCTTCCATCTGTCGTTTGACAAGTATATGACTAGCAGGTCTTTGTATTTGATGGTTCCTCCACCCTTGCCTGCACACATTGCTCTGTCAACAGATATAGGTATCGGGGTGGCCGGAGATGTTTCTGCAGCTAAAGCAAAATGTCCCACTGCCGCCCTCACAATTCGTCTGTCTGAAAGTCTGTTCCATCTCATTTTCTACTCATATGAATACAATTTTCCTCTCTTGCTCGGTCTCTAAGAATTTCCAGCCACTTGGAGTGGCTGTGAAGGAAATTGTCTGCTGCAGGGATGTGAAATGTGTCCTAAAATGTATCTGGAAGTGGTAGTGGGTTACAATATGCTGTCCTCTCTACAACCATTGCATGGCAAAGAAAGATGGCTGCCATCATACACCAAAAGAGAGTAGCCACATTTTCCTCATATGTTGTCACTTGAAAGCTATTGGGGTCATTGTATGGGGAAAGCATGGCTGCCTCCATCAATATATGGGGACAACCACAGTTTTTCTTGTAGAATGCTCATGGGAGGAACAGCATGTCTTCATGCGCCACTACTTCCAGGGACATTCAGACACATTTTCAGCTTACACTTTATGCCTAGAATTAACAACAACAACAGAAGGAGAAGGAGAAGGAGAAGGAGAAGGAGAGAGAAGGAGAAGAAGAAGAAGAAGAAGAAGAAGAAGAAGAAGAAGAAGAAGAAGAAGAAGAAGAAGAAATGGTTTTTAAAGGGGAAGAATGAAGGCAGCCTTCAGACTACCTCCCTCCATTTTGACAAGAGTTAAGGACGAATAAATTCAAAGCTTGGATTAATGTGTCAATCTGGATTTCTCTCAGTACTTTGCTTTTTTCCAATCTCAAGTCCAGTTTGCCACATTTACATATCTGCATTCCTCTTTTTTTTAAGTTCTCCTGAAAATTAATCAGCATTGTAGTGTGCACTTCTCCCTCTAGGTAAATTTCCGTATGCAATTCTGCCAGCTGCTCACCTGTCTCCTGGTATACATGCATCTTCATGCACGCTTTCCTATAAGACCCGCATTTCTACACACTTATTTTGTTCGGGAAAGTGCGGCACAAAATTTGCAGATGTGTGCATTTCAAAGCATACCTGGATTTGGGTTCACAAACTGTTTGAGGAAGCATGAATTAGCAAGGTTTGAAGTAACATGCCTAACAGGAGTACAGTTTCTGGAAGGTACCATATTCTGATCTGCACTTTATTCCAGGAGATGCAGATTGGGCAAGTTTACTGTGGAATGTGTTGCTTCACAGATTTCTCAAGCATCTATCATACCAACTCACCTCAAAAGTTATTAAAATGACTCATTCTTCAAGGAGCTATTTGAACCTTGTTGCCTGCTATATGATTCCACAGGATTTCTGTTATCTTCTGAGGTAGAATCATAGAATCATAGAGTTGGAAGAGACCACAAGGGCCATCCAGTCCAACCCCCTGCCAAGCAGGAAACACCATCAAAGCATTCCTGACAGATGGCTGTCAAGCCTCCGCTTAAAGACCTCCAAAGAAGGAGACTCCACCACACTCCTTGGCAGCAAATTCCACTGTCGAACAGCTCTTACTGTCAGGAAGTTCTTCCTAATGTTTAGGTGGAATCTTCTTTCTTGTAGTTTGAATCCATTGCCCCGTGTCCGCTTCTCTGGAGCAGCAGAAAACAACCTTTCACCCTCCTCTATATGACATCCTTTGATATATTTGAACATGGCTATCATATCACCCCTTAACCTTCTCTTCTCCAGGCTAAACATACCCAGCTCCCTAAGCCGTTCCTCATAAGGCATCGTTTCCAGGCCTTTGACCATTTTGGTTGCCCTCCTCTGGACACGTTCCAGCTTGTCAGTATCCTTCTTGAACTGTGGTGCCCAGAACTGGACACAGTATTCCAGGTGAGGTCTGACCAGAGCGGAATACAGTGGTACTATTACTTCCCTTGATCTAGATGCTATACTCCTATTGATGCAGCCCAGAATTGCGTTGGCTTTTTTAGGTAGTTGATTAGCTCATTCCTAGTCACACACAGGCAAAATAACATGACACAGTATCAGCTGAGAGTATTGTCAAGGGCCACAGAGACACAGAAGCCTCTTTCTCATAACCTAACTTGAACTATATGTTCCTTGGTGTTGTGGAAGCTATATTTTCCCACAGAGAGCAGAGGGTTTATATATATCTATATCTCAAAACAATTAATGTCTGGTTCTCTGCCAGTTGGTCATTCAAGCTTTGCACCAGTTCATCTATTTTTGCTTTAAGCATCGATAATTGCTTTTCATACATTCCGCTAAGAATAACCTGACCACAATCTAATTTCCAGATGCGACTTTGATTGTGTTTTGCCTCATTGCTGCTTGGCAATGATTAAAATCCATTTCAAAAACAGTGACCTAATTGGATTCCATTGTTGTCCTCCCACACTGCCCCCTCATTTCCAACAAAGAATCCTCGGAGTCTCCTCCGGATATGAACCAGAAACCTTGGATTTTCGAGTTTGTTGGTATTAGAACAGAGCCTGTGGGAGTTTGAAGTTAAAATGGTATGGAAAGTCCATTGTTTCACCTTGGTTAGACTGGGGGAAAGAAACAGCTGACAGGTGCCTCTTCTAGGCAAGGTGACATTGTGGGTTTGGGCCACCATTAAGGACTGTAGACT
Organism: Lacerta viridis; assembly: GCA_900245905.1. Classification (NCBI taxonomy): domain Eukaryota; kingdom Metazoa; phylum Chordata; class Lepidosauria; order Squamata; family Lacertidae; genus Lacerta; species Lacerta viridis. Next base: position 33,140 of record OFHU01004304.1, on the reverse strand, counting down.
GGGAGACATATGGATCTGACCCATTAGCATGGAGTCCACCGAGTTGTTCTCCTGCCCAAACTCCATTGAAATAAACCTGTACAAGAGCATGGTAACATATGCATAGATCCTATTCATTTCCATGAGGCTGCTACAGAAGAGCCTCTGGTTAGAGCTGAGCCAAAGCTTATCACACAGCACATAGCTGAACTATAGATTTTACTTCCACAAGAAGTAGTAATCACTACTAAGTTGGATGACTTTAAAACAGGATTAGAACAAAATGCATGGAGGATCCATGGCTGTCGGGCTTCAGGGAAATGGCTTCACCCTCCCTTTGACCATGGATAAGCAGAACAAAGCAAAAATAGTCTCTTACCAGTTAAAGAGATGTTTAATGTTCACAGCGAAAGAACAAAGACTCCATTCTCAGAGGAAAGGTGCTCCCAATTAAGGTTTCTACCCACTTCCCCCCGAGCCACCCCCGTCACTTCCTCATCTGGCAACCTGATCTCGCAACCATTTGGCCTTCTGTGTAGCAACCTTATCTGCTCTCCTTGACCTTGGACTGATTGGTTGGACACTTTTCAACGAAAGGGAGTCTGTTAATTCTCTCTCTCCCTGTTCATCTTCTTCTAGCTGTTCCCCACTCAGTTCTGCCCAGCTGTTGTCTTCTGAACTATGTCCCTCTGCAAACCACTGCTCCAAATCTATACTGCTCTACTGCTCCTGGGCAGCTTCAGGATCCTGGTCAGGAGCAGAGGGGTGGGGAGGGGGAGGCCCCCACCATTCCTGAACAGAGTAGCTCCTGATCAGCCTGGTCTCTGACAATGGCTATGTTCTAATTCCAATGTTGGAAGCAGAATGCTTTTGATTTCCTGTTGCTGGTTGGTGTTGTGTTCAGTCAGTCTTCTGGGCTTCCCTCAGGCATCTGGTTGAGATGAGGACAGGAAGATGGATTAAATGGGCCTTTGGTCTGGTCCAGCTGGGCTTTCATATGTTCATATCAGAATACAATTTTCCCTGAGATTTTAACCTGCTCCTTAGCCTAAAAAAGAAGAAGAAGCTCCCAGAGCAGTTTATATACAATCATTTGGAACAACACACTCCCTACCTGAAGGATTACCATCTAAAATACAGTACACAAAAGGAAAAAGGGATGGGGAGAAGAAAAAAGCAAAGTCAGACGCCAATTCTTAAAGTTAAATGGTAGTTATTGCAATGACCAGCTGGACACAGTTCAGGGGAAGGAGGTCTCCCATAGAGCTGGCCTTTCAGCAGAGTTGATGGAATGGGATTCAATCAATCCCTAGCTGTTTCAGTTCCCATCTCCTGAAAGTCGTAGGCCGCTCTGCTGAATTTTTGCCAAATGTTCTCCCCCATTGTGTGTGTGTGTGTGTATGCGTACCACTATTCCTCCCATCTACCTCACCGAAGAACAATGCTAGGACTGAACCTTGTAGAGGGGTGACACCCATTTAAAAGGACTGAGCTGGAGGGGTGGGTGAAGGGAAAAATACACTACCATTGCTGATGATGAGTCCCACCTCTGAGCATTAGCTGGGCAATTTATTCTCCTCTTGAAGAAATCTGGAGAAATGATCTCCCCAATTTCTCTGCTCAAAAATAGAGTAGAGAATTTGGATAGACATTTAACACCCATTCTTGTATATTGTTCCTCCGAATACAGAGAAAACTTTGGACTTCCCACCTCAGGGTGTTTCCAGACAGAGGCTTCATAGTGCAAACTGGTCAGTTAGATATTGCAAGCAGGTTGTCAGCAACAGTGCTATTCTTTTAAACTTACTTTTATGTGGAAAGGGTTCCTGTGGAAATCTGGATTAAGGGGGTGGGGACATAGGCTGGCATTTTGATGCCAATGATGTCAGGTGGATGCAGTGGAAAAGTTTGCAGGTATAAGGATCAGGGGCGTACCCAGGATCAAAACTAGGGGGGGGGGCAAGCCATGGTCGCTCAGGTTGTGACATTTCAGCACGGAAAAGCTGCCTCAACCGTTCCTCATGAGGCTTGGTTTCCAACTGCCTCAACCGTTCCTCATGAGGCTTGGTTTCCAGACCGTTCATCATCCTGGTCACCCTCCTCTGCTCACCTTCCAGCTGCTCAATATCCTTCTTCAACTAGCCTGCACTGACTGGCAGCAGCTCTCCCAGGTTTCAGATGGGGGGGGGACACACATTCCCAGCCCCCCCCCCCGGAGATGCCGCCCAGGACAGAAGACCTGCATGCAAAGCAGATGGTCCAATCCTGTGCTATGGAGACCCCTAGGCTGCCTTGAAGGATGTGGGGATGGTCTCCCTTTGGAAATGGGGCTGCAGGAAGAAGGATGTGAAATGCCGACGTGAATCTGCCGAGAGAAGATGCAGTCCAGTTGCAGGTGGAACAGAAGGTGCCTCCAAGTTCTGACAGAGAAGCATCATCTCTCAGGAGGGGCCAGGTCCAGGTGGGGGGGGGGTTGCCACGGTGACAAGAACCTGCCTTCCTTTGTGACATCTCTTGCTTTTCCCTTAAAAGCCACTGACCTGCAGGCAGCCATTGTGGGTTAGTGAGGAGAGGAGAGAGGAGAGAGGAGGTGGTGGTGGTTGTAGACGAGGAGAGGTGTTGATTTGCTTGGTACTTTTATTTTTATTTTTTTTATTTATTACTTTTATTTGATTCATTTTATTTTATTTATTTTTATTTTATTTATTTTTTCACTTTTTTATTTTAACGCTTTTATTTTACTTTTTATTTTATTTTTTGTTCTTTATTTTACATTTTATTTTATTTTTTGTTCTTTATTTTCATTTTTTCATTTTAACTTTTTTATTTTACTTTTTGTTCTTTATTTTCATATTTTTTATTTTCATATTTTTATTCTGTGCGCATTTGTGCACATTTTGTATATATTTTGTTTATAGAGGTTTAGTTAGGGGTAAGTGTAGGGTTAGGGTGGGGGGTTAGGCTTACGCTTAGGGCTGGGTTTGGGGGTGGGGGTGGTGGTTGGGTCAGAATTAGGCTTGGGTGGGGATTTTAGATAGTTAGATAGTTTATAGGAGGGTGGGAATTTTCCGTAAAGAAGATGTGCAGGCTGTAAGTAGCATTCCTTTGCTTTCTCTTGGTCTCCTGGGGGCGGGGGGCGAGTCCTGGGTTTCCCTGCACAGCTTTAGCTCTCTAGTCCACCAGGGAGCTTCATGGCTGAGTGGGGATTCGAACCCTGCTCTCCCATGTCCTCCTAGTCCAGCCCTCCAACCACTACACCTCTGCCTGGCTCGATTGTGCATCTCTCCAGCTGCCCTACAACATCGGCCTTCTGCCCCTTCCTGGGGGTCTCTCTGGCTCCAAGGAAGACTCCACCACCTTCCTCATGTTCTGCTCCTCTTCTGGGACACCTTGATGCTTGGAGGACACTCCTAGGGGTCTCTTCCCTCTCCAGGAAGGGCAGGGCTGTCCTAAGAAGATGAGGCATAGCAGCCCTTTAACAGCGGGCAATGCTTGTCTTTCCTTAGGCTACAGCTCTTGAACCCATAGCACTTGGGACCTCCTTTCTCTCTCTGCCATCCCTTCGTGCTCTGGGCCGCCTCTTTCCAGCTCTGGTGATGCCCTTTCAGGTCACACAACTGCAGAGAGATGGCAGGAATTGGTCCAGTTGCCCCTCCTCACACACAACCCCCCCCCCAAGAATTGGGGCTGATGGCTTCTGAGACGCTCTCTCTGCTCGTCTCTTCTAGGCTCAGGTGCTTAAGACGCCTGATGGGCCGCAGCAACAGGGTGGCCCCCCTGCAAGGCCCAGAGCAGCCTGTGCCATCAGGTGAGCAAGTGGCCCTCCTTTTGGGGACAAAGGAGGGCAGGAATGGGCTAGGGGGGCAGCTAGTAAAAAGATGCACAGAGCCAGATGGCTGGATCCGACCCAAGGTCCATTAGGGCCAAAGTCTGGTGTCACTGGATCAAGCTGATCAATTTTCTTGCATCACTTCAACAAAATAGTTTTTAATGGATTTTGAATAAACGTACAATAAATTGTTACTGTTTTGAATTTCATTGTGTTCTTCAGGGGCGTACCCAGGATCAAAACTGGGGGGGGGGGGCAAGCCATGGTCGCTCAGGTTGTGACATTTCAGCACGGAAAAGGTGAATGAAACCAAAATTTTAAGAAAATTATGTATAATTATAGCAGTGCTTTATTACGATAGTTATTACAATGATTTGCTTGAAAAAATAAATAAATTTTTATTCTAGTTACATGCCTTATACTAATATCATTTTGCTTGGTTTTGAAGAAAACTTGTTCAAAACCTTCGTTTCATTTTTTTAAAAATAAGAATTTATTGATATTTCCACATAAAAACAACAACAAATAAAAACATTCATTCAACATATAAAACAAATACAACAAACAATACTAATAACAATAAAAAATAAAAACTAATACATACCTCAACAACACAGGAACACAGGAACCTATTAATTATAATCTTATTTCAAATCTTAATTAGGGGGACTTCCCCCGTTCTCTCTTCTGCGTTCAATTTCTAATTTACTTTAGTAACTTTGTAACTAGTTTAACAATCATTCACCATACTTCTTAATCTTCAAATAAACATCTTATACAACTTATATCATTCAACTTATTATTATCACATAAAATCATATTTCAAATCTTAACTTCTTATATCCTTTTTTCTCTTAACTTAGTAAAACTATTGCTGTTATTACTTCTAATTCCTACCTTAAAAATATTATAATCAAAACATTATCATAAAAAACCCTAAATATTTCTTCCCTTCTCCCAATCACTTGTTTCCCTCTGACGTCGGTGTACCATGGTTAGCCTTCCTGATAAATCTCATAAATTCCTTTACCCCACCCCCCTCCTCACCATCCTCCCTCTTCCCATCTCCATCTCCCACCAGTCTTCCCCCCAGCATATTCCCAGTCCAAATCCTTCTTCCCTCACACCAGTTTCTTCACATTTTCCTTGTTCCAGAGTGTCACCTTTTCCTTGATACCTAAAGACCAAGCCATTGTTGCCAAGTATCTTTGCTGAACTCTTCCAAACAACTTGTACATTGTCTCCAAATGACTCTGGTCCATTCTTCGAATCCAATTTTAAATCCCAGAGTTGATGTTCCTGCATTTCTGGGCCCTCACCCCAGAAAGCCGTTATTGCCACCAGACTCAGACCTCTCACGTCCATGAGACCCTTCTTCTTGTTTAGCCTGCGTCTTCTCTACTGCAGATGATATCTCTGGGAGAAAGTTCTCTGTAGTTGTATCTCTAAATGTATCTATAAGTTCTCTAGTTGTTACTTTAAGTTCCTCAGCAAAGTTCTTAAAAGCACTTCGAATCCCAGAAAATGTTTCAGTGACACTCTGTTGCAAAAGTTCCAATTGCAATATATTTTTTTCCTGGTCTGATGACATTGCTGGGTCTGGAGGAGCCGTGGGAACCAGACAGAAGTAGGCAGGAATGGGCAGGAAACAACAAAGTCTCAGTACTTTTCTATCCTCACTGATCAAATTTCAGCCACCATTTTCCCCCTTCCATCAGAGGGTAAACTTTCTTTCACGATAATCCTCTATCAATCAGAAGAAATAATTCAAATTTCTAGTCTCGCCCCACAAAGGAGGTTTCTTAAGCAGTCAGAATCAGAATCAACATAAAACTTCAAAGCAATCCAATATAGCAACAGCCAAATCCGGTGTTACTTTGATCTTGCCGCAAAGGAGAGAAACGGACTTCCTCTTTTTAAGTCTCTCTCCGTAAGCCAATTAGTCCAAATTAGGTCCAAATTACAGTCCTTACTCACAGTTTTCTTCTTTTTCCAGCCAAATTGGGAAGAACGGAGCGCTCACTGCTGGCGGCCGGCTGCCGCTTGGTTTCCCCCGGTTGGAGGCAGCTTCCTCAGCTCCGCTCTCCACCGACTCTGGTGGGCCTGAGGACTACCTGCGTCCCCAGTGGCAGCTTCAGGAACTGCAGGGCTATTTCCCAGCTCTGTTCAGCTGTCGGCTCTACCCTAGAGTCCCGGTCTACTCGGCTCTTCCCTGGAGTCCCGGTCTACTCCAAACGGACGCCGATCATTTTTGCTTGGGGGGGGGTAGCTTGCTTCTAGGGGGGGCAGCTGCCCCCCTGCCCCCCATGGGTACGCCCATGATTAGGATGGGTATTTGGGATGCACACTGGATGCAAAATCCCAGCCTCAGCCCTGCAGTTCACTTCCTGGATTCCCTGACAAGCAACACATGCAATGTAAATAATGTATGCAAGTAATAAGCAGCTCTGGCTTCGTTAGCAACGTAAAATTAATCTTTAAAAAACTAAATAAAATCCTTGACAACTCATCTGTTAGATTTCTCATGATGAATGCTATGTAATGATAGTCAAACATTTGTCATATGTGTGTGTGTGTGTGTGTGTGACCTTGGTAGGACCTCTGAATTTCCTTATTTGGATCGGAAGCTAGAACTTTGATACCAAACACTTTAAAACCAGAAAGTCATGCTGTCACATTGGCGTGCAGGAGAATGTTAATGCGAATATAATGAAAAGCGTGCTTATTTTAATAAAAAGGGAAGTATCCCTGTCAGCTTTGGTTAATCAAGGCTTGGTCTGTCTGTTGAGATGGTTATTGTGTCATTAAGCTTTAAGCAGTTGCTCTGCAGCGGAAACCCAGAAAGCTTTCACAAACCCACAGGTTTTCATAAAGAGTGTGGAGTTTGCAAACTTATGTAGCATGCCCATAACTGACTTGGTAATTTGTTGTTGTATTTATTTTCATTCATGCAAGGCTTCTGCACGGAACTCAGCTGTCTCCTGGTTTGTTCCATTAAGTAGCATCTTTTTTAAAAATGTATTTTGCACCCTTTTAAGACGGCTGCCTATTTTGGGGCTGGTAAAGCAATCTGTATTGCAGAACTTACCTTTCCTTCTTTCCCAAAGACCCGTGTCAGCTTTCTTCCCCATTTCCCCTCCTTCCTTTCAACCTTACTGCCTTCTCCATAGCTTTTTCTGTCTGTTTTTTAATATGGAAACATTGGTCACATGCTATAGAAAACACTGTGGCAAGTTTGCAGACCCTCCAAGTGTCCCTATTTTCCAGGGTTGTCCCTGATTTAGAGAAGTTTCTGATTTGATCCCAGAATGTACCACTTTTCCTTAGGATGTCCCTATTTACATTGTCCCTATTTACATTGGAGAAATATTGGAGGGTATGGAGTTATCCGACCCCTGAGCCGTCTGAACGCAATCCTGTATAGGGAAGCTTTTTTAAAAAAAAAATATTAAAAATGTTTTTATGTTTGTTGAAAGCTGCTCAGAGTTGCCTGGGCAACCCAGAAAGCTGTCTGGGGTATAAATAGTAAAAATATTATGAAATGGGGCATCCCTAGTTTCATCAAAGAAATGTTGGAGGGTATGAGTTTGTAGACCTTGTAGTTATGGAGCAATGCTTTTCAAAAAAAAGGGACCCAGAAACTGCAAGTGGTTTTCAATTGTACAGGACTACAGCATGATTTTGAATGTTCAAGGTTAGTGGTACAGGAGTATTTTTGTTGAATAAAACTTCAAATACAATGGTACCTCAGTTTACGAACTTAATCCATTCCGGAAGTCCGTTCTTAAACTGAAACCGTTCTTAAACCAAGGCGAGCTTTCCCTAATGAGGCCTTCCGCCGCCAGTGACCTTCCACCATTCAGCTTCCGTTCTTAGACTGAGGTAAAGTTCGCAAACTGGGACACTACTTCCGGTTTTGCAGAGTTCGTAAACCAAATAGCTCGTAAACCAGGCTGTTGTAAACCGAGCTACTACTGTATTGGTGACATTTAATTTGGCTATTACTGGATTCAGGTTCCAGTTTCTGCCTGAATGGGATCCTTTTTAGAGAACACAGGCACCAAATATTTCTTACCTGACAGGTACCTCTCAGTGGGTTCCATCTGTGTGGCATTTTGTCTGATTTCTTTTTAGTGCAGTGAATGGGCAAGACAAGTCAAATAAATAAAGAACAGGGCTTTCCCACCTTTGACGGTTGTTTACAAGAGGGAATTTCAGCTGTTTTATCTTACATGACCTACCACACTTTTTGAAGTCCCCTCTTCTACACAACTGTTAAAGGTGCAGGGGCCCAATCCTCTTTTCCCATCTGATCTCCTTTGAATGACCTCTGAGTTTCAATGAAATAAATGCAGGCTACCTTCCCTGTTTAGGGAAGCTTTTAATATCTGATGAATTACTGTATTTTAATATTGTGTTGGAAGCCACCCAGAGTGGCTGGGGAGGCCCAGCCAGATGGGTGGGGTATGTATAAATAAATAAATAAATAAATAAATAAATAAATAAATATTATCAGGGCCAAGTGGGTTACAACAACAGGTGATTTCCTTTCGAGGGAAACCTTGCTCTCAGCAACCTTTGAATTCCAGTGACATTCATTCAAATCCAAGTTTGTGTCGAAGAAAGTGAAGACAGAGAACTGGCGTATTTGAAACACACATTTCATTTCATTTCATCCCCAGTGAATTAGTAAATTGAAGTATGAATTATTCAATGCCAATAAAAACAACAAAAACACTAAATGCCTGTTGAAATCCGTTGCTCTTTTCCAAAACTGCAGCTACAAATACAAACTATTTGTCAGAGAAAATGAAAGGTTCCGATTGATTTCATCAGTTCTATTTGTGTGATAAAGCCTGAGTCATATATGCTCCAGAGCGTGATGTGGCTTGGGGAATATTCACCCAGCCGAGCCACATTTTCCACATATTTTAAAAATGTCATATGTCACCTTAGCCACCTCTGGGGGAAAGGTGACGCAGACATTTTATAAAGTGGGACCCTCAACAAATGCTGCAGCGTGGACTGCTCCTTGTTACAATTCCTGCTGTGATTTCTCCCTAGTTTTGTACTTCTTCAGACTCAGTGGCTTTTCTCCAAGTCTGTCTGCTGATCACCTCCGTTTTCATAGAATCATAGAACTGTAAAATGGTAGAGGTGGAAGGGGTCACAAGGCCAACACTAGTCCAACACCCTGCAATTCACAACCCAGCCTACTCGCAATCTGGAAACCAAACAACCCACAAGGGGTTTCCAGACCAGACTGAGAAGAGGGTGTCTTTATTTATCCATAAGACGGGCCCTAGGGCTGAGTGAAAATGCCTTCCCACAGTTCTTCATCCTATTAACGACTGGTGTAATCGGAGGAGGAGCATTTCAATGGTATCTCTGGTTATGTACTTAATTCGTTCCAGAAGTCCGTTCTTCTTAACCTGAAGCACCACTTTAGGTAATTTGGCCCACTGTGCCGCCAGAGCACAATTTCTGTTCTTATCCTGAAGCAAAGTTCTTAACCTGAAGTGTTATTTCTGGGTTAGCGGAGTACATTTAGATCCATGGACTATACTGAAGACCATAACCACACCCACCAAACCATGTTTTATAGATAACACTAAATGATGCAGTTTAGAAGGAAAACAAAAGACCCATGGGGGCATCAGCCAATTTAGCAAACATCCCCTTTTCTGGTTTTGCAGGTGTGTGTAGGTGGTTGGCAATGCAAAATTGGCTTATTCACCTTCCAGTCTGACCAATAAAGGTGAATGCTTTCAATTGGTCTCTTGCTGACATTTTAATCGAAATACTGTAAATTGAAACAGATGTGCTATTTTTCTCCCTGGGCAATGGGGGCCACTTTCCCCCTGTGCTGTGCCAGGAAGAAAATAACAGGATCACAAGATTCACGTTACAGGAAATCCAGGCAAGCTCTGTCATTATCGACTGGGATTCCTGCTCAGCTGGCAAACAAGCAAAGTGATAAAAGACTGCACCCCCCCCTCCTCATTGTCTTTTATGAGCTGTATCTAGTACACACAATGGGGCACGAAGCCAGAGTCTTTTGAACCTCCAAGACATCTAGGTTATTTGTACCTTTTTGAAGGACCTGCTTCAAGGAAGAATGAGGCATAACAACATAAATAAAATCTCCCCACACTCGATAGGGAGTTCTCTTCTGGGAGCAGAAGAGTTCTCTTCTGGGAGGAAGGAGTAAAGAAAATAGCAGCAAACAATGCTGATTGAGGAACACTCTTTGCCAGTGGATTCTGGGGTGGTTTTGATCCATAAAGCCCTATGACTCAGTACTGCAATAGCTCAAGGACCACCTCTCTCCATATGAATCTACCGGGACCCTGACGTCATCAGCTGAGGCCCTTCTTCATGTGCCTCCTCCATGAGACGTCCACAGGTGGCAACATGAGAATGGACCTTTTCTGTAGTGGCTCTCTGTTTGTGGAATGCTCTCCCCAATGAGGCTCGCCTGGTGCCTTCATTACATATTTTTAGGCACCAGGTGAAAACTCTCCTCTTCAACCAGGCTTTGGCCTGATTAACATCCTATATCCTTTTAAATGTGTTTGTGAGAGAGAGGAGGAGAGGGTTTTTGTTTTTATTATTTTATGCAGTGAACTGCTCTGAGATCTACAGGTAAAGGGAGGTATACAAATTTATTAACCAAATTAAGAAATATAGTAATTCAGGCTGATGCTACAGGGTCTGGTGGTGACATGGATAACCTTCTGAGTCCTGGTGGTGGCAGCATTCCTGGAGGCTGCGCAGTCAGACTGGATAGGAGGTCAATGGCTAGAGATGAGTCAATGTGTTGTTTTTGATTTATCTCAATTCCTCCTTTTTCCAGTCTTCAGTTCTCCACAATCAGTTTGCGATTTGCCATGAAATTCCATCATAATTCTAGTGTAAATTTCTCCTAATGTCCACATTAGGATTTTCACCTAATATATGAATTTTTGAACAGCAGTCTTCCATTATGTAATGCATTTTGCTAAAATTGCATTTTTATACACACTTGAACCCTAGCTGTCAACCTTCCCTTTTTTGCAGGAAATTCCCCTATCAGTACTAGTACTGATAGGGGAATTTCCCGCAAAAAAGGGAAGGTTGACAGCTATGACTTGAACCCAGTGTTTTTTTCTGGGGGGGACGCAGGGGTACACATACCCCTAAATTTTTTGTGAATCTAACGCGAGAAGAAACTAAAATTGTTTTAAAAATTAGTTTATTCTCTGGCACAGTGAATCGTCAGTTCCGTTGCTACCCCTGATGGTGGCCTCATTTCCTGTCACGGTTTTCCTGAGTCTCAGGTGGAAGTGAGCATTTAATGTGTGAAGTAGGAGTTGGAATCTAGCTGGGTGATTGGTCAGTTTAACCCCATTACATCCATTTCCGCACACATTGTTTGGCTGCAGAACTGCATTGCAAAATTCAGAGAAGTGTGAATTTCAAGATGGTTGTGTTTCAGTTCATGTATTGTTTTGGAAAATATGAACTAGGCAGCTTCACCTTCACATGTGAACTGAATAGAATTCCTCCACCCTTTCCTATGCATGGTCTAGATGGGAAATAAACTAATACTGTTTGTCTAGACAGTTGCATGGATGCAAATAATATGTACATTTTAAAATGTCAATAGTAGCAGCTAAGGGAATGTCTAAGCAGCCTCAGACCTAGAAGGGAGGAATACTAGATGGAGAGATGGAGTTGAATTTCTCTCCCAGCTTCAATCCCAAGAAAAATGTCCTCTTTGAAGCTGAAAGCTTATTTTGAAATACAAATAGCAGGTTTGAAGAGCTGAATTTGTTGGAAACAAAGAAGAAACTTAAGAAATAAGTAGCAGGGAAGATATTAATACAGCATAAAATGTTAACTTTTTATGTTGTTTAAAAGACTCATAGGAGGGAAGAAGCAAGCAGATAGGGAATGCAGATTTTCTTGACCTTGGAGACATACCATAGCTAAGTAAGACTACTTAATATAATTAGAACAGAATTCAGAGATGAAAGGATCTTGGTATAAGTTTTTCTCATGCGAAAGGTAATTGGTGTTGCTTGGAGGTTTGCTCGTGTGTGGGTGGCGGGGGTTGCTGGTGGAGTTACTTCTGCAAGCCATTAAAATGAGATAGCAGGAGAAGAGGAACCATCTGCAATTAGAGGCAGATTAATGAATATCTTAATGCATTAGGCCACTAAAAAGATTTTGAGGAGACATTTGCAGATGAGATGTGACAAGACACCTTCCCTCCTTGTTTTCCTTTCACCATTCCCATCCACAGCTATAATTGAGACTGTCTACCATCATTGTATTGAATATGCCTTACAGCCACTATTTGGTTTTTTTTTAATTAAAAAGTTGCCAACCTACATTTTATTGGGAAAGAGATGAAAGATAAAATTACCAATATCTCAATGCCTTTATAGGAATGTATGGTGTGACTTGGAATGCAAGTTGTTGTATCTCAGGAAGGTTCTGGAGAAGCTTCAGAAAAGAGAAACCAAAATGGTCAAGGGGCTGGAGCAAGGAAAAGTTTGAGAAGAAACTTCAAAGGTGGGAGGGAGATAATTAAGTGGGAACATGATTGAGCATTATAAAGTTATGTATGGTGAGGGGAAAATGGATAGGAAGATGTTTGTGTGTTTAAACCTTTAACCTCCCCCAAAATAAATTCACACAAGAGACAGATATTTGGTTTGGTTTTTGGCAGAATTTAGGCCACAACTTTATTGATTACAACCAAGTGAGTGGTTGCATAGGTTCTGGTTCGACTATCTCCCTGCACCCTTGCAGGCAGCCCTGTCCCAGAGCCACGTTTGTAGGACAGACAAGGATGAACACCAGGGACAGCTGATGGAAGGTTCACCAATCAGCCGTTCTGATGTCCCCGGGACTCGGCCACTGGCCGGACCCCTTTCGGGGACCGACAAACCATTGAGTCCCTGGATTCCTGTACCGGAATATCCTGCATTTCCATAGGCATGGCCACATCACGTGCCACGCCTATCACCTGAACCAGAGCCTATCCGCAACTTACAAGTTGTGACTAGTTGCTACGCAGCAGGCGAAACCCAAATGGCACCAGCCAATCAGCCAAGTGGGGAAAATTCCTACCGTGCCCCTGTCCCAACGACAGACGACACACGATGGCATAGCAAGGTCAATGCAAGCCCTAAATATAGGAAGTGGTGGGTGGGTGTTCCGATGAGTTAGGCCCCAAAAAGGAAGCTCAGCAGCCTCACATGGGCTTAAATAGGTCCCGTGTTGCTGCATTTTACAACGCCCCATTGGCCAGATTTCACCCCAGCAACACGGGACCGACCTATCAGGGGTTGTGGCCTTGATTTCCAATTACCCCCACAACACTGGGTCGGGTTGCAGGTCGCACCGCAACACGTGCCCTCTTTTAATGGAGGACCCGATTTCTCATGCTCTTATGATTCCAGAAACCAGAGTCATTCAATGAAACTGGTTTGCATGAGATTCAAGACCGACAAAAGTAAGTACTTATTTACGGAGCAGAACTTAACATAATTCATTTCCAGAAGATATGGTGATGGCCAGTAGGTTTACATGCCTTGGTGGGTGGGTGTGAATTTTCGGAAGACAAGGCTATCAACTGCTACTAGTCATGGTGGCTACATATTACCTCCAGGTTCAGAGCCAGGAATGATAATGGGGGAAGCCTATGGTCCCCATGCCCTGTTTGTGGGTTTCCCAGGAGGTATCAACCTTCAAGCTTCCATGCTTAAGGAATCCTATTCCACATCAACACATCTCTTTAAGTGCACCAGAATGTCTGTCACAGAACCTTTGTGCATTACAGAGGCTCCTGGGGCATTCTTATTGTGATTACTCTCAATTCATTACTCATTTGCTATGGAAAGAGTCCAAGTGATTTGCAAAACTTTAAAACCATAAAGCGTGACAACATTTTGACAAGACATGCCAATAAAGCTAGCTATGGTCCAATGTTAAATAGGCATGCCACAGTGAATACTTTTGATAATGAAAGTAGAACTACAAAGGCATGGCCTAGAACACACTGCTGACTGAGAAGAGGACTGGACAGGCTTTTGGGACACTGCTGTCTCATTTGAACAGGGAGTAGAATCTAGAACAGACCCAATATGACACCTCAGTGGAGAAGACAGGTAATTACTGATCACCTCATTAAGAAACCCTTGGTAAGTTTTATCAATGCACAAAAATGTTTGAGAGCTGCTTCTGTAATGAGTAACAGAACAAACCTCATGCATAACAATGGATGCATCCAATGGAGCCAACTTTAGTTCATGAAAGCTTTATTTGTTAGTCTGCTGTAACAGAGTGGTCCTAGCTACAGGAAGCTGGCATAATTTATGCAGGTGTAACTTATCCCCATTCCCAACTTCGTTGAGCCTCTGGGAGGAGCTACTGCCAGCTGAGCCAACAGGTAAGTGTAGGCCCAAATTTTGAGGATGGGCTCCTAGGTCACATGACCAAGCTGAACAGGATTTGGAATAGGTGCAAGTCTCTCATTGCACATCTCACCCCTTCCCTTCCCTTGGAATGCCCCCTTTGTGGGGGGGGGATTTATGCTGGCATGAGTTACCCCATCTTAAATTATACTGGCTGAATCCTGGCTGGAATAGGGTGATGGATTTGGCTGAGTCCCAGCTGAGCCAGAAAAGCCCAAGGTCCTCCAGATCTAATCTGTCCCATCCCAGCAGATCTTGGGTTTGGGTTGTGCTGCAACATACCCACCCCCCTGGAAATGAGAACGAAAGCTTGCACAGTTCCTTGCACAGTTTCCATTTTCTCAGATTTTTATATCTGGCTTGTAGCAATCTTCTTTTTCCACTTCAGCTAACTCTCCTTATAATCATGGGACTTTATAGCTTAGCACTCTGAACTTTTTCAACCTGCCATATCAGAGCCTGCCAAAGCTTCCTATTTCCTTTGGACATCCATCTTTTGTATTTGTCCTCTCAAACTAAGCCTCTTTTCTTGTAGTCTATGACAAGATTCCATCTGATCCCCTTGTTTCACCCATCATGCTGCTTTAGCTGTTTTCAGAGCATCCATCTCTTTTTTCTCCCTCCCTCCTAACAATTGCTTCTCTCTTAAGTTCCCATGCCCCCCTTCTCTATCTACTGGTACATGTTTTGTATTCATTACAAAAAGGTTTAATATTCTGTATTTGTGACTTTGTTTCAGTGCATGAATCTTCATTAGCTCAGTCTCTGATCCATCTTGCCTGCTCTTCTTCTTCTTCTTCTTCTTCTTCTTCTTCTTCTTCTTCTTCTTCTTCTTCTTCTTCTTCTTCTTCTTCTTCTTCCTTTATTCTAGTACAAACAATGGAGAGCTCAGATCAGAAGAAAGGGCATTAGGAAGGGGTGTGTCCACCCCAGGAGAGATGACAGTGATAGAGAGGCAGTTAACTTCCTCCTGTGACTGGCAGAACACCTCCCAACATCAGGTTGTAGGGTGAGCCCTATCACTAGGCAGAGTGAGATAGCTGCCTCAGATGGGGTGCAACGTGAGGCATTTTTCCTGAGCTACCCGCCCCCCTGCCAGCCACCCCCCTCTGCTGGAGGACAGAGCTGTGTATGTCATGGAGCTTGCCCATGATAAATTAGCATTGTGGGGGATACTGTAATGTTTATGGCAGATACATTTCTTGATCCAGACCAAGGTTCCAGAATGCTCTGGGCTAAGTTTAGACCAGTCTGCTCCAGGACTTACAGCAGGCAGACTGTGGGAAAGAGTCTGCAATGCAACAGGAAGCAAAGAGGGGTATACTATACAACAAACCTCTTCATCTGCATTGCTCTAGTCTATACCATGTATACTTCTTCCTTGTCCCAGGTACTGAATCTGTCCCCAAGTGGCCCTGGGCAAGGGATGGATAAATCTATCAATTTTTTTGTTGCTCATTTCCCCCCATCATGAATTCAGTTCTTCAGATTTCTCCATTAATGGCAAATTCAAAATGATCCACAGGAAAATTAACCAGCATTTTAGTGTGGATTTCTCCTACGAAACAGATTTTTTTGTCTGCAGCTTTGACAAATACATACATTTTTGGAAGCATCTTCCCTTAACATACAAAATATCAAACCAAACAATGCATTTTTGTATTTCATTTTCACCAATACACTCGTTTGTTATGCAAATGTTACTATATGCATTTTTTTGGCTGGAAAATTGCATTGCAAAATTTGGGGAACTGCAAATTTTGACAGATGGCTGTGTTTTGGTTTGCATAGCATTTCAGTAAGTGTGCATTAGGTCGGTTTGCCTTTAAATGTGAATTACATTAAATTTCTGCTGCATCCCTACCCTATATTATTATTATTATTAATAATAATAATTGAATTTATATACTGCCCTATACCTGGGGGTCTCAGTGTGTTAAAATGATTTTGCTCACAATTTCACTAACAAGTTGTAGTCTACATGTCTTCGTTCCCACCTGAAATGCACTTTTAGGAAGCACAATCCATGCCACTGCAAGTTTCATCCTGTTGTAGAGGACCTCATACCAGTGGACAATGTTACGTAGCCAGATAAGTTGATTTGTTATAACCCCCCAGACCAGTGTCTGCAGCCTATAGCCGCCGCCACCCCAAATACATAAGTGGACCCATATCTATATATCCCCCTACAGACTGTACACTAGGATATTTGTGGAGGTTACCTTATTGTGGTCCAATTTGCACAAATTGTTACTAGAGCAGTAAAAGCAGGCTTTATGCTTGGGTCTCAGACTGCATAGTCTGAGAAACAGGAAGGCAGCAGGCCTTGTGAAATAAAAGAAGGCTATCTGAAAGATTTCAGACTCTCCAGACTCCAGGCTATTTTTAAAAGCAACAATTTTAGGGGTGGGTGAAATGATGTCTGTCTGGGAATGCAGAGGATTCTGTCAGTTCAAGGCTGATATGATATCAGAGACAACATGATCACTGATGTTCAGCAGGGCTGTGCTATGCCCTGGAATGGAAAGGTTAACAGGACACATTGTGGGCAGGAGCAAAATATCTCACCGAGCGCAAATTTACAAAATTACTCAGATGCACGCAATGAAATCCAGAGAGGGCCGGGCAATGTCAGAGATCATTAAAAGGGGAAATGTAAACAAGTATCTGCGTGCATATCCTCAGGAGAAGAAAGTGAAGTTTAAGACTGGAGAAGAGAAAGTGGGGAGGCATTATTCAAAAAGAAAATACACTGCTATTCCTGGGGTTGTAGAATGGTTGGTATCACTTTGGTTTGCAAGTGGTTTGCGTTTGTTTGTTTGTTTAAAAAAAAAATCCCTATGTGAAAACATAAACAAAACCCCTCTTCTTCATCCCTGCATTCTGTTTCAGTGCATCTGAAGAAGTGTGCATGCACATGAAAGCTTATACCCATAACAAACTTGCCGGTAGTTGGTCTCTGGACAATTTATTTATTTTCTATCCCTGCATTTGATAAAGTTGCAAAGCAGGGAGACAGCAGGCAAAACCCTTTTTAACCTGATACAGTAGTTTTATACTTGAACGCAGATCTAAATGTGAGAATAACTAGAACTGGTACCCTCTTCCTTCTGCAAATGTTTGAAAAAGCGTGCCTGATAACTCTACACTTTTCTAGTTTTCTGCTTGTGTTGATGTGGTTTAATTTGGCATCCACCACACGGAGAAAAAGAGCACCTGACCTTACCTTAATGTAGGCAACTGTTTGTTATGCTGCACTCAAAATGCATGCACAGCAAAGTGTAGCGTTTGCCTGAAAGTGTTCTTAGAGCATTTGTTCTCAGACAGTATCTTTTTGTGGCTTAGCCACTGCAGCTATAAAACAGTCTCCTTGCTTGACTAGGATGATTGTGTGAAAATACCAAGTAGATTATATGTGTTCTGTGGAACTCTGAGGTGCTTTAATAACTTAAGTTTGTTCATCTACGTGCAGTTTGTTGTGTGGGACATTCACACCATGAATTATAATTAGATGTAGATCATTTGGAGGAGGGAGAGTTTAGCTTCTATCTGCAAAGGGAAGCACATCAGTTGGCCTCTGAGATGCTCAGAATAGGAGATGCAGCTCAAGACAAAAACTGCTAATAATAAGCAATTTGCATATTTTGCAGCCTGCACCTATTCTTTGCTTCTGCCTGCAATCTGCCCTGCTACCTTCTGCAAGCACAAGATTTCATGTCCCTGGGTAGAATTCATTGTGTGAATATATATTACTAGACTTTAGCGAGGAATGCAATTGCTTCAGGCCAGGCCGTGTTTAGCCAGGTGGTTCAAGACTGTAATTTGCTCCCTGTAGAAATGAGCTGTCGTGTGCTCTTCCAAAGAGGTGGCTTCTTGGGGAGGACGATGTTGCAACCACTCACAGAATATGTAGCTCTGTAATCTTCCATTCATATATACTGAGAGTTCCGAGCAGCTTTGCACAAGCATTTAACATGCCCTGCAGTCCTATCCTATGTTTGCCTGCTCCAAAGTTAACTGGAGCATACTCTCAGATAACTCTGCATAAGAATGAAGTCTAAGCTGCTTATTTCTACTAGATGTGTAGTGTTTGCAGGAGCATGCATCAGGCATTAGCAAAGATACAACAAGGGCAAGAGAAGGGCAAACCAAAAGAGTATCCTGCAATGAATTAACAGATAGTCTGGTATCCGCAATATACAAAATACTACTCCAAAATCCCACAAACCCCCTAGATGTAATAAATAATAAATAAATAAATAAATAAATAATAATAATAATAATAATATATTACTTATACCTCACCCCTCTGGCTGGGTTTCCCCAGCCACTCTGGGCGGCTCTTCCAACAGGAGATTAAAAATACATTAAACCATCAGTCATTAAAAAACTTCCCTAAACAGGGCTGCCTTCAGATGTCTTCTAAACGTCAGATAGTTGTTTGTTCCTTTGACATCTGGTGGGAGGGTGTTCCACAGGGCGGGAGCCATTACTGAGAAGGCCCTCTGCCTGGTTCCCTGTAACTTTGCTTCTTGCAGTGAGGGAGCCACCTGAAGGCCCTTGGAGCTGGACTTCAGGGTGACATAGGCTATGAGATTGACCCTACCCAATGGACCAGAATGTGGTCTAAACCTCCCTTTAAATCGATATTATTGAAAAGAACTCACTCTGAAACTCACTTACAGGTGGTACCTAACACCACAGAAACTAACGCTAATACCTCCACAGGCACATACCTCCACATGTGGTGGGAATGTCCTAAAATCCAACCCTTCTGGACATCAATCATACAAGAAATATGCAAAATAACTAAGCAAGTATTTGAAGTCACCTCAAAATTGGCGCTACTAAACATCTTCCAAAACAATAATGCCCACTCACATCACAAAGAGCTCCTAACCCACCTGCTCTCAGCAGCCAGAAGCATCATAGCCAGACACAGCTGTCAGGAGTAAGCATAGACCAATGGTATCAAATAGTACGGGAAACAGCCTTATTAGCAAAACTAACCAATAAACTGAAACTGACATGGGGACAAATAGAAGAAGATGCATGAATTTAACTTTATCACATACACATCCCAACAACAGGTAGGTAGCTGTGTTGGTCTGCCATAGTCAAAACAAAATAAAAAAATTAAAAAAATTAAAAAGTGTGCATGCACACAAAAGCTCATACCAAGAACAAACTTAGTTGGTCTCTAAGGTGCTACTGGAAGGAATTTATTTTTTATTTTTTTATTTTATTTTGACATCCCAACAAGACAACAACAAGAACCCGCCAACAGCACACGAATCAATCTGACTAATCTGATCCAAACACACACACACACACACACACACACACACACAAAAACAAATTTCACTACAGCCAATCAAAGACAACCAACCACACCCTAGGCCACCCCCATCCTCTCTCACCACCAAAGAAATACAAGCAAATAGTAAAGAGAACCCACACAAGTGACGCTGACACAAACCCCCACACATACACTAAATAGAATAGAAGCGTTGCCACCCAACCCCCAACCCTTTCCACCACTTCCCCCCTTTTCTTCCTAATGTAACACTAATGTCTCACAACAAATGAAACTGATCTGTAGAAAACGAAACTTGAAAAAAGAAACATTTCAATACTTTTGCAAACTAAGAAATCTTTAATAAAAATATATTTTAAGAAATTTAACAGATGGTCCTTTAAAATTAATGAACAAAGGTAGAACTGCACATTTGGTAGCCATGACTTGTCTGGGAAACATAATCATAAGATAAGGCAGTTCATATTCCCATTCATGTCTGCTTTTCTTCTGCAAGTTTCCTCCCTAATCCTTTTCTCCCAGACAGGATTCCTAGATCTGTCTCTATGGGAAACACATGGGTCTGAGATGCCAGCCAGAATGGGGAAGGAATTGGTGAGGGAAGAGCTGGGCAGCTGCCACAGACTGTGCTTCTTTTGCAAATCCCCACCATCATTTTCCTTGGAGGGCTTGCAGATGCACAACAACCTCCAAACATGTATTCCTGACCGAGATACTTGTCTAGACATATTCTAGCCATAGAATGAAAATTACATTCAGCCTGGAGATGCTGTTCATTCCTACAAAGGTTCCACGTTGCCGAAAAGCAACAGTTTTTAACCCATCAAACATAAGGAAGTGGCATGAGTAGATTAAATGTGCATCCAGGGTTGTCTTCATAACTCTAATTAAATCGAGAAATGCCATCACCAAATAGGCCATCCTGATTTTCATTCTGCCTTCAGCAAGTATCAGATTTATTCCTCTCTGAAGGCAAGACACTGATTATATAGGTCTACCTTTTTGTTGTTTTACATACTGCTCCTTTTCCTGTGTCTCTTTCTCAACCCAGCCTAGGCCCTTTTCTGGAGACCAATGTTGTCGGGGGAAGAAATCACATCATGATTTGGCCAACGTTTCTGGCTCTTCCTGACAGACGTTCCTGGAATGGTGCCAGTCCAGACCACAAAATAAGCAGCTCTCATACTGTTCTGGTAATGTCCAAATTGGAGTTTATTTGAGACTCTCATGAGAACTGTAATGATACATGCTTGCTCAGGGAGGAATTAGGAGTATACATTTTTGTGGCTGGCAAAGAGCTCGTGGGCAATGTTTATAAATGAAACTGTGTTTTACATTATTAGACATCTGGAATAGCTTTGTTAGAAAGCCATTTAACCAACGACTCTGAAGAAACCCATGTTCAAGAAGCTTCACAGTGTGTTGTGTATTTGTGGGCAGAAAGACTGTCCTGATCTCCCTCCAGGATAATAATCAAAACCATCGGTGGAGCCTTTACATTTCCCAGCCTTTGGAAATTCTTCCATATGTAATGCATGGAATTATAGGGTTGTGTTGCTGAAAATTATCCTGCTGGGAACCTTTCCCACTTCCCACAGCCATTGTATTCTTTCGATGCTTAGTCTTTAAGCCTTTTCATTTGTTTTATGCTTTTTTATGAGTGGTTTTGCATTTGTAATTGGATATGAGGACTCCCTCATAGAATGCTTTATGCCCTCTAAATACTGTATGACTCTTTCTGGTTAAATCATAGTCTTATATCTCCCTCCACCAACCTGGTACCCTCCAGATGTTTTGGACTACAACTTGTGTCTCTCAAATTTAAGGGGGGGGGAATGTGTGACCCACCCCACTCAAGACACACACAACCATACATGGCAGCCAGTAAATCTGAGGAGACAAGGAAACGGCAGTACAATAGTATGTTGTACATTCCTATGATATGACAAAGAGAGATGGGCAAGGGATGGAAGAAATGGACATTAGCAGGCCCTGAACCTTCTCCTTCATTACATATAACTTGAGGCTTAGAGATTTTGGGCAGGGGGGAGTGGGCAGGGGTCTCTGGGTCAGAACCAGCCAGCATTAGAGGGGGGCATTAAAAGAAGGGGAACCGGAGGCGAGGGAGAGACAGAGAAAATGGGAAAAGCAGGGGAATAAAGGGGGTGGGAGGGGAGGACAAGGGGGATGTGGGTAGGGATACAGACACAAGACCCACCAGCAACTGGACCCCAGAGACTGACCTGCAGCTGCTGTAAATCAAAGCACTTCCATTATCAAAACATAGAGACAGAAAACGGCCCTACTAGAAAAATTAACCAGCAACCTAAAACTAGCACGGGGACAAACAGAAGAAGACACCTTCACCCCCGTATGGTCCCCCTTCATCGCACACACAGCCCAACAAGACAATGACAAAAATCTACCGACAGCATACAAATCAATATGGCTAACCTGATCCAAAACACCCACCCACCCCACTCACACAGGAAACCAAAGACCATCACAGCCAATCACAAATGAACAATCAAACCCTACGCCAATCACAACCTCTCACCGCCAAAGAAACACAAGCAAACAACAGAGAACCAACACAAGCGACGCTGATACCAAATCCTACATATATTAAGGAAAATAGAAACATCATCTCCCCACCCCACCCTCCCACCCATCCCACCCACTTCCTTTCCCCCCCTCTCCCTAATGTCTCAACAACTAAAATTGATCTGTAAAAATGTTTTATGGAAAAATATGAGAGACATTACACACTTTGTAAACCAAGAAAATCTTTAATAAAAAAAGAAAAGAAAAACAAAACAAAAAAACATAGAGACAGACAGAGACAGACAGAGAGAAGGAAGTCAGACAGCAAAACTGAACAAGCTTACAGTGGGCATAAACCCGGACAGGAGTGCCGGCAGCAGCTCAAGGTTCTTGGAACGGCCAACCCAACAGTTGGCAAAGGGGCAGACATTCAGAGAACTATATATAATGTGTGTGCTCTTTTTTTGAAGAAAAGGTGCCAGAACCGTGCTCCAGTGCAACCGCCACAAAAAAGCACTCCTTAGAGAGATATTTCAAATAATAATGGGAAATGTATAAATGGTTAGATGATGCATCCCAACCTTGCATTTGTCTTCCTCCTAGCATATTTTCCCTCAAGCTTTTTTTTTAAATTCAAGTTCTTTCTTGGTATATCCCACCAGTTTCTGAATGCTGAGTAGAGGCATTAACAAGTTCAGTAAATTGGAATAGCATAATCAGATTGAATAACACATTCCTGAAACTGTGGAACTGTCTGAAGGCATAATATTTACAAATACATGTTCTTATCCTGATTGAGCACACCCACCCACAAACACCCACACCCACACCCACACCTGAAAAACTACCAACAGATCAATGATCTTCCCTACCTGCAATAATTCCTCATTCACTTCAGTTGATTATCCCAATCTACAAATGTAAACATGAAACCTCCCTGTTTAACTGGCAGCTCATGAATTGGTATTTGAATCAGAGCAATCACTTGCATTTCTTTTTATTTAAACAATCAAAATATACCTGAGGATTCCCCCCCTTTATTTAGCCATTTAGAAACAGCTTAAGGTCAAAGGTATAACTGGAAGTTCTAAGATCTGGTTAAACCACAAAGGATTATGTTGTCTTTGAACACAGCAGATGTAACTCATGGGTCAGAAAGTCACAAGAGTGTTGTTGTTTTTTAAGGCCTTTTCACCTTCAGCAACTAAACACATAATTGGCTGTGGTCATCCAGAGTTCTTAAAATTTTGTCATCCAATGAAGGTGATTGACAGCTGATTTGATTTAGGACAGACAAAAAAAAAGTACTTCTTCACACAGTGCACAGTTGATTTCTGGGTTTCATTAGCACAAGATGTGATGACGAACACTAGCTTGTTGTTGTTCAGTCGTTCAGTCATGTCCGACTCTTCGTGACCCCATGGACCAGAGCACGCCAGGCACGCCTATCTTTCACTGCCTCCCGCAGTTTGGCCAAACTCATGCTAGTCACTTCGAGAACACTGTCCAACCATCTCATCCTCTGTCGTCCCCTTCTCCTTAGATGGCTTTAAAGGGAGAGTTGGTCATATTCATGGATGGATGAGATGGGGCTTTGGTGCGATCCAACAAGGCTCTTCTGGTGTCATTATGGTGACCTGCCAAGATATAACAAAAGTGCTGTATTAGATGGCAACTGTCTTGAAATAGACTCTGGCATGCACTATTCTCATTTATGATACCTACACATTTGCTTTCATGTGGTTCTGAGTATAAGAAGGGTGCATCACCAAGTCACTTGGCCTGAGATTCATCAATATTGGTCTTTAGTTCAGAGTCATTTATTAATAACAAGCATTAAATTGACACTTTTTTTCTAATTATTTCCTTTTTCTGGCTCAGGAAGTAAATGCAGATGGTACAATGATATTTTTAAATCTGAAGTGAGCGTGAGGTGCATGCGTGTGATTTGGGTCTATCATATTTCATTTCCCCATTTAATAGTTTTAAATATACAAGGAAATTGATGGCAAGTGCAGTCAAATCCCAAGATCCAGCTGCATGCTGGTAGCACAAATTAATTTTATGTCCTCCTTCTAGAAGAAATAATTGCTCCTGACCTTTTTTTTTTTGCAGCCTTTTGTGAGATCTCACAAGGAATCGAGTGAAATCTCATGATGGGTTTGAAATTATACCCTGGTACTCAAGGAGTGACAGGAACAGTTGAATTTGAATTTTAAGCTCCCTTAAACGATGGTGTTAACCTGTCAAAAGAACCATCAGGCGGTTGCTCTTCATTGTCTGTAAGATTGATCCCAGCAGTCAAGAAAATTCAAAGCCAAGCCGAGTGATAGTATCATCAGAGCCCTTTCCCCTCCAAATTAGAAGCATACATCAGTGGAAGTCAATTTCATATAACCAGGTATGGAGAACTGTGTTAATACTCTACAACTTCCTGTGACTCTTAAAGAAAACTTGGGTTGGCAAGCCACTTCTGCCAGGAGAGTTGTATTAAAATCAAAGAGGTGCACTTGAGAAAGAACTTGAACTTTCCAGCCAAAGGCAGATACATGTTTGTTTCTCTTTCATGATCCTCTTATGTATCTATTTCCTTAATTACTATTTCCTGACTCAGTTCTAATATATTTTGTACTATCCTTCCCCTTTCTTACACAGCTCCTCTACCATCCAAATAGTGACCACACCTGGAAAACCTACTTTAAAAAATCCTAAACAAAATCTGAGTATCAACACAAACCTATTGCTAGGTACAGCTCTTACTCTGAGGTAGGTGTGCATATTATTGTAATCCTCTACACACTTATATGGTACTAAGACCCAATAGAGATTACTTCTGAGTAGACATGCCTAGTGTTGCCCTGTAAATTGCAGTTTTGTTTTGTTTTCATCTGAGTTCATATCTATCTATCTATCTGGGACCTGCAATCTGAATGTGGGAATTGGAACCAAGTTTTGTGTTCAACATGTTTGGGTTCCACAATGTCTTGGCAAGTATGATAACTAAAAAATAGATACAAGGCATTTTGTCCTTCTGGAATTTGTAAGGATCTGTCTTGGACTGTGGGTCAATCCTAGCTTTGAGGTTGCAACTCCTAGGTCTATCTCCGGCTTGAAGCACATAGTGAGGCTATGAGCAAGTAATATTCCTCAGCCTAACCTATCACATAGGTTGGATGTTGGAACACATACATTTGCAGCATTTAAAACACTTGACAGTCATGGTAACAGCAGCTCTGGTTCATCCTTGCAAATGTGGGGTATTGATTGCAGAGAAAACTAGAATGTGGTTGCAAATGGGCACATTTCCAGACAGAGACATAGTACATAGGGGGATGTTGTTCTTCAGAATGTGTTGCAGCAGACTGAAAAATGTGATCATAAAACACCATAGATTAAGAACCATGTAATCAGTTGAAAGAAGAACAAGTAGTAAGCTTGTCCTGACAGCTCTAATACTATCAATCTGCACACTTCAGAAGCTATAAAGAATGAAAGATGCAGCAGTAAAAGGAGGAATCAAATGGAAAGGAAGCCCTGAGGTCTTAAGAGCTGAAGGCGATGCAGTGAAGTTCTTGAACTGCATGGTTTTTATCCATCAACTTGCAGAGTGTTGAAGAGATGATGGACCAGGACACTGTTTTGTTTTGTTTTGTTTTGTTTTGTTTTGTTTTGTTTTGTTTTGTTTTGTTTTGTTTTAGGGCAGAAGACCCCACAAGGCAAGGCAGCAACAATAGCTGCTGGTCAGAAACTTGTTCTGATCAATTCTGGAAGTGAAGTGTGCCCTTTTGAGCCACCTCCTTCAGCTTTCCTGGGTTCTTCCCCTTGTGAAAGACACAGGGAACCCAGATGTGTTGCTCAGAATATTAGAGATATATTTTGGCCAAGGGCCATTGTGGCATTTGCCCACTCAGTATGGTGATGTCATACTGGGGGAGATAGTGAGAGGGTTAATAGTCTGACCAATAAAAACCCAGGGGCGGAGTCTAGCTAAGACTCAGCACAGAGGTTTTGGCAGTTAGTTCAGTCACTTTTTCAGTTGGGGATAGAGAGAGATCAGTTGGAGAATTCGGTTGGTGGTTGGTGGTTGTGAGGGTGGTGTGTGGAACTTTGTGGTGGGGAGGTAGAGGAGCTAGAGTGAGCTATAGACAGCAATGAGAATGACAGCATAAAGTGTAACAGTGTATATAATATCAAAAGCTTGTTGCTGAGTGAGAATAAACTTGATATTCTTTGTTCAACTTTAAATCCTGACTGAGACTCAGTGTTTACCAGGCAGGACCTGGTTGGTGGCAGCGGTGTAGTGGTGGCACAGGGTCAATAGTCCGTGAAACGACCGGGGGCCCTGTGTGATCGCCACAGCCATCTCAAAAGCAAAATTCACCAGAATTTATGGCAGAAAATCACATCTGGATTAGTCAGGTGTAGTCTACCACACTGTCTGGATGCTGTTTATGTGAGTGAAACATCTCTCTTGTGCATTGATTTCTTTTCATAAGACAATTGACTAGATTCTAATCAATAGAAGATTTGATTTGTCTTGAGAGTTACAAACAAGATGTGTGTTGTGATGGTGGGTTGCTCTTCCCGAATTACAAATTGAATAGAAGCTTGACCCATCTAATGTTGTTGATTGTGGACTTAAATGGATCCATTGAATCTTATTTTGATTTTATTTTATTTTATTTTTTATCATAGAATCATAGAACCATAGTATTGTACCTGTATGGTTGAAGGAATGCTAAGAGTCATTTAGTCCTACTTCCTGCAATGTAGCATCACAACTGAAGAATCACTGGAAGATGGCCATCCAACTCTGTTTAAAAGCTGTCACTGAGGAAGAATCCACCACTTTCTGAGGTAGTAAGTTCCACCATAGATTTATAAACAGCTTCATAGCTAAAGCTATTGGAGATAGGTATAAATAAGTATTTGTTTAGCAAAACCTATACCTGTATACCTTTTGATGGAAAATGTCATATATGACATCAGGTGATTGGCAGGCAGGTATGGATGGGCCAAAATGGCTTGGTGGCCTTGATTAGACCCATGGCTTCCCCACCCCTGACTTAAGTCCATTGGTTTCAGCAAGTTTACTATTTTAACATTCTTGCAGGAAGTTGTGGTCTTGGCCCATTGCTTCCTTCATCTGCCAGCATGAACTAGCTATAGAATTTCATTCAATATTAAGTGATGCAAAAATTTCTCAGAAGACAATTTTCTGACAGAGTTTTCTGCCTCTTATTTGAATTCATACTCAACTTCTGGGTAATTTCAGTCCTGTCAGAACATTCAGTGAAATTCTACCATCTGATTTTGTCACCCACAAATAGTGTGACGAAATTGGGAGGCCATTTTCACTGAGACCTAACATTTGTTCTTGTGATGGCCTTCATCCGAACAATAAACTTGAACTAGAATATATTAAAAACATATCATTCAAATCTGTTCTTTTATCCTCGCCAGTACAAATTGTAGTCTAATATATATGCTGCAAACAATAGATCTGTAGGTCTTTTAGGAGCCAGAAGTCCATGTTAGTTATGCTCCGAGTAGACCTTTTGAAATAAATGACTTGTTCATAGATTTTAAAGGGTGGATATCACCTTTCGTTGTTTTCTGTATTCTAAATCTTCTACAGTGGTACCTCGGGTTAAGAACTTAATTCGTTCTGGAGGTCCGTTCTTAACCTGAAACTGTTCTTAACCTGAGGTACCACTTTAGCTAATGGGGCCTCCCGCTGCCACGCACGATTTCTGTTCTCATCCTGAAGCAAAGTTCTTAACCCGGGGTACTATTTCTGGGTTAGTGGAGTCTGTAACCTGAAGTGTCTGTAACCTAAAGAGTCTGTAACCCAAGGTACCACTGTACTATATATTGTGGAAAGTGGTCTGTCTGTCTGTTTTCTTTGCATATATACTCCTCTTAAATTATTGTAACCAAATTTTGCATGATGGTTCCTGAGATCATGGAGCAGGGTTTCCCCCCCACACACACACATTTAGATACAGCTGGACGCCATTTTGAATTGAGATGATGGGCTGAACGTTTCAAAACTGCTTAGAATTCCCAAATAATGCCAAGAACTTTCTGCTAGTGTTATATACTTTAAATTCCTGTGTCTACTCAAGAAAATATAATGAATATATGTTCTGGGCTGTGAGTGTAATGATGGAGAGAGCCCTTTTGAACTGGCATTTAGGTATAACACTTTCAAGTTATTTTATTTCACTCTCAGTAGATATGAATTTCCCTGTGCTTTGTCATAGTGACAGTTAATGCTGTCTAGAGGAAACATGGTGGTAATTGACTAGATTTCCTTTCAGAGAAAGCATGCTATTTTTTTTGGAAGGTATTATTTCGGCATGAGGGTTATTAGGCCCCCTTCCATCTGCTATATGACACAGGGCAGCTTGAGGTTTGTCTTTGGCCTGCTTTTTTAAGTGAAGCAACCTGATTCAAACTTCCTGGACTAAGATACTTATCCTTAGGTTTTTGCACTTCTCTGAGTTTTGTAATTTAGCTCTCCCAGTTCAAAAGAATTCCAAAACGTCTATAAAACTGCATATTTCAGCTTAGAATATGTACAAAAAGGTCTATTTTGTGGAAAACTACATTTAAAATGTGAATTTTCACGCACTTTATTCTATCTACACATATGAAGAAAATGCACAAATGTCATTATGCTGCCGTTTTAGGGTGCCATATTTCAAAAAGTGAAAATCCAGACACAAAAGCTGTTGACGGGGCTTTTTCAGCAAAATCGCTATTTTGAGCTTGGGGGGGGGGTCACCGAAAACGACACTGCTGACATGCATTGCCATATGTCCAGATTTCCCCCGGATATTTTTAGTGGTTTCTACCCAGACGCTGCTTCTGGCTGCAATATTCCAGCTATGTCTGGACTTACGGCAAACCTACACAGTTTGCCTGGCCACAGACAGATGCTGTTGCAAAATGCAGTGTGACAAAAAGCAGCAGAGGCGAGCCATGGAAGGAAATTTAGAAACCGCTGCAGCATCCCCCCGCAGCAACCGCTCTACTCTGCCCCAGGATGCAGCTCCCCAAGCCTTTAGGCACCACAACAGGACACCTTCCTCCTCCCCAACCAGCTTGGGTATCTGATGCTTTGGCTGTCACCAATTAGAGTCAGCCTGGCATGAGGAGGAGTGATGGAAGGTGACCAGAACTGGCAACTAGCCAGGCTGGTAATCTGCTACCACTGCACAATGAATCCTGAGATCAAGGAGCAGTGTTTTGTCCGTGTTTGGATACCAGCTGGGTGCCATTTTGAATCAAGGTGGTGGAAAGAACTGCCCTGATTTTAACCACTGATTTCAAAATTGCACTGATTTGGGGGTTTCTTAGAATCCCTCAGCAACACTGCGTAGGAGGCTGTTAGTTGTTATATAAATGACAATTTAGTGGGGTGGGATGTATGGAGTGAGCAAGGTGGATCTCTTATCTTGCACAGTGGTACCTCCCTCACAAACTTAATTCGTTCCGGAGGTCCGTTCTTAACCTGAAACTGTTCTTAACTAGAGGGGTGCTGCAGTGCCGCCGGCAAACGATTTCCGTTCTCATCCTGGGGCAAAGTTCTCAACTCGAGGTAACTCTTCCAGGTTAGCAGAGTTTGTAACCTGAAGCGTTTGTAACCTGAAGCATTTTTAACTTGAAGTACCACTGTATTTGGCTGGGGAGGAAGCACCAGTGGTGAGGAGGTGATGGTATCATTGCCTGTCTTGGCTGAGTAGGGAATTGAGGTGGAAGATGATTCCCTGACATTGCTGAAGAACATCCAGTAATAGATGTAGGGTTGCCATATTCCGGGTTACAAAAACCCGGACACATTCAGGGCACCCCACCACCACTCCACATCTCTCCCCTCCACCCCTTTCCTGCCGCCAGTCTTCCTCACTTGCCTCCACACTCCCTTCCCCATCCCATCTAATCTACCTTTCTCCAGTTGTCCTCCTCTGTAGCCCTGCAGGAACATCGGGAGAATCGGCACAGAGCAACACTCTGGGCACCGCAAGGCGGGCGCTGCTTTCTGAAAGTTGTGGAGCTTTTTAAAAAGGAGTCTGACACAGCGGGGGAGCTAGCCTCTTGGGCATCCAGAGCGACTCACATGCCGTGCACCCAGTGGGCAGGGTGAACCGCCCAGGGGGCAGGGCAAGCCACCCAGGGGGGGCAATCAGCACCCAATGGGGGTGATCGGGGCAGCGATCAGCACCCATTGGGGTGATCGGCATGGTGATCAGCACCCATTGGGGGGCAGCATGACAATCCGCTCAGGGGGGCAGCATGGTGATCTGCCCAGGGGGGATTTTGTCACCCCCCTCAAGGATTACACCCAGGGTGGGACGCCCCACCGCCCCCCCTTCCTACACCCTTGGTCTGCCATACTTCCGGGTTTTCCAGACATTTGAGCGATTTCCAGAAATTCCGCCCAGACACTATTTCAGTCGTCTAATCTCGGATATGTCCAGGAAAACCCAGACATATGGCAGCCCCAAATGGATGTAAAGAATGGACTAGGCTCCATGGACACAACTGAATACTTTGTGTTGCCTGGATCATCTCCCAATTTTTCATGCACTCAGCTGCCCCTTTTCTGGAGCAAATTACAAATACAACAAAAAGGCAAGAATAAAATGCTAACAAGTTTTTGGCAGAACTCAGTATGTCCTAAGGAGTTATAGTCAGACATTTATGGCAGCTGTTATGGCAGACCTTAACTATAAATATATTAGTGCCAGGAGGTAGGCTTTCATCATAACAATAAATAAAGAATGCAATTCCTATTACAACTATATTTTATCTAGCCTTAAAAAAAAAGGACAGCATTGTTCAGTTCATCCTGTTTTTTTGTCCTAATGAAGGAAGGCCAGCTGTGGTGTCTCATGCATTTACATTCATACATTAAGAATTTTAGGGTGTCAGAAAGACAGCTCAAATTTTCCTTTCAATGGATTCTTTCCCCTTCCTTCCACCTTGCAGTACACTGCTGAATGACAACCCATGGGACAACTAGTTAACCTACTTTTTACGCTCTGCTTAAACATTTTCGTGTAACTTATTTGGAAGGAAATACGTTCTTAAAAATGAATGTGCCTGAAATTCATTTCATTTTATCTTATTGTTGCCCTCAGCCATACGTTCTAACAGGCTAACGCTTAAAAACAGCACAGCTTAAAACAGACTTGTGACCCACTAAGGCTTGCAATTTTTCAGTGTTCAAATCACAGAAAAGGCATCTGCAATCTTCCATCAGTCCCTACCTCAAACATTTCAGTTTTCACATGCATTCTGTAGGCTGCTCACACAGGCCCAGTTTCAACACCAAGAACCCCTAGCTTCCAGGGAAAACCCACAGCTGACAATTGCCCTGAGATCCCTTTTAAAACAATTTCGTTTGCCCACCCTTTGCTCTAGGACTGAATAGCTTCTAGCCACAATCTCGGTGTATCTCGCTATGCTCCAGAACTGGGGTCTCTAACCTTTGGGGCTCAGTGGCACATTGGAATTTTGAGAAAATTCCATGGATTCCAACCACCACATGGCAGCTGTGTAGGCACTGAATAAAATGGCTGCCACATCAATAGTAAAAAAAAACCCCAACAAAAACCAGGAGCACAAAATGAGGCAGGCATGCCCACCCATCAGCTCTCTCATCAACAGGGGTGGGTAGGCGCCTACATCAACCACCCCCTTTCTAGGAGACATATCTAATGTAGGAGAGGTCAGGCCAGTGCAAAGAAGAGCAGAACAAACTGTCTCTCATATCTGAGAGGATATAAACTGAGACCTTACTCGGGCACCTTAGGAAGTACTGGCGGGCACAATGCTGCCCACGGATGCCATATTTGTTAGCTCTGTTGCAGACATTGTTCTCAGGCACTGTGGGGGAAGGGAAATGGCCACTGCCAAGAAAAAAAAATCTTTTTCAGGTACCAGGCATTGGCAAGACAAGGGATAAACACTCTGGGCTCTGACCATCCCTCAGTCTGCAACAATCCCACTGACTTCAATGAGAATAAGACCATGGTGTTAGACATAATTTTTTGGAAGTTCTGTGGAAATTAGTTGGATTTACTTTTGAGATTAAGATATGAGGAAGTGTTTGGATTTGATATCCCGCTTTATCACTACCCTAAGGAGTCTCAAAGCAGCTAACAATCTCCTTTCCCTTCCCCCCACAACAAACACTCTGTGAGGTGAGTGAGGCTGAGAGACTTCAGAGAAGTGTGACTAGCCCAAGGTCACCCAGCAGCTGCATGTGGAGGAGCAGGGAATCGAACCCAGTTCACCAGATTACGAGTCCACTGCTCTTAACCACCACACTACACTGGCTCTCATCCCCGATAGTCACCTGTGGCCCTAGAGAATTTTTGGGTCCACTTATTCTACCACCTGGATGGCTTCATCCAAGGGAAATTATCCCAAATACTGGGGCATAATGACAGCCCCCTGTGCTTCAATGATCTACACCAGCTTCCCTTCAGAATACATGTGATTATGGTTGCTTAGAAACAGATCCTCGGTTTTAAGTCTAAGCTGTATGCATCCCCCATCCTCTAACCAGACAGGGTTCTCATCTCTACCTCTGTGGACCAACTGCTTCCACTCCATTCCCACAGCATTTCTACAGGGCATATTTCCCAATACTCCACCTTTGCCCGTGCAACAGGGGAAAGATAGAGGACTTTATCCACTTTTTCTTTCATTGCCCACTATATGACTCAATAAGACCGAGGCTCTTCCTATTATTTCCCCCATGCATCGTCTTGGAAGATGATTGCATGAAATACTTACTGGTGGATGCCAACCCCATGGTTACTCGCGGTGTAGCCATCTATATTTTGCAGCCCTGAAACTCAGGGCCACTTCAATTGGTTAACTTCTCTTAGCCCTGGATTTTTGTAAACATTCCAAAATACCCATAACTTACATGATTTGTTACTGCTTTTATCCTACCTTGTTTTATCTACCATGTTTTTATATCTGT